>VZTB01014422.1:962994-978058 GCA_013397245.1 Thryothorus ludovicianus | reverse complement strand
GGCACAGCCAATGAGAGGGCGGGGGCGGGGCACCGGGCAGCCAATGGGGCGGGCCGGGGTGCAGCCAGGTGAGCGGGGTCCCTCAAATCCCTCACTGCCCGTCCCTTTCCCGCAGAGAATGCGGGTCCGCACCGTTCACGGTGATTATAGCCCCGTGATTATAACCCCGAGTGCTGCACACAAGGAGGGCGGACAGCACCGACCACCCCGCAGATCAGCTCGCTAATTGTAGGTTAGCTGGAACGCGGCGCCGCTGGTCCTTGCGGTCTTCCAAGCACAAAGTCCCAAGCCATGTACCCCCTTCGCTGAACACTTTTACCTCCCCGAGGCAATAACATCGGTTCCCCAGCAGCGCAGCTGCTCCATTAAGATGTCAAAAGGTAATTTTTCATTAGCTCTCATGTATTTACAACAATCCAAATCCTGAAACTGTGTTGTTTTCCCTACTGAAAATTATCCTTTCTTAATAGATGTTCAAATCTTTAGCCGGCAGATCACACTCAGCTGAGTTTTGACAAAGAAAAACCCCACTGTTTTGCTTGCAGTGTGCTCCCCATAATGTTTAACGTCTGTTACAAACACTTCATATCCAAAACCAAGCCTCATATGGCTCCTGGATTACAATATATTAATATGCAAAGCATTTTGTCTTAGAACTGATTGCACATCTCGCTTATTTAATTACAGAATGCCTTTATTTACTGAGGGATTAATTAGATATCTGACAGTGCTAAAGCAACTTTTTTGCTCAACTCTAAAGACAGCTTCACCTCTGCAAGGCTGATAACAGAAAAGCAGTGCCTTCCCATGGGACCACTTAACTTAAGAACTTACAAAAATAGACAAATGTATTTTAAACTGAAGATTTTAATATAGAAACCAAAGCACTTGGATTTTTTTGCAGAAGAGTATCTGCTCTTATTAAAGCTTGCCAGAAATCATAAATATTATCAGAAAATTGTCTAAACAGGAGGAGCTCACTCTGTAAAGGTTTTGAAGTGTCCACAAGAACAACAGCCTACACCACCCACTCCAAAAATCTACCACACATACATGCACACACTCAGTGTCCCACAGTAGTGTTGTGGTATTACACCAGTCGAAGTCTGACAGTGGCAAATTTTTGGGTCTTGCCAAAACATGAAAAGAGATGATGTGCTTCTACCTTCAGTGGAATTTTTTAAGGAAAATGCTATGGGTTACTTGGTCAAATTCACCCTTGTATAGCCATGCATCACAGTACTGGAAGTCCTTTCATCCTTTGAAAGAAGAATACAGAGTCTGGTGTCAAACAAACCTATTTAATCTTCTTCCTCTAATGACAAGAGCTGTGCACTCACTGACTCTCATTGAAGTAGAAAACAGGATTTTCATCTTGAAAAATCACTGTGTTCTTTGCCAGCATGAGCAGCAGAGCACTCATCTTTCTAGGGAGACCAGACTCTCTTCTCTGCTTTAGCCACCACTGTGCTCTTCTGCTTTCAGACTCCCTATGCATCCAAAGTGTGGGCTTAGTGAGTTTGTCTTTTAACCTCTTTCTTTTACTTTCTTTTACAAAGCCTGTCCTAAGGAAATTTAAATATTTATATGTGTAAGAATCATTGTGTTCTCATCTCAACCTGTTCCCTACTTGACAAGAAATATGGCTAAATTCATTTGAAATAGAAGTGCTGCTAAAGGATCTAGACTCAAGTATCTCTTCTGATGCTCTTAGCATGATACAGAAATATCATAATTTAAGATTTTCTCATCAAATACCAGATTGTTAACACTGTACCTTCACCTCCACGAAAAGGCACTCAAAACTAAAGTTGCTAAACAGAGAAACCCTCAATTTCAGTAGAATTTTAAATTCTTATTTATTTGAACTTACTCAAGACAGTTACTGATTCATGAAGACTGGTAAAAAAAATAATGGAATAGTACAAGAGAAATAAAAATATTTATAATTATGTTTAGCTGGAAAACTTGACTTTTCAAAGGTTCTCCTTTTTCTGAAACTAGAATAAGTTACTTGCAGTGCCACATGGATCAATGTGTTTATGCAGCTTTCAAAGGCAGGCTTTTACTTATGAATTTGAATGCTCTTAATGATGGTCTGTAGACCACTCTTTATGTAGAGTCACAAACCATGGCACCACCAACAACACAGAGTGTTCATTTGGTGGTGTTTTATGTTCTCTCTACAGAGGCTCATGTTACTGTGTAAGTCCCTGTGGGATTAAGTTATAATAAAATCATTTAGTTTCTTTGCAAGTCCGTGGCTATAACTCCTTAGCATCAATTGAGCAATGAAAAGGATAATTTTGAAAACAGTCGTGTTTCCATTGATTTAATGGGATCATGACTGGGTTCAAAATGAAGTCCTAAAACTTGCAAACACTGCTCAATCACAAAATTTTCCCTTTCAAACATAACTCATCTATAAATGTCCAATGATACTTTAACTACAAGGAAAATCCAAAGTCAAGTAGTTAAAAGCTAATTTTGAGATAATTTTACAAGATCAATGTAGTTTTTGTGGATTTCACAATAAAACAGTTGCATATTTGACTTAGGATTCTCCTATTTTTTCTCATAATTCTCTAAGATTCTATGCTGACAGCAGACATCCGAGAGTTCGTCAATCAAGCATTCAAATAAAATAATACTGAAATGACCTATTCCTTGCGACAATTTCAGGCAGAATACCTTCACCTGTTAAAACTTACATGCCAAATCTACCACCATTTCTACCAAAAACAGGCTAGTATGCAAAAGTGTTGCACAGAAAAATATTTTAGAATTCCAATGCAGTATATCCCTTGTCCTTGCCAATTCCCAGGTAACGCTCAACACATTTTCCAAGTTGCTAAAAATAAAAATTGGCATACTTATAATATATTTTAAAGGATAATACAGTACTTGCTAGTCTCAAGCAATAGGCATGAGAAAAAGTCAGTGCCAACATCAAGGTTTGTACAAAATGCATGAGTAAGCAAGTGATATTTTATGAAGCAAAGGTACAAAAACATGATTTCATTTAGCAATTATGTGTCTGACAAGGTTAACATCTAATAGATCTGTTTATATAAAATTAAAGTGACACCTCACACTGGTTTCTTTAAATTATTTATCACTGCTTGACCTGAGCTGTTTCAATACTTGTAGCCGGTCAAGATTTCCCATAAACCAATTTTTCATCATGCAGCAAGTCCCAGGTGTTTAGCTTGTCACAAGGATAGAAATTGTTAAATTAATTAATGAATGACAACTTTAGTAATTTGTCTGGGATTAATTTGTTTCAATGCTTAAAGCGTAAACCTCCCTTATTTTCCATCAGATTAAATTCTAGTAGGTGCACTTATCAAACCTTCATTTCAATGGCATTATTCTTCCTTGTAAAATAATTTATGCATCATACTGCCAGCAGTCCTTCTTGTAAAGTTGCAATTCAGCATGAGGCTTGTTACTGAACACTTCTCCTGCTTGCCATTCTTTTTCTGGATGTTATAATTTTATTAAACCTATGACCACCTTTAATTTCCTTTACTCAGGGTGCAACCACATTTTCAGTCAATGTCTCATATGTGCCAGTTTATATGCAGGAGCTTCAGCAAGTCTTTCCTTACACCACATTGCTGCATGTTTTCCTTTCAAGAGAAAGGATCAGCTCTATTATGCTTTGAGAAGTCACAATTCCACCTCTATAAGATGCTGACCTTGGACACCTGAAACATCATAAATTGCTTCCAACATTCTAGTATTTTTTCTTTTTTTTTTGTTTGTTTACAACCATATAAGTCCTCATAGAACTAATACAGTACCTTTCAATATGTTTATTTAGGTTACAATAGTTGTGAAGTTACTTTGCCAATAAAGGAACATATCTGAAAACTTCGAGCTATGTTTTTTAGATAATGCAAAACCAAGATATTTAAAGGCAGATTCCCTTTCTACCAAGTAAACTTGATCATCTTTTGTTCTTTCACTCCTGGGCTTTGCAATGGGGACATCTAGCAGAATAAAGAATGACCAAATGTTCTAACCATGTTTGAGCATGTGCCACCTAGCACTCTCTCAAACAACTCCTGGATATAATTTGGGAGTCAACAATTCCGAAAGCATTTCCAACCAGCAGTGACCAAAATTATAGCTTCAGTGTAAGGTGAGACCATGTCATGCTATTTGCCCTCATTATCCAAGACAGTTTCTGAACATGTTTAATTTACTAATGGAAAAATCACTGCTGAGCATTTGCAGGTTTCAATTTAAGCAAGAAAATATTGTGTTCACCCTCTAGCATTTTGACTCAGCTTGAAGTTGGAGTGTATTTGCTAGCAAGGAAAATCTCTGGCATGTAAGGCTGCATCTGGGTTTATTGGAGCCCATTGCCCAGACAATGGGATGGCCCTCAGGGAGCCTTGCTGGTATCCAGCTATAATCCCAACTGAAACAAGGATGATGCTAAGCAAATTAGCCAAAGGGCCTCCGGCTGCTGTTGCCATTCAAAAGATGTGTGTGGCTTCATGATATGGCCAGACAGACTTGGTGAGTGGGAAGATACTTTGAGTGAAGTGAGAAATATTCCAATTATTGAAAGAAGCAATATCAAATTACAAGAAGCCAAAAGGAGAAAGCAAAGAGCATGAAAAGCAGGATTTTTTTTTGTAATCACAAACCCTAAATACAGGGTGCTTGTGTATGCTATCTACAATCAGAATCTGCAACATGAAGACAGCATGAGGAAAGCATTTAACAGGACACAGGAAATTGTTTTCTCATTTCTGCCCTGTGCATAGAAAAACTTAAGTGTACTCACACATATTCCTTCTGGCCCTCAGACTTCTGAAACCTCCAATATTTATGATGCAAACCCTAAAGTGTAGAGAAGCTTTTGGATACTTATTCCAGTAAAAGCATGTCACCTGCACCACATCCACATGGATTTTTCCACATCTGGGTGCAAATGGAGATGCTTCAGACTCAGTCACTCTGATTACCATGTGAAAGATATTGCTACTGCATTTTTCATATTGTGTTTTGGTTTTCCTAGTAAAGAACAGCCTTGCAGAATGTGATAAACTCCTTTGTTTAAAGATTAGGGCGGCCAAGAAGTCAACTCCCAAGTTTTCATATTGCAGCTTCCTCTGAGGGAGGCCAATGAAAAGAGAGATACAGCTCTTCTGAAATTAGTGCATGCTTCCTCCTGCCTAACAAAAACTAACAAATAACCCCAACAACGCTCCCACCAAGGCCCCAAAACGGCTCCTGCACAGGAATTGCAAGACTGTGTAACACTGCCACCTGGTGATACGCGTCACAGAAGCAGTTTCTTACTCCTAGCATCACACGAAAGCTTTTTGCTCCCTTTCAGGTGCTCTTAATCGGAAAGGGCCCATCAAACGTCACTTATCCAGCAATCAATTTATCTTGAACACCTCTGCTTGTGCTCAGAAGTGAAATTACTGAGGTTTTCAAAGTTATGAAGGTCATATCTTGTCTTTTTCTTCAAAACAGGCTTCTAGATGTGCCATGGACAGACATAGCCTATCTTGATACAAATCCCCACCACAAATGAAGTCTAGAAACTTTGGTGCCTTCCAAGAAAAAAATCTGAAATAATATTCAATCAAACCTACTAGACATTTCCTAGACATTTCTTCTCTCCTTTTTTTTTTTTTTAAATCTTTTCAGTCTTTGGGGTGTAATGCAAAAATAAAAAATAAATAAAAACCAAACAAAAAATAAAAAACAAACAAACAAAAAACCCAAAAGGCAAAACCAAAAAGCTGCAGTAGAAACAACAAAAAATCTTCCAAGAACTTTCCCTCTCCAAGATGGAAAAAAAAGATTTCTATAGCACATGAACTCTGAGTCCTTCCTCTGATCTCTGTGGGATACAGGTGAAAAATGAAGAAAGAGCATGGCAAATGGCAGATCAGCCTCAACTTCTAGCACCCCTATCTGGCTTTCATAGCTGACTGCAAGTCTGAACCTTTCTTTTATAACTGACCTCCAACTCCTTAGTGAAAATCACAGCAAGCTGAGATCTGCTATCACTTCCTGGGTTGCCACTATTTCATACAAGACCTTTCTTGGATTCTTTTCAGAAAGCCAACCTGAACCCTTTGAAGTTTAAATTCAAGAACTGCACCTTTTAATGTGTTGCTGTAAGAACTTTTAGACCAATTCAGTCTTCTTCTTTGGAGATTTTTCTTAACTCGTTCTTATTTAACTATCATTCTGTAAGCACCTACAAGCATGTAATTAGTGGTTCTTCCCTAACATAGGGCCATACAAAGGTTCAATGTTTTCTCTTTGCATATTCATAATATATAGGAATGGTAATATTTATTCTTTAAATTATCCTCCCAAGATCAGTGAAATATTGGTCCCATAATCTGTTAAAAGTTCAGTCTAACTTCTGGAAAAGGCTGAGAGAAATTCAGGTTTAATGCTGAAGGGATCTAAGTTATTTCACAGCTGAGGCTGCAGCAGAATTACTCCTATTACCTCAGATCTGGCCAGCCTACAACAGTCACAGCACAGAAAAGTCACTAGCAGTGTAGGTGAGAGGTTAGAAACTCATACTCAGTTTGAAGTCTTGGTTTGAGACATCCGTCTCTGGCATGAATTTATCTTATGATTAAAGTATGTTGAGAATTGTAATTACCATGAGAACTGGGAATGTTAACCTATAATGGCAATCTGCGATAGCAAATGCCAAGATAAAAATAGTCCTCCTAACCCTCAGCAGAGGGAAGGATCTGTTGGCCTTGCAGTCCATTTGCAACAGACCAGTGACTATGTAAGAAATATGAGAGGGAAGAAAAATTGTTCAACACTGTGACAGGTTTCAGATGAATAAACTGTAAATTCAGAGGGAGAGTTGAGGTGAAGATTGCTGGAGTGTTCAAATTGTTGGTAAAAAAAAGGGGCATAATTCTTCAGCTGTCAGAAAAAGGAGATCAAAATACAGATTGGTCAAAGCAGCTTGTTTGACCAAGGGGTCCAAGGGCACCTCACTTTGAAATGGTTCAATGAGAAGTGTGTACTTACAAACTACCAATACCACATGTCATCTTGTGGGAAAAGGAAAACTGGAATAGAATAAGAATTGCTAAGAGAAGACAGAGATGGTCCACAGCAGGGTAGTCACAATGTGGCTTGCAGACCATTGATGGTGAGTAAAATACCAGAATCTGATCTGTAAAATAATTAGCAATCCTGTACCCTCTGCCATGGTTTTGTACAAGCATAACTGAGCATTGACAAGCATTAAAATGTTTTAATTGATGCTTATAACATAAAAATTCACATGCTATAAATGTTTCTTATTTAAATATAGATGTTTTTAGCACAAATATCATCATCTCTCCCAATTGCTAAGAAATAGTAAAATGCAAATTGTCCAAACATTTAATAATTGCATTCTTTTAATAAAGTGGTTGGAAAACCCAAATTTATAGCAAAACTGTGGGGAAAATAGGAGCTTACCCTTTCTTTTGAAAGGAAGACTCTTCAAAAGATTCTTTTGAAAAAATTTGCTGGGGCCTCCAGCAGGCAGAATCATACTTTTAATTTTTCAGTATCACAGAATAGACCTATCATTTAACCTTAATCCTTTCAGAAGCCCAAGTTTATCAACCTAATAGACTATAGGAAATTCTTGTTGACAACTGCCAGTTATCAAAATTATAGTATGAACAGCAGTATATAAAATTTAATAACCACTACAAGCAGTGTACTTCTAATTTAACTTCATTTAAAGTAGAAAATCAGAATCAAAGAATAACAGGAAACCAAAATAAAGCCATGATTTCCAGACAGAAACCTATCTTTATTATAATTTAATAGACAAACATAACCTTCCCTTAGTGTGAGGTGTTAATTCTGTGTGATTACCATATGGTAATCACATAGAATTGTGACCATTTTATTTAATTTCTAATGATCATTTTATTTCAGAGACAAACTTATTCAAAAGAGGATGCATCAAGATAGCATTCATCCAGCACTAATCCTGTTACTTTTTTTCCTCTGTTCTGTGTCATCAGCATCCCATAATTTGGAGCTGCACATTGCTCCTTCAGCAGCGCTAGGGAGGGGGGAAAAAGCTCATCCCACTGCTCTTCCCAATGGAAGGATACAGGAGACAGAGGTAGCAGCAGCTGGCACATCAGGGGTTAAACGATTTGGTTTTCTTTAACAACACTTCATTTTTGCCCTCAAAGTTTATCTACATTAAAATATTCTAAATGTAGTGTGTTTCTGTAAGTCTAATTATATGCGGCATGCAAAAACATATTTGATAATCACATTGCTAATTATGTGCAATCACTTCAATACACAGGTGCAAAGCTCCAGAAATATGCATATTTTAATCACCTTGGATATAGATATAAACCACAACTTTTCATTTAAGTGTTCGGTGACTCCTTAGTTTTCTGGGACCGTACTTTCTTGGATTTTTACCTGGCTAGTGTCAGAGAAAGAAATATACTAGGCTATACAAATCTGGAATTTAATTTATACATGTATGTTCCAGTGCTAAAAAATCTGTAATTCCTTACTTTTCCATGGTTTATGAACATTTTAAAGCATACATTTTATAATTTATTGATGGATACAGCATGCTGACTTCAGAGATATGGGAATCATAATTTTTATTTTCCTTCTGGGATCCTTAATTCTCACAGTGTTCCTTTAGTATAAATTTGCCTGGAAAATCATGTGTATGTGCATAGAAACGTGTCTTCTCCAGTTTGGATTAAACTTGAAAGACCTTCTCAATGGTTTAAAAACAGAAGGTCATAAAAATCTTGAGCAATAAATTCACTTTCATTATATTTGTAATAGCTTGTGTCTGCACTTTTTGCTTCTCTTTCATTTACATGTAACTGCTATTTTTTACATTGATTTTTAAAGCTGCCTTCACAAAATGGACTGCAATTATTATTGTGTGTAAATCACAAAAATTGAGACTTTTATATACTCAGATTAACCGAAAAGGACATAAAAAATTAATTTGTGTAATTCAAAAGTAATATTTCTTTTTTCCCCTCTAAAGATATTTAGCATAAATTACAGGAAGGAATAGCTTTAGATTATTTATCCATAAGTATACTTTGGGAATTGAGCTGAAATGACCCCTGACAGACAAGAAACTCATCTACTGGTCTGCTTCTAATATTAACAAAAGGACAGACCAATAGAAGTGACACGGCAAAACCAGAAAAGCAGCGCTGACATTTGCTCTGCTGGAAACCAAACCGTCATATTTCACACAATAAAGCAGCTGGCTTGTTTTGTTTCCCTTTAGCTACACAAATTTTTAATTAAAGTAAATGACACTTAAGAGTCACAGAATAGTTGTTACGGGTATTACGCACGCCAGACACCGTAGCAGCATTCCACAAGGATTTTGCTAAATCAATAAGGCAAAAGGAGACTCTTCTATGAAGTCCTTTTTATGAATAGTGCTACAGCTTAAGCTGGGTGCTCCCAAAAGAGGACTCCAAACAAAGAAATCGCTGGGAAACTACACCTGTCCAGGTTTCCCACCCCTCATGAAACTGATTGGATCAGTAGAAATATTAAGCTCATGATGGACACAACATGAAGCACAGGGAAATCCATCTAAATACAAGGAAAAACTTCTTTACTGAGGGGGTGACAGAGCACTGACACTGGCTGCCCAGAGAGGTCATGGAGATAATCAAAACCTGCCTGGACATGATCCTGTGCACCCGCTCTAGGTGAATCTGCTTCAGCAGGGGTTTAGACTACATGACCTCCAGAGGTCTCTTCCAATTCCAATCATTCCATGATTCTGTGATTCTGACTGGAGTCTTCCCATTCCTCCTCACTCCCTCTACATGGGCCATTTCTCTTCTTCTCTCTAAGGTTGCAGCTGCTGCTGCTGATTGCAATTTCTTTATCCTCTGACTTGAGCTGGCTCTGGGGCCCTCTTTTATTTGGCCATAACGTATGTTCAAAATCTCTAGGCAAAAGTTCACAGCTTGCAGCCTACAACTTCAGCAACTTTAGCTACTAACACTAAACAAGTTGTGCAAAGCACAAGTTGTGCAAGTTCTGTATAAGTAGCACACTAAATCGTACCACATAGTTTAGGCTGGATGAGTGCACTGGAGACCAGCTTGTTCTACTCGTGCATAAAGCAGGACCAGCTTCAAAGTCACCTCAGGTTGCTCATTCAAGAGTCACAAGACCATAAAAGACAGGTGTAATCCCATGTCAGCACTCTGAAATTAAAACAACACAATGCACAGGGGTTTGGAAAGTTATTTTTGTTTGGTGAAACATTGGAACAGGTTGGACAATAGGTGGTGGTTGCTCCATCCCTGGAAATATCTAAGATCTGTGGAGATGGGGATCTGAATAACCTGATCCAGTGGAAGGTGGTCCTGCCCATGGCAGGGGGGATTGGACTAGATGATCTTTGGTGGTCCCTCCCAACCAAACTATTTTATGATTCTGTGATTCTTTCAAGAAGTGCATTATAGTTTTTGCTCTGGCATTAGAGGTGCACTAGCAAGGCATTCATTGGGAAGCAGGGAATAAACACAAGATTTGTCCTGCCAGCTGCTCAGTCACACAGAGCCCGCAAGGCAGCTGGTCCTGGCAGCCAGCTCTGCTGTGACCCGAATGCTGCTCCGAGCAGAAGCTGGAACAGGGAGCTCCTNAAGTAACCCAACCCCCAACAAGAGCCCATGCTGCCTTGCACGGCCATGGATTCTGCTGTCTGTAACTCAGCCTGAGCTGGGGCTGCTGTCAAAGAGCCTGGCTGCCCAGCATACGCTATCACTGGAGCACCCTGCATGGTGCAGTCTGTGCCCTGCACAGGTGGAAATACAATTGCAATTCTGACCCAGTTTAAAAAGGATAGAAGAGTTTCTCCAAAGAAAAAGTACACTTGGCTTTAAGCAGACAGTGCATCATGGTTCTGCAGTCCTCGCTTCTGTCAAAGGTGACTTGGTTGAGTGCACATTCAGGACTCACTGGCTAATTTCCCAACTTACATATTTTTAGACATTCTGGAAAGGATTCAGAACTCTGCTCACTGATCTGACTAAAAAGGAAAAATCACTGATATACTTTGTCATACAGGTACATTTTATCTTTATATTTTCCACCTTGCATGTAGCAATAGGACTTTTTGATCCCTACATGATAGGCCTACAGTTCAAACTCTATTACCCTGTTGTGGGAAATAGTGGATTTTCTCAGTGAATACACCTGGACCTTCACACTAAAGTCTCTTTTGGTGCTGATGTGGCACTATGTGGCCAGAATTGTCCTGAGGCACTTCATTGCACATACCAGCTTATCAATTAATACAAAAATACTCAACTTTGTGCATTTTGTTTACAAATATTTTATCTTCTGAAGTTATAATCTCCCAAGTAGTTGCATGTGACAAATCTTGTCTAAAATATAAGTATGTGGCCAATATTTGAATCACCAACAATGGTGATTTAATAACCCTGTTGTACATTTTAGGCTGAGTACATAGATTCACAACTTACAACAAGAGAATGTTCTTTTTTTCAACACCCAAGAACCTCAGAACCTTGCAATTAAGATTAATATGAGGACAGGTCAGTTAAAAACCAAAATTGTTAGTTGGCATCAGAAGTGCCAACTCATGCAACATGATGAGCTTGACCCAGGAATAATAAACTAAGATTTAGCATAGACAAACTCAGAAAAACCGTGCAACATCGTAAATAAGCCCTGCTTTTATCCACTGGTGCAGTTAGTTGCTCAGACTTGGCATGGTAGGAGCCAGGGCAATACAAAAATCAATACAACCACACTGTTTGTTGGCATAGCAGAGCAGTGGCATTGCTTATGAACTTGAGCAGGTGTATCAAAATAGAGCTGCATTGCCCATTATGACCACATTTTACTGCTCTCCACTACACATTACAGACATGCCCAGAGTTTTGTAGGAAGTTTGTTGACCTGGTCCAGGAAGTATATTCTCCAGATCTCTGAGCTGGATTATTTTAAATAAGAGGTTGTAACTCCTATGTTTATTCCACAAAGCAAAATGTTGAGTTTCCTTTTTTTTCTCTTTTTATTTTTCTTTTCAGTAAAAGTTGGAAAGAGAAGCATCCTGGCAGCAAGCCATTTACTATCACTGCAGCTGTATGCATGGGCATGGCAAAGCAGCATAAATTCTCATTGCTAGGAAGTTGCCACTGAGCAGATTCTGTGAGCTGTTAAAACCAGGCTCATGTTACTTCTGCATCAATTCCTCTTTCGCTGGCTCATCCCTGTAAATCAAAAAGAAAAGTTAACAGACTATGAAATATATTTTGCATGGTCTGCTCCAGAATAACACTATATTGAGATATGCCAGTCATGGCTGGTCTATAATGGAATGGACAAAATGTGATGCAGTAGAGCATCCTCAGTCTTTTCAGGGAAATACCTCCAAAGCCTGTCACAGTAGTGACATTGACAGGTTCTGAAGACATTGGCCTCCAATCTCACACAAGATAAAAGGATGCCAGCAGCTACTGCTCAGGAGGCCACCAGTTAATAATCATGTAACAGGAATATCATTTGATTAGTGTTTGACATTTATATTACCTCCAACTTAGGGAGAAAGGGAGCCTTTCACCATGAAAATCATTTTCAATCTGTCAAGAAAATAAAGTTTTATTTTCAGCTAACTGAATATGCTGATGAAGCTCAACTTATTTTTACTTATTGCTACTGTTTCTATAAAATAGACATAGCTTACTATGACTTACAAAGCATTTGCATCTTACTGAGAAGCATTCATTAATCACTCCCTCTATTCACACTGAAACTGCTATGATAATCAATTCCTATTTGCACAGCTGCAATATGAATAATTTTAAATTTTGGCTCTAATTGTTTTTCTGTTCTGCTGAAAAATGGTTTCAGAGAACTAAGGGGTTTTTTTCACACATATATATGGAATGCATGTACAAGAATGGCCAAGTGTTATTTGAAATAATTATATAAAATTCTGCTGTAGAAATGAAGATTAAGTCTGTTCTCCATCTTCTAGGTTTGCATTTTGCCTAACAGATTAAAATCTGCCCTTCTCAAATATACAGAAACAGATTTTTTAAAGTGTATATTGGTTCTTCGTGGCTAGAATGTAGTTAAGGTACCTAAGCAAAGGAAAAACTGATAAATATGCAAAAGCTTTTATAAGGAATGCAATGTTCTCTGACAACATGGTATTTCTTTCCAAGGAGCAATCCAAACTGCATCTTAAGCAATGGATTAGGTTGCCCAGAGAGGTTGTACAGGTGCCAGCCTTGGTTTTTTTTTCAACACTTGATCAGACCTCAGACCTCACCTCGTCCTGAGCTGGAAACTGGACTAGAGACCTCCTGAGATCCCTTCCAACTTTATTTTACCAATTTATGATCATAAATTTAAGGCCCCTAATAAAACAATAACCCAAAATGCAAGAGAGAGCTATCCCAGAAGAGACTCTTTCTGTCTAACAGAGCTCTCTGAATTTAGGCAGAAAGGATCTTTTCTCAAGAAAACTACTGGACTAGCTATTTTCTGTAGTTCACTACACACTAATGATCTAACTTTTGATTCAGAGCTACCACTTAATCTTGCCACTGAATTCAAAGTTAGTTATATTTCCATAGCCAGTGCCAAGAGATTTTATTTATCTTCCTGTATGGCAAATCATAAACTGTCACAGCTCAAGATGAAATATGTACAAGCTTAGGAGCTCACACTTAAGAAACAATAGCAGACTCTTCAATATCAATATAAAATAAAATGTAACAGAGCAACTTTATACAGAAAAGCAATTGATAAGATTGGGGTAAGGTGGGTGCATCCATCATCACATTGTATCACATGGAGATATGAAAAATGCATGGTAAATGTATATACATGGGAAATGTGCTATGTATATCCCAGTTTTGCTTGCAGAAAGATCAAAAAAGCAACCTGTAACTCCTTTAACCACAGTATTACTTGGGCTGGCATGATTTTTGGCAGATGGTCAATACAAAACAGCTATGGCCTATTCTGTGCAGAACAAGCATAACAAGAGCCCTTCTTAATTCATCAAAAGCATTTTGAGCTTTGCTAGGGAGTGGTGGAAATATCAGTTCATCACATGTGTACTTACTTGCTGTGGATGGAAGAGTTTGGCCCTATACCTGGGTTATTGGCAGCAACTCCTGAACTGTCAGTATGAAAGAAATAAAGCTGCTCAGACCATGTATCACAGCCTTTCTCCATAGAAAAGATGCTGAATTTAGCTATTTCTAATGGCCTTATGCATAAACCAAGAGAAATACTCCTGTGGTTTTCATGATTTCTGCAGACATGTAGTAAGGCTGCACTACCAGTTTTAGGTAAGGCTTATTTAACCTATTAGCATTAAAGTTGGCATCACTGATGTGGTGGCTGCAAATTATCTGAGGTCTTGGCATAAATTTGTGTGACTACGTTCAAAAAAGAACAACACAGATCCAGCAGCATCAGCCTCTCTTAAGTCTGAAAAACTGAAGGAATGTAGCAGCTTTGTTGAGAAAATTGAATTAACCATGGAGATCCTAACCAGAGGAAAAAAAAAAATAGAAATTAGAGAAGACGAGTCTGAAAATTCCAAGGTAAGTTAGGCAGAAGGTAGAGGCAGGGCTCCTGTGAAGCTCATACTTATGGAGGAAAAAAAAACCAAAAACTAAAAACTCAGATAGGAAACAAAACACATCTCAAAATAGAAGTCGGTTTGGAAAACTTAGAGGTAGGGGAAATTAAATACCTCCCTCTCAGAAAAACAACTGTATGTGTATATTATATCTGAAGCTGCTCACCCAGAGTGAGATTTTTACAAGTAGGCTGGTGAAGGCTGAGGGAGAGGAGCTCGCCAGGACGCGGTCAGCAATAGCTTAGGGGAGCGCCACGGCGGGCGGCTGCTGTCCTTGGACACAGCCACGGCCCTCCTCAGCCTCCGGCCGCCACCGCCAACCAAGCCTAGGGAAACGGAAACCACACACTCACACTAAAAAACGCGAAAACAACAAAAAAAAAAAAAAAA
>VZTB01014422.1:940667-962977 GCA_013397245.1 Thryothorus ludovicianus | reverse complement strand
AAGAAACTAAAAAAAATAACGGGACTGCCCCGACACGGGTGGACGGGGCGGGGCCAGTCGCGCCTCACGGCGGGGGGCGGTAGCGCCCCTACAGCGCCTGCGCACTGCTGGCGCCGCGTGTCACCGCACCGGCCGCCCCGCTATTTATCGGCCGTCAGCCGCTGATTGGCCTCGGTGCCGGCCAATAGCGCAACGCCGAGGGCGCGGCGCAGCCAGTAGGAGGGCGGCATGGCTGTGTGGGCGGGGCAAGCCGGGGGCCGTGCGGGGCTGGGCGTCCCCCAGCCCCGCTGCTCCTCATGGCGGGCCGGGTGCTGCGGCTGCTGCCGGCGCTCCTGCTCGCTCTGCTATGTGCCCAGCCGAGCCCCTGCGGCACCGCTCCGGCCTCCTCCGCACAGCCCGTGACCGCCCGCCTGGCGGCGAAGTGGCCGGCGACCCCGCTGCTGCTGGAGGCGAGGTGCGTGCAGCCTCCTGCTCTTCTTTCTCCTTCTCCTCCTCCTGCCAGCGGCCGCCCTGTCCCGGCTGTCTCCTGGGGAACAGGAGGGCGGAGGGACCCCCTTTTCGCTCTGCTGAGCAGGAAGGAGGGCTGGCAGCGTTTCTCTCTGTCGGAGGGTGTGTTAAAGTACTTTTTGGATGTGAGGCTGAACTGCTTTCTCCCGTCGGAAAGTGTTATGGACAGTGCTGGCATGGCTCTCCCAAGCTCTGAGGGAGCTGTACGAGCAGCTTCGTATTTAACCTGCTCAGGCGTTTTGCCGGTCGCTGGGCTGAGGAGAGGTAATGGGCCAATTACACAATCCCTGCCTTCTACTGAGGGACGTCTTCGTCTGCCCCAAAGCAGTTTGCACGTTAATTAAGTGATTATAAAGGTAGTAGTATAGACGTGAACCTGTAAGAGCGAAACCCGGAGGTATTTTAAAAAATATTGTTAACTTGTAATCATAACTTCAGGCTGGAGAAGAGAAGGCTTTGGGGTAATCGAATTTCAGCTTCCTGAAGGGAGCCTACAAGAGAGATGGGCTGGGAGCCTTTCTTACCAGGGCGTGCAGCGAGCGGACAAGGAGGAATGGCTTCAAACTGGGAGTAGGTTTAGACTAGATGTATGGAAGAAATCCTTTCCTGTAAGAGTAGTGAGATACACAGTTTGTCCAGAGAAATTGTGGATGCTCCATCCCTGGCAGTGTTCAAGACCAGGCTGGATGGGGCCCGGAGCAAACTGCTCTAGTGGGAGGTGTCTCTGCCCGTAGCAGGGGATTGGAACCAGATGATCTTTGAGGTCCATTCCAACCCAAACCACTCCATGATTCACAATAGAAAGGGAAAATGTTTTCCAGTTTTAGATGCTTGTGGCTCCCCTGCCCATTTGGCTTAAATTTTTGTTTTTAAACTTACTTGCTGCTGTTTGGAGAACATCCATGAAGGGGAGAACTGCAAGCTTCTGTAATCAAAGGAGAGGCAAAGTTCCAAAGTAAAGATTAGAAAACAATGTAGTCATGCTAACAAATGGAACTTTTTGGTAGAAATAAGCAGGGGGAGCGAAAGCAACTGACATTCCCTTAAGGAAAACAACAAACCTTAGAAATGTTACCTGTAAATCATAGAATCACAGAATAGTTTGGGTTGGAAGGGACCTTAAATACCATTTAGTTCCAACCCCCTGGCATGGACAGGGACATTTTCCACTAGACCAGGTTGCTCAGAGCCCCATCCAGCCTGGCCCTGAACACTGCCAGGGATGGGGCATTCTCTGCTTCTCTGGCAAAGCTGATCAAATGCTTCACCACCCTTACAGTAAAGAATTTTTTCTGTTTATCTAAAACTTTGCCTGTTCTAGTTTGAAAATTAAAAAATGGAAGGGTGGTATTTGATATAAAGTAAACGTTACCTTTTATGCTTTGTAAAGATTAACCCATGTTTGAAACTGTTTCAAAGATTGATGATCTCCCTCCAAGCGCAGCAAAGTAGATGTCATTGATGAAAGCCTGTAATTTAATGAAAAACTATATCCTGACAGAGAGTGTGTTCTTATTTGTATAGTTAGCTACTATTAAATCAAATCTGTGTACCAAATTGATTTCATTTATAAGTGTATATTGGAATATCTGTGTAAAAATAAAGTGAACATTTTGAGGTTTTTCTGTAACAAGAGAATAGTCTGCGTGCTTTACATCTCTAATTATTGAGTTTGGATGATAGTGCTTTGTTCAAAATATCTTTTGACCAAAATACAGCTCAGTTCAGTGTTTATGCTATGGTGATGGTTGTTAGTCATTGAGTATCTAACATTTGGTTGCTGATGGGTATTTATTATTTTAAACATTTATTATTTTACACAGCCGAGGATTTTTACTGTGTTACATCTTTGGACAAAGTCAACCTATGGACAATTTTTATTTTTAAACAGTGAATTTATTGCAGAAGATGGTAATGAGAAGTTTTGGCAGTTCTTGGAAACTGTGCGGGAATTAACAGTTTATAAGCAAGGAGGTAAGTTCAACAGCATGCTGGTTTTTAATATATTGTCTTGTGCTGTATTTAGCTTTGAGACACAACACATAATTAGCTCCAGGCAGGTGAAGCCTGGCTCTTCCATTATTGCTTACTAGGTATATTTCTTTTAGAAAGTTGTAGCATATTTTCCCCTAAGAGCAATACTTGCAGAGGAGTTAGAAACAAAAGGGAACATGAGGTGGACTGAACTGATCTTGCAATGTGGAAGAGAAGTGTAAAGGTTAAAGATACCTGCCTGCTTCATGACTTGCTTATAGGATATTGAGACTTCATGTTTTCTGTAAGATGGAGGTTTACAGGGCATAAAATCACACAAATAACTAAAATGAGAATGCTGGGAAATGCTAAAGGAAAAAATTTAAAGAATTACTAGAAAAGGTATAATACTTGTACATGGCATGGAGACTCTTTTCTAGCATCGATACTGATGTTTTAGAATAAAGGTGTATCACTGACAAAATAGGACTAAAAATTCTCTGCATGATAAGACAGAAGAATATTAAGTTGTTGGAAATTTGGAGAGAAGATCAAAGCATAAAATCCAGCAAAAGAAACATAAAAAGCCACCCCAGAAGAAACCTTGGAGAGCAGTTGACTAGAAATTCCATGGTAATGAAAAATTGGGAGACCTATGGGGCTTTACACCAGGTTGGGCAGTATTAGACCTGCTTGGTAGGTCAGCAGATGAAAAAGGTGAAAAAGGCTTCAAAACAAGGTAAGGCTGCTTCATTTTGCTCTTTACTTACAAAATAATGCAACTCTTCAGGCATGAGTGCAAGCACCTAACACTGCCACTGGAAGAGACTTGAGGGAAATTGAATGTAAATTAACAGTCAAAAGATAAAAAACTGTAGAAAGATCACGCAGAAAAGGGCAGTGAAAGGTGCAGGTATATGAAAAATGCTGTGTATATGAGGACTTGAGAATGAACATGTTTGAACAATTGTGACTGACTGAATAAAACTTTAAAAAGGTTGTGGTGTGCATGTGATAATGTTATTTAAGTGCTCAGCAATGCCCCAAGCAGCCAGTAGACTTAAAAGAGGAGGAAGAAGGGAACAGGGACACACATGGTGAACAAAATTTTGCTGCTTTTGATTCCATGATATGCTTTATGTCAAGTAGTGTGCTTTTTGATTTTACTATCTCCCATTTCTTTAGAATGGAAAAAGTACAAGCAGAAAATGTACAAAGAACTGTGATTTTAATTGTAGATTATCAACTGGGAAAATTATAAAAAACACCCAGAATTACTGTGAGATAGTGATCTCAAGGTCAGAAGTATGTACAAAACCAGAGGGAGTCACTGAGAACAGAATGCCCAGGTGGTGAATGCTGCTAAAAGCCTTTCTGTGTAAGGCATGAGGACATGGAAAATGGAAGTAGGTGCAGAATTTGGTCTGTGGTCAGCTGCTAATAGCATTTGTTGAGGCAAGTGCTTATTAATGCTGTTTAAGGTCTTTGTCAGCACACAAGACTGGCATATGTTACATCCTCCACAAGGTTGGGAATGACACAGAGGAGGAGAAACTGAAAGATAGGGCTGTAATTAGAGGGACCTTGGCAGGCTGGAGAAACAGGCCAAGCAGAAACATTGGGAAATTCAGCAAAGGCACTTTACAGACTCCCTGCACGTGGGCTGGAAGGATCTCAGCAGCAGCATAATCTTGGTGCTGACTGACTAGAAAGTGGTTTTTTGAGAGACAGAATGAGGATCCTTGCAAACAGTGAGAAGGCCAACTACATGCCAGGTTGCAGCAGCAAGAGGGTAGCCATCAGGTCAAAGAAAGTGGTTATTCCACTGTATGTGGCACTTGTAAGACTGAATCTGGAGTGCTGGGGCTCCCTGTGGAAAGAAAGACAAGAGTCCATCATTGGAGCAAGTCTAGGAGAGGATCTCTGCAATGCTTAGAGAACTGGAGCAGACTTCTGGAAAGGAAAGGCTGGGAGAGCTGTGAACCTGAGAAAGGAAGGAGTAAGGAGAGACTTTGTATCTTCAGCTTCCTAACGGATAAATGTGTGAGGAGAAAAACCAGGCCCTTTCTGAAGGTGCACAACAGTATGAAAAAAAGCAAAGAACAGAAGTTGAAACATGGAAGTTGTGGTTAGATACTAGAGAAAATGTTTCTGCCATAGGATTGGATAAACACTGAAACTGACTGCTCCAGGAGGCTCTGGAATCTCTATGCATTGAGGTAATTCAGAATTCTACTGCATGAGGCCTTGAGCAGCTTAGTCAAGCATTGAAATTATATCTCTAAGTAAGTTTGGATGAGGTGACCTCCAGAAGTCACTTTTAACTTACTCTTTTTTTTTTTTCTGTGAGTGGTTTAGATGCAGTTGGTATTGCCTTGAGATAAGACTGCTGTATTAGATGATGTGTCAGGTGGTTTTTTTTTTATCAGCCATCTCTTTTCTGCTTGTTTGGACACACTTTCAAAGGAATTTGAAGCTTTAATGAGATTTATTATTAGTGACACAGATGTCTGTTGAAATTAGCTGTTAGTTAAATGCCTGCTTCACCTGGATAAACTCTGTGATTGAGAATAAATAAATTACAGTAGGATGATCTCCATGACCTGTCATGCCAGTGAACTGTTAGCTGCTGGCAGTTGACAACCTTGAGACTGTACTAAAATACTACTTTAATTAAACATATTGAGCAGTTGATGTGTATATTTATTTGGCCAACACACACCTATGACAGTATAGCAGGAAGTTTTGAAGTTCTGGCACCAAGTGGCTTTCCTAAAAGTGGAGTCATAGTTGGGGTAGTCTTTATCCAGGAAAATGGATGCTCTTCATGAACAGGAAGTCTGCATTAGATGTTTACAATAAACTGGTTAGCTTGAGTGAAGAATCTGGTACTGCAAGACTGCAGTGGCACATTTTACAGTGAGGTGTGAATAGTCTACCTCTGAGAAGCTGGTCCTCTATGTGGTGTGGAATGAGTTCTGTTGTAGTTACTGCATGTCAGGACACATTGATGTAGAGGGTTGTTCACAATGTGTTAAAACTCATGTAGCAGCAACTATTTGAGTAAACTAAAGGATCTGGCTGAATTGGATTGGTTGAGGCAATTGACTTTTCAGTTGTTCTCTTAGTGATGCCAAAAATAGACAGGATAAATAAGCAGGAAATGAAAACATTCTTTGTTTAAATAGAAACATTTTCATTAAAAGATACAGAATTCTGAGATTTGTAGCTGAAAATCTGAGTTTAAAAAGGAATTTGATGATGGGCTTGTATCCCAACATACCATTGAATGTTTCAGAAGAACCATGGAGTGTTAAAGATAGAAGGCAATTTAAAAAATCAAGTAGGGTAGCTTGCTTTTTTTCCTTCTAAATCCTCCCTTGGATGATTTTTCAATCTGTTTTTGGTTTTTTTTAATCAGTTCTCAGGACTTGTTTTAAATTTAGAATAATCAACATCTCTTGTTAATTTGCTCATTTTAAATATTTAGCATTACTGAATTAGGTTTATTAGTGGTCTGTTTAGCTGTGATATTTGGAGCAGTTTAATGGATTTAGTAGGAATTAACCTACATGGAATTTGGTGAAACATTTAACCTAGTGATTTATTTGGTGGTTTTAACTTTTTTCTTTTTTAATACGAACTCAAATCAACTTGGGCACCATCTTGATTTTGCCATATGGAAAACATGAAAAGGATAGTGATGGGATACAGTGCATTGAATTAATGCCTTCAGAGAACATGGACAACATTGTTGATATCTACTTAATGTATTTTCTGCCAGGCTTGTGAAATACTTGGAAAGGCAGATGATGCTATTTTGAGCCACAGGTATGTTACAAAGAAATGAAAGCTGCAAAAATTTCATATTAAAACCAGCACTTACAAAACACTGAAGATGGCATTTTAAACTTGCTGCTGCTTTTATATCCCTAAAGGTTAATTTGTGATCACTGAAGGAAAGTAAGTAGCCAGTTCCCTGCCGACTAATTATCACTTGAGTGTTTACTGTCTTCCCAAGTGCTTCAGTTTATATATTGAATTTTCAGCAGCCTCATAAATATATATTAAAAACCAAAACAAAGCCAACACACAAACATAATTTCTCTATGGAAGCAATTTTCTCTGAAAAAAAGTAGCAGTATATTTCATATAAACAACAATCATGCAAATTATTTTTTGCAATCTAGAAGACTACGCATTATTCACAACTAAATTAGACAAGTATTTTTTATGTTTATATAAACCTTAAAGATTCCAGAGGAACCAGTTTCACAAACATGGCATTTCTATACTAATAATGCAATAAAATAAAGTGTTCCCTCTTTACTGACATCTTGCTTAAATGGCACAGAGATTTGACTGGCCAGTGATAGCCTGAACTGCTGCTACCTGAGATCTCTAACTCCCTAGCTGATCTGTGGATCCAGACATTCATATCTGTGCAGTTGGAACAATCCTCATGCATCCATCCCACCAAGTGATTATTCCAGCATACTGTGTTCTTCTGATTAATTATGTCCCATATGTTTACTCTCCCTACCTCCTGTGGCTCAGTACTTTGAATTCTCTTGTGGGTTACCAGCATATATTCAGATTAATTTTGTGCTGTGTGTGCATGAGGTCTGAGGAGCTGTGCCATAATACTTTCTTATCTTTTGTGACTGCCCTGGTTGTCTCTTTTAATTATTTTTAACTTACCTGTGATAAAAGATACTGCTGTAAATTATGGATAGTAAATGTCAACATTTAAACATAAATCTGCTTAGGTGGCTGTTCAGTTCTTGCTGTAGGCAGTCTAATCAATTTGGCTACAGGAGTTGAGAGAGTTTTTCAGCAGACAAATTAAAGCATCATCTTCAGAGTGAGCTTTTCAGATTTTGTTGACCACTAGGCTATATTTCTCATGGCTAAAATGATGAAAGTTTGCAGATGTGAAGCTCATACATGTGAAGCTCAGATGTCTGCAGTCTGTATCCTGTTAATGCGGTCTCTGATTTACTTTTAAATTGACTTGGTTAATGATTTCATGGTAATTTGCTGTCATGCAGGATTTTATAACCAGAAAAATCTGGTTCTTCGTTATTCCCTGTAACATCCTAAAAACTTACTATGTCTGCTACTCTTCTGGCAATGTTAAAATGAGCTTAGAGGGCAAGTAGTACCAAATTTCAAGGATTCAATACTATATGAAAATAATTTGCAAAGCTCAAACCATAGTTCTGTTTACCTGAAATTTGCTCAGTTGGTTAGAGCATGGTGCTAACAACGCCAAGGTCACAGGTTCAATCCATGTACAGGCCTTAAGAGTCCACTTAAGTTCACTGTGGTATTGAACTTGAGGATCCTTGTGGATTTGTTCCATCTCAGAATATTCTGTGTGATTCTATGTATGTAATAAACTCTAAAAATTGGGTTTGCATTAGGGAGCTCATAGCATTTGAAATGGATTCATGTATCTTGGTGAAGTTTAAAGAATGGTTGTGTTCTAAGTGAAACCAACAGTGTTAATAGAAGCTGAAGTAGTAGGAGTGAATGCATGATTTGATAAATATATCCTTGTCAATGTTGTATATTCATTTTTGAAGGCAGATAAAAAACAAACCTTAAAACAATCTTTTTTTTTTTTACTGATTAAAGTCATCATCGTCATAATCACCTTCCAGGCAAAAAAAGTCAGCTGTTTTAAATACAGCAGTGAAAGCACAGATGGAATTTGTAAACAAAAAAAAAAAAGTAGAGACTTGTGGTAAAAATATTTTATTGAGGTACCATCTTTAGAATTATGTATTTAATGGCTCTTCATTGTCTTTAATAGTGTGTTATTTAGGCCTAGTGGGGAGGCAGAAATTTCAGATTTCATTTTATTTTTGTGGAGATCATTTGAAGAAAATTTGAAATTACAGTTATTGGAAAAAAGTTTCACTCTGGAAGGATTTGGTGCTTCCAAATTTTTATATTCACTCTTTTGAATGTGTGAAGCCAAATTTATCTCATTTAGAATCATAGAATGATTAAGGTTGGAAAAGGCCTCCAGGGCTTTTCCTCAGCCTTTGACTGATTGCCACTCTCAATTAAACCACAGCACCAAGTGCTACATCCAGTCACTTCTTGAATATCCCCAGGGATGGTGACTGCACCACCTCCCTGGGCAGCCCATTCAAATGCTCAACCACCCTTTCAGTGCAAGAATTCTTCCTGATGTCCAACCTGAACCTCCCTTGGCACAGCTTGAGGCCATTTCCCCTTGTCCTGTTGATTCTTGGCAGGGAGAAGAGGCTGACCCCGACCTGGCTGCACTCTCCTTTCAGGTGGCTGCAGAGAGTGGTCAAGTCTCCTGTGAGCCTCCTCCAGGCCAAACACCCCCAGCTCCCTCAGCTGCTCCTCACAGGACTTGTTGCCTTCACCAGCTTTGTTGCCATTTGGGTTCTGCCAGGGCTGTGTGTAGGTGTAGAGAACACAGGTTTTTCATCCATGGAGTTTAATGTAAGACAGTAACATTTGTATGTTAGGGATTAACCCCAGCTGACAACTGAGTAGCACAGATCCACTCTCTGTTCTCCCCAGGGTGAGGAAGAGCACTAGGAAAACCTGTGGGTTGAGATAAAAATTGTTTAATAATTGAAATAAATTGAAATAAAATAATAATAATAATAACAACAGGAAGAAGAGAGGAATAAAACTTCTCTCAAGTGATGCACAGTACAATTGCCCATCACCCACTGACTGATGGCCAGCCTGTCCCTGAGCAGTGACCATCCCCTTCCAGCCAACTCTCCCAGTTTACACACCAAGCAGGACATTCCATGCTATGGAGTGGCCCTTTGGCCAGTTCAGGTCAGCTTCTCCTGGCCATGCTCCCTCCCAGCTTCTTGTGCACCTCCGTGCTGGCAGAGCATGGGGAACTGAAAAGTCCTTGACTCAGGGTAAGCACTACTTAGCCACAACTAAAACTTCAGGGTGTTATCACGTTATTCTCATATCAAATCCAAAACACAGCGCTGTGCCAGCTACTAGGAAGAAAATTAACTCTATCCCTGCTGAAACCAGGACATCATATAGAATTAATTCATGGGAAGGAGCTTTCTTGAAATGCAGCTAATGTACTTGTCTAATGTTAGGGATTTTCTAGTGAATTAGTTTCTAAATAATGAGTTTTAAGGAGGAGAAGGCAGAAAGGAGATGCTAGAGGTTTTAAGAGCAAAAGAAGATTTTTTAATTTTTTTTTTTTACAACCACGACAGGGTTGTGAAGAAGAAAATGAGAGGGTAGAAGGTGCTTAGTTATGAAAATTGAGTATGCCTCTAGAATGAGAATTGAAGGTTAATTATTTCCAACCAATGTTCTGTAATATCACTTCTGTCATTTCCAGACACCATCCACCTACCTTCTTACTCAGAGTCCTAATTTTGACCTTGAAAATACAAGATATGCAAAGAGGAGGGAAGCTACTTCTGTTCTGTATTCTTGAAGATTTTTTAACATTCTCATACTCTAGTTTATCATATATTTTTAAGGAAGAAATAGAATATGTGAGAGTAGCCCAAAGAATGATACCTTTGGATGACTTTTATTTATGTAAGTTGCATGGTTGGAGTGTTTCAAAACTGAATGTGAGGAAATTATTTGTAAAATAATGCTCTATTCAGGATTCTCCATATAGATTTTTCAAGAGACATTATTGTTGAGTGGGTTTTTATGTTGTTGACAATAATTTCTATATTAGCTAGTGCTATTGAGTTCTCTTTTATTGTTTTTTTTTGTGATATTAGGCCTCTGAATTTGTAATAAAGGAATCACTTGTTAGTGGACAGTACTGGAGACTTTTGAATGCCAGGCAGCGCTGGCATTAATGCTTGCTTATTATGTAGTGTAGGTAGATATGCCACATCATTTAGGGCTAAATACTAAATGCTTGTCTTTTCTTTTGATTTTTTTTTTCTCTCTTCAACAGATTCCGAGTACTCCTATTACAATTTAATCTTGAAGAAAGCAGGACAATTTTTATCCAATTTGCAAATCAATCTCTTGAAGTTTGCACTTTCCATACGGGCTTATTCTCCAACTGTTCAGATGTTTCAGCAGGTGACAGTATTGCCTGATATATTTGGTACATGATTGAATGAGGGATTTTGGCTAAACAATGTTCATTGTTACAGTTGGGTAAAATATATGCCAGTATTATTTGGAATCAAGCATGATAAAGGTGGTGCTTTATAAGCTGGATATAATGACAGGAATAAATATTCATGTTCAGCTGTATGGATAGCATTTCTTTCAGGGTAGAATTGTTTTGCAGTTGTTCATTTTTTAAAACTAAGGTCTGGGGGATTTTTTCATGGCTTCAAATAATACTGTGGGACTTCAGACATTCCCAGAGTAGGACATTTCCTGTAGCTTCAAGTAATTTATATTTGTTATTTAGTAGATTTCTCATTTTTTCATTGTTTTAGTATTTGAAAAGTTAAAAAATTAGAAAAAAACTGTTTTATTAATGAAAAAGTGAGAGGACATAAATTCACTGTGCCTCTAAACCTAAAATTGCTACTCCTCCTTTTGGCAATGCCACCTTTAGGATAAAGTGAGAAATCTATGTTTCTGAAAGGTAATAAGCTGTAATAAAGTTAGGGAGCTTTGCAGGTGTTCTCTGGAGGAATGTCATAATCTCAGACTCATGTCTTTTTGTTTTTACCTTTTAGCTGCTAAAGGTTTTTTCCTTTTAGCATGACTTACTGACATGATTCCCACTTCATATTGGAATAGTTGAGTGGAGTTTTTAAAATAAGACAGGGGATGGGAAAGAGAGAGAATCAAAAATTGATGTTATTTGTTTGGGATTTATTGGTTTAGAAGTCTCATCTTCAGATGTTAACATGATTGCTGATAGCAACCATAGTTAAAAATATCTCAGAGTACAGGCTGTGATTTCAGCTTATGGAGGAGATTTCTCAGTGCTGTCTTTACAGAACATAAATGTACTTTTCATTTTCTGAAGTATGACTGCATTTAATAGACTGCATGTCACGAAGGTTATAGGGTCTTACTCTTTTAATATTTTCCTTTTTTTTCCTTTTCCCCCCCACATATACCCAGTTTTGAATGGGCTTAATTAGAAACACAGCTTAATGGCAGCTGTTGAGTTATTTTAATCAAAGGGATGTGAGTTTAAGTGCAATCAAAGCATTCTGGTTGAATATAATTGTTGAAATATTAGATTGCAGCTGATGAACCTCCACCAGAAGGCTGCAGTGCATTTGTGGTTATCCATGAGAAGCACACCTGTAAGACTAATGAAATAAAAAAGCTGCTGAAGAAGGCTCCTAGGAGGTAAATATAATGATCTAGTTTAAGAGGAAAAATAGATTACTAAAGAGTTTAATATTATGAGAGTTCATCAGTTATGAATCAAAGTAGGGTGTAAAATAAAATCATAGACCTTTGGTCCTTTAATCACATGGACAATTTTGTATTTTTTCTTTTTTTTTCCTTTTCTTTTATATGGAATAGTCAAGTTTAAGTTGCAGTGTACTTTCTGTACAAATTCAAATTTACAATTTTTTATGTCTGACATCATACTCTGCTGACAGACCTTTCTCTATTACCTCAGCCACTTCATGGAAATATGCAGAGCTGCAAGACAATTTAGTAGGGTATATTTCTTACATTTTTTTTTCTGTCAAATATAAATTGTGGGGGGAAACCCTAAAATCCTATAAATTTGTCTCTTTGAAGTTAGTTGCTTCTGAAAATAATTTTGTCTTCTACATGTGTGATTTGTGGTGTATTCTGAGTCCATTGATATAATTACAACCTACTAAGTCATTGTCTTTTGCTTGTTCAGTAGCCAAGGTTTCTGTAAAGACAACTCACTGTCTAGTTTACAATGTCCAATTTTTACCAATTATATTCTTCTAAGAAATGTTTTTTTCCTAGAGAAAAGCCAAAATATACTAGAGATGATTTTAAGTTGTTGAATTCTTGTGGCCATGTATTAAGGCATCATGGGACCATAACATTTTATTGCAGTGTCTGAATATAGTAAACTTTTAAAGCAATTAACTGGATTCAGCACATTCTCCTCTCTGGAGGTATTATTCCCAAATATACAAAATTCTGGAAAATCACATTACTAAACGATAGAATCCTGAATTATTTGGAATTGAGAGAGTTATACTTCTAGAAATCATTATGAACTTATAACAAAACTGAAGTTTCTTTTATTTGATTGGTCTTCTGTTTTCAATGACTTTGCAATCACTCACATCACACCATTCAGGGTTGCAGGAACAAAATTTTGATAAATTTTCCCTCCTTCTTACCACCCCAAAATTACTTATGTCACTCAAATATTTAGAGTACCTGGAGCTAGACTCTGAGTAAAACATGTTCACATTCACATGTCCAGGTAATTGTTCCCACTGTGAGTTCCATCTCTGCTTTGGGTGGCAGATGCTTCACCTATGCTGGTGATATTTAGGCTGGGTGACAATGGTAGGGCTGTGCTCCTGTTCTTTTTTTCCTATCAGGTGAACAAATGATATAAGGGACAGTGTGCCATGTCACAGCTGGTTGCTCTAAACCAGTTATTCTTTTTCTCTCTTTTCATATAAGAGATCTTTTTGATTTATGGATTATTTTTTAATTTCAAAGTACTTCCCTTTGTGTTCCATTCCATAACTTCTGTCTGTCATGACTCTTCCAGTTCAGCCTGGCCAATTTAAGTTATGCTTTCAGTTGTTCACCATATTTGGATGAGGATGCTGGAAACATCCTGATTTTAGGGACTGATAATTTCAAATCTCACTGGAAGAGAAAGAAGAGGCTGCAGCATTCTTTTGATGTCAATTTATCATCTCAACCCAACATGCAGGAAGTCTCAGGCTCTTTGGACTTAGGAGAGCCCAAATATTCTGCATGTCAAGGTTAAGCTTTTCCTTCATTCCGTCCTTTATGCAACAGAAACTGTGATTCTGTTTTTTGCACTTTGAGCCATCTTGTAGTGGACTGTGTGGCTCTAATTGGAAGTGTTTGGTGTGGAGATGCCATGGCTTCAGAGCTCAAGGATTCTGGGCATGTCAAAGAACACATGGTTAAATGGTTGGGATTGCTTATCTCACTGACTGTCCAAAACACCACACTGAGGTTTCTGGGGCTGTCGCTGTGAAGAGCAGATGCATTAATTGGAGTCACATTTTGCTCAAAACAATCAGTGCCTTACATTTGTCAGTACATGTGTTTGCTGTCTTCTATCACAATGCTTCTGCATCCTATCCTGGGTTATATCTAGACAAGCATATAGCTGCCTATGCTACCCCAGTAACTGATTAGTGAGTGCTGAACTCCACATCTGTGGAATTTTTTTTATCTTTTTCTTTTCATCTGCCCAGCTGCTCTTCCTCATCTTTCAGGCAGCCTTCTTATGAGCATCTCTTATGGCAGGAAATTAATTACCTTTCAGTTCTAGGAGCAGGAGAATCAATTCCTTGTCACTACTATTCAATGTTGAAGAGAAACAAAGAACAGAGGCTTATCTTGGATTTACAAGGACTGAACACTTTAATTCTCAACCCAAGGTCATTAGAGGAGCTCTATGCTGTGTTACTTCATTGCAGCACTTAATATTTTCATGAAGTATGTTAATTGTGATATGAGACTGTCACTATTCAAGTCGTGGCAAGACTCAGTAATCACCTTGGTTGGTTGAAGAAGAGTGGATAAAGTTAGTTGGGAAAAGAGAAGCTCCCTTGGTTTAAGTTTTCCACTCTCTCCATGATGGTGAAACTGCTCTTGCCTCTTGCCTCTCTGGTTATGAGAGGGAAATTGCACAAGTCACATCTCACATGTATGCTTTCACTGGAACAAATCTGAATCAGTTTTTCCACAGAGCTTACTCATTCAAGAGTCATTTCAGACTCCTGGATCTCACCTGTATGGTTTGCCTTGTCCTGTGCTAGCAGTGGAACAGCTTGCCTGATATTTCTGTGACACCAGATTACCTGCACCCAAGTTAATTCTTAAACTTTTATTTCTACCTTACAAATGTGGTCCTTGATTGCTTACCTATCAAACTTAGGACATTGATGTTAAAACCCT
This sequence comes from Thryothorus ludovicianus, assembly GCA_013397245.1. Lineage (NCBI taxonomy): Eukaryota > Metazoa > Chordata > Aves > Passeriformes > Certhiidae > Thryothorus > Thryothorus ludovicianus. The sequence goes on along the minus strand of VZTB01014422.1, from coordinate 948,403 downwards.
GAGTAACCTCATATGAATTCCTCCTGCTGGAAGTGAGGGTTTGCAGCACGTTTCCTCCAATGGTTACCTTTGCAGTGTAAATTTTTCTATGTTTTTTTACGTTGCAGATGTTCCAAAGATCTGCATCACAGAAACTGTGGTATTCTGCTCACACCTTTCCAGTGTGGCTCTTCAGTGAATGTCTACCACACACAGTTCTGTACTGTGTGTTGAATTTGAGTTTCCTAACTTGTCTTGGGGATGCTTGGAGACAGTTTACTGGTCTTTTGTCATCAGTGCAAGTGTAACTTTGAAAACAATTAGTACCTTGAGTGTATTAATTATATCCTCTGTTACATCTCCATCTTTCCCAGGTTTTATTCCAAAGATGTTTTTAGTCACCTAAGAAATGATTGCAGCATAACTTTTCTAGTCATGTTTTTCAATTAAGAGGGTAGGTAGGCAGTCAAAATTTGCAAAATTAGCTAAATTAGCAGAGCTTGATGGTGTCAAAATAGTATAACCCCAGTTAGTTTTCAGATTTGTTAGCAGCTTTCTCAAACTTCACAGAATCTCCCTCTGCTCTTCTGTTACTGACTGCTCTGTACATCTCTAATAGATGTAATGTATCATCCAAATTAGAAGCTTCATGCTGTTATTGATGCACAAAATCTTCAAGTGCTATGATTTTCATATGCTTTGTGTTGTTATTTGATAAAATATATTTCAGTTATTTATAGTTGATGCTGATTTTTCAGTTTATTGTACTTTAATCTGTGAATTTGTTGTTCTGGGTTTGTTTGTGAGCAATCATGATTCTTTTGTGATGATTGTAACATAGCTTATATATTTTTAACATATAAACATTACTAGTTTTTTTAATTATGAAGTAGAAAAACTGTCACTATTTTAATAAATTTTCTGACTTTATAATTGTTTTAAAACCAGACCCAGGCCTTATCTTTTTAAGGGTGACCATAAATTCCCAACTCTCAAGGAGGATGTCCCAGTGGTTATTCTATATGCAGAAATGGGTACAAAAGACTTTGTTAAATTCCACAAGATTTTATCTGAGAAAGCTCAAAAGGAGGAAATTGTTTATATTCTCCGGCATTATGTTCAGGTATGTGATTCAAATCAACAATGTTTCAGTAAACTGTTAGTATTCTGTCTTTGCTTTGCTTGCTTTTTGATAAAACACATATACTACATGTATTTTTGCATTTGCCTATATTATCTGCCATAGATTTTCTAACATTAAAACTCTCTAGGTAAGTAATGCACCGAATACAAACCATGAAGCCAGGAAAGCATGGCAATGTTACCAATCCTGCATGTAAGCACTGATTGTATCACTGATCTTAAAATACCTCTCTTTTTGTTATATGTCTGGGTTTGGTACAGTGTACAAAGATCTCGGGTGAATCTTGGTGCAGCAGACTGAACATAATAGTGACCAGAATAAGAAAAATGGAAGGTAGAATAGAAAATCAAATTGAGAAATTACCAGTTATGGTTTTGCATATTGTCCATGTAATCTCATGTTCTTTGAGATACAGCAGCATGGGCTATCATGGCCCTCATCATTGCCCAATTTTAAAATGTTTGTGTTCCATAGTGTCACTATTTGGAACATAATATTTCTGAATTCTTTTCTTAACTTACTCTTCTCCTCAAAACAAAAAAAGAGAAATACCAGTACATGGTATTGTCCCCAGTTTTGATTATTGGAAGGCTTTTGTGATTTATATTCAAAGTACAGCTCTTAAATAGTGTGACTAATCTGAGAATAATCTGATGGAGTGAGAGGTTGCTGTGATTTATGTAGACCAGGCATTTCAGGGAGATGAGATATGTAGTTTGCAGATGACTTTGAGTTGTTTGCTCGCAGTAATGAAATAGAGAATTTCAGGAAACCAGTCTTGAATTCAAAGTTGTATGGGGTATAGCTTTTATTGAACTTTGTTCTTTTATACTTTTATTTCAATTAAATGCCTACTTGCATATTAAATATTTCATTGCTCTGCCTGGCTTATGCATCATGGTCTCCCCAAATGCATGTTGTCTTCTTGCCTGCACCTTTTGTCTCTTCAGACTTCTCTTCCCTTTTTTTCCTTCCTCACAACCTCCATTTTTGTTCTTTGGTACACACTGGGATGGATTCTCCCTCCTTTTTTACATTAAATGCCAGAAGAGGGAGCATTGATAACAGAAGAGGTATGGTCTTTCTTCTGTCTCTTTTTTTAACCAGTATCACTGATACTATTTTGAGAGTGCTCTCTGCTCCCTCTGCCTTGAGTTTTGCTCAGAGGATGGACAGAGAAGCCTCCCAGCCCTGCTGGGTCTTCACTTGTAGTCTGGAGGATTCTCAGTACAGAATGGTTCTTAGAAATTGCAAGCTAAAGCTCAAAGGCTTTTAAGAAATTGCTGCTGTGCATGTGTAGATTGCATTTTAGAAAGGGGATTTTCATACATTTGGGTCAAATTAGGACATGTATTCAGAAATAAGTATGCTTTGTATAGTTATACAAAGTTATACTATTGAATTTCAAACTTTGACTCCAAAGTTAGAAGTAGCTGTTTTTTGTTTCTAGTAAGTGGCAGCCTGTCTTGCAGTTATTCTTTAATACATTTTATTAATACTCCTTGCAGAAAGTGATGAATTGTTTTATGAAAACTTTTTCAAAGACTAAGTCTGATACAAAAATAGAGAATTTCCTCTTAACATCCTGGAAGTCTGGCAACATTATGAAGAAATGAGCATCAGTTTAAAATGTGAATTGTGAGGCATCAATAATTGTGTAGGGTGCTATGAGCTCTGCCTGTTCTAGTCTCTTCTAGTATTGTGTGGAGACTACAATTTTGACCAGCCTTTCTGTAATTTGCAGGAGATAAAGAACATTGTCACTTTTTTTTTTACAAACCTTAGAGGAGTGTAAATATGTCTTGCACTTTGAATTGAAAGATAAATTAAAATAATGACTTATATTTACAATATTAGATATTTTTCAACTCCTTTAATGACATTTTTTAAGTTCTGTTTTTTTCTTCTGTTAAAATAATTTCACCAAGCAGAAACCAAATTCCAGGAAAATGTATTTATCTGGATATGGTGTGGAACTTGCAATAAAGAGTACAGAATATAAAGCAGTAGATGACACACAGGTTAAAGGTATGTGGGTTTTTTAATTGATTGGATATCTTGTTGGAGATACTCTTGAAATGTATTCAAATCTTTAGTTTGTACAATATTCAGTCATTAATGTTTTGAAGTTTATACTTAATTTCTATCTACAGAAGGAAATCTCAGTTATTAGGAACTGATAAGCAAGCAAAAGACATGAGAACATTTGTAAAGATCTGTGCTTAGGATACAGTCAATTTTCTAACCTCAATTGCTGTTTGCTGTGGCTCTCCAAAACACAATCTGCTCTTCTTCCTCTCAGTTATTTTAAGATTGTTTACCTTTGTACTTAGGTTACTTTATGATTGTTGCCATATCTCATATACCAATGGCTACAGTATCTGCACATTAGTGTTTCAGTGCTGAGGGGTTTTTCCTTCTGAATTTCTGTGGAAATACTTTCACAATCTTCTATAGAAAAGATGTGATAGAATTTGGACCGGTGCACATTACAATATTTTGAAATGAGACATTTACTACAGAAAATGGTAACTACAGCGTGATGACTCAGAGAAATTACTTTGCAGGGTCATTCACAAGATAAAAGGAAAGTTAACTCTCTTTGGTAAGACTAAGGTTTAATGACCTTTGATTCCTGTCAAAAAATAGTTTAGTTTTTTTAAAGGGGAAGAAACTGTTCTCTGACTTACATCAAATGCTAGCTGGAGATTCAAGTACTCTAAGGTCATCAGGCTTTTCAAGTGTAAATTTGGTAGTAGTTGACTGATAAGAGTTATACCTTATCACTTAATCAAACTGAGAAATGGCTATTTTGGGAAGTGAACTGTTAAACCACATTTAACTGTTAACCACATTTACAATTTTTTGTAAAAATTGTTAGCACCGAATGAATTATATTAAAAAATTAATTTTAATGTTGCAAAGTGCTGTAGAGTAAGTAATTTGGATTCCAAAATATCTTAAGTATAAATTTAATTCAAACTACATCTGGGAATGACAACTTTCTGATTGTATGTTTCTATTAACTGTTTTATAATTCATAAAAATATAATACTACAATAACTTTCTTGGCTAATATTGTCTACATATATTACGTGTTCAGGAGCAAATGAGACAAAAGAAGAGGAAGATGAGGAAGAGGAGGAGGAAAGTGATGTCCAAGGATTTCTCTTTGGCAAATTAAAGTGAGTTTATATAAGTTATAATTAAACTTTTACATTTATTTCTGGAACCTCAACCAGTTGGCTTTTTTTCATAGAAGAATTGAGATCTATGTTGGAAATTACTTTATTTGGTGGAAATTATGATCTATTTTTTTTTATGTTATGTGAACATAAAGATGCAATGATTGTTTATGCTGTTAATTTCAATGTATTGCTTTTAGTTTTCTAATTATCTTAGAATGTAAACTTTTTAAATTAAAAATATCTGCCTGAGTAACACTCACAAAAACTTAGAACATTTTGATTTCACATTTGTTAGATAATTAGAATCAAAATGTTGGTTTTCAAAATGCAAGAGTAGCACAAGAAATCAAAATCCACGTGCTCTATCTCCATGAGGTGTTTTTAAGAAGGATAGTAATGGATTTCATAGAGTTAAGAAGTGGTATTTCTAGGAAGATGGGCATATTATAGATACCATCTCATTTTGGAGTTGGTGAATTTCAATTTGTGTTCTCTCCCAGCAGGAACTCTTATCTCCAAGCTGCAATCTGTTAAATGAAATTGAATGTTACCCGACTGAGGACTCCTCCCAGTCCTCAGTTGGTGGATTCAGTTTGTGGTTTCAGTCATCCAAATGCTTCCCTTTTCCTGTAACAGATCCATGTAGTGGATCATAAATTCTTTTTCTTCAGCAAAAATCCTTGAGATTGTGGGTCTTCTCTAGATAACATTTTCTCACTATTTAAAACAAAAAGTAAACTTGTTTGTAGATATTGTCACTAAACTGTACATCTCAGGCTTCATAGCTGCTAATTCTGTCTAAATTCTTGAGAGCCCATCCCCTCCCTTCCTGCCTTTTTGTTCTCAAACACATTGACATAGAAGTGCACTCAGATCTTGAGACTTCCTTGTTGTTTCACCTTTGTGTTTGAAATTCTGCACAGCAGGTAATACCAAATGCTTATGCCATATCTTTATCTGGCCTTTTTTCCTTCTTGTATTTTGCTAGATTTAGCTATACTTAGTTTCTTGATTCTCCACTGTGACTGATTTGTGAAGCTGTCAGATAATTGCATTTTTGACATTGTTTCTAGATTGTTTTTTTCTCTTCTCCTTTTCATATAGGAGGTGAAATAGACATTTCAGTAGTCTGTAAATTGTCCCTCTGTTACAGCCATGTCAAAAGTTTCACTTTTCTCAGCTGTGAAATAGTTATGAATGTAAGCAGAAGATGTAAAATGTTTAGAAATATAATGGAAATTTTTTTTCAAGGGTATCTTGTAGCAGGCTGAAGTATTTTGCCCTCAAAACTTCTTTACCTACCTATTATGTTTTGAAAACAAGTAGCTAAGCTTTTGTGTACCATGTTCTTTAGGTCTGACAGATGATTTGTGTGCTCAGTAGATTGATTTTGTCAGTGCTATCAATTTATAAAACATGCTCTCAATATTGTCTTGCCTATACCTCTTGTAGTTAATACCACAAAGAATGAATTCACTTACATTCAATATGGAGTACAGTTGATGTACAGTTAGGTATACATCATCCTATAGTAAGCTAAATAAACAATTGCCTGTATGGTGTGTGTAATACTGTCCAATCTTTGACTTCATTTATTCCATCTAAATTTATGTGGCAGTTTTTGAGACAGATCACTACAAAATAAATGAACTCCTGGTATTTAGTCAGAATTTCCTTTTGGAGAGAGTTATCAAACATTGGGATTGAGTTGCCATGCCTGGGTAGATGTGTTGTCCATGGTTTAGTGGTGGACTTGACAATGCTGGCCTAAAGGTTGGACTTAAAGGTCCTTTCTGACCTAAATGGTTCTATGATTCTCTTCAGCTGAGGTTTCGCTGTCAGAAATCACCTTTTCTCACCCGAAATCCATATTTTTGTTTCCTAAGAATACAATATTAGCTGTGAGCAGTACTGCGGATAAAAGCAGACATTGATGGATGTAATTGATTCATTTTTGTAATAAAATGTTTTATTGTAGACGTATGCATCCTGGTCTGAAAAATAGTTTGATAGAGTTTAAAAAACATCTAATTGAAACTACTAACAACATGGAACCACTGAAGGTTTGGGAGATGCAGGGTATGTATTGCAATTTTTTTGAATTAAAACAATACTCTATTTAATATTTCTTTGTTATTTTAATCTATTGACATTATGATAAAAGCTTCTTTTAAAAGGATACATCATTGCATAAAAAGGCCATAATACCTCAAGTATTTAAAAGGCATGTGCTGATAGCTTGTTTTGTATGCTAGAAATTAAAGGAACATTGAAGTAATTTTATAAAATGGAGAGATAGATTCCCTGTTTTTCTGCCTGATGTGTCATCTCAGGTATTAAAATGTGTTATAGATATTTTTTTTAGAGGTCAATCAAAAGATGTAATTTTGACACGACTGCTGGGTTGGAATCAAATTCATGTTAGGACAGCTTGTTTCCTTTAATTTATAAATTTTATCAATGTACTGGAGTTCACATCAATGCATTTTTTTTAATATAATATCAAGTGGAAGAACATGTTTTTAAAAGTGTTCCTGTAGGAAAGGAGGACAAATATGTTGATTGCTAAAGCTTGTGTGCTGATGACTTGCAGGACGTTCTGTAGCTTGAATGAAATTGTAAATCACTCTAAAATATAAATCTCTCATAAAACATCACAACATTGAAGTTTGCACAAGTAAATTTTCCCCCTTACATTCTTCAGCTTTAGAGGACAACCTGATTTGGTTTGCCTATATATTAGTGCAGTGAAGGAGACTGAGCAATCATCTGAGGTTCAGTTTCTTTTGGGACCTTGGTGTTACCTTGGGCTTGCTGGCAATGTCCAGTCTGATGTTAGCTGTGTGAGATAATTGTAGTTCACTTGCAGTCTTTTATCAATGAAGTTCAACTGCAGGATTGATCTTTGTCAAAAATTTAAAACAATTGAAAAATACTGCTTTAAAGTTCTCCTGAGAAGACTACTTTGAAAAAAAAAATAGAAAAAGAAAGTAGTGAGTTTGTTTTTCTTTTTGTGTGTGTTTGAATGCCACTTGGCTGATATTAAAGCTGGAGCAGCCATGAAACTTCAAGCCCTTTAATGTCTAACTTCAAAAGACAGTACAAGGTCTCTATTTAGTGATGGTCTTTTCTGTGGTGTTATGGTTATGTATATATATGTATATAAAAAAGGAAACTGCTGCTGCTCCCCAAGAAACCAGTTCTTAGTGTTGAAATAGTTAAGTGTTGAGATGCTGTTAATTTATATCAGGAAGACTTGTAGTGGCTCATGGTTCAGGATCTTCAGTCTTCAGCCCCCATATTTTTTGGTGCAGTTGTTTTGATAACCTTACTGCTGACATGACAGGGTGCTTTCTCTAGTTCATTCTTAATGACTAATTATAGTGGCTGAATTAGTGGCTCAGCTTCTCTCTGATTTCTTTTAA
>VZTB01014422.1:904483-934872 GCA_013397245.1 Thryothorus ludovicianus | reverse complement strand
ATTATTAAAAGCTTTATTATCCACAAGTTTGAAACTGGCTTAGCAGGATCATTCTTGATTTACTTAATTAACTTTCAGGTTTAAGATGACTCCAGTTTTTGTTGAAGCTCCATACAAATTTGCTAAAACATGTACAGTTCTGTTTTGAAAAAAGATGTTCATATAGGCAGCTAGAATATTCATTTTGGCATTTATCAGGACTGTTAGATTTAGGTTAATATGGTTTAGGTTTTTTTTAAAACAAGGGGAGATTAATTTGCCTCTGGAACAATTTTATGATAAGCCTGATAATTATCAAGTTCACATACAATGCACTGTGGCAGAGGAAGATAAAATAGTCTTCCAGAACATTAAGGAAAGGTAAAAAAGACAAATCAATGTGTTACCTTCAAAAGATGCAATGACTAAGAAAGCTAAAACATGGTCTGTTTGTGAATGCTTAACATTTTCAAGGGTCTCTATCTGCAAATCTCTTTTTTCTAAGTCTCATCTAATTTTAAAATGGCCATTCTTTGCACATTTTCCTTGCCTTTGTCCAGACAAATCCATGGCTTGTCATACTGTAAAGTTGAGTACCATGGAGACAGAAATACTATCTTAAAATATGCAAATATGGTATGTATTCAGGTAATAATTTAGATGACCAAACAGCTTACTTTTTTATAATATGCATCTAGAAAAAAACAAGCCATGTGGAAAGATTGAGAGTGGTAAAAAATATGTTGATGATAATACTGCAAAAAAAAACAAACAAACTAGCCTGAATCTGAAACCTGGGTTTACTAGATTAAAACAAAATAATATTTGTCTTAGAAATTCAGTATTTCTGATACTGCACTACTCTACTTTTTAAGACTTAATTACAGTATTCTTGAGTTGCAATGCATTGGATGTTTAATCAAAATACCAATTTCACCTAAAATAATGTTGGTTATTTTTTTAAAAATACAGTGATTGAATGATACAAATATCTTATTTAACAGATCACTGACAAGAGTACCCGTAGACAAGAAAATGCAAAATGAAATAGAAGAAAATCAGAAGGTTTGTTTTTATTTTCTTCAGATGGACATTTGAACTGCTATTGTATTGCTCCTTTTGAGATTTTTTTACTGTAGCAATTTCCACATTTCTTGTTAAAGAAAAAGAGCTAATTGTTCTAAAAATCTGCTAGGAGACAGGTATCATTTAAATATGCAATTCAAGTATTTAGTTTTCTGATACTTGTGAAACTTTTTCCATTCTCTCTTTTGATTTTACAGAATTAGGCAAGACCAAACAATTTTTATGGATTGTTGAGTTGAGTCACAGGTTGTGTGCTGGGAAAGCAAAATAAGTATCAGTTACTTTTTCTGTAGTTTTGGTGTTGAATCTAGGCCTGCTGCTTATATTATGGTCAGCGCATGCTAACTTTGAGCTTCCCACACTCTCAGAATCACACATGCAGCTATTCTGCAAGGTGTTTTGAACATCATCTGTGGCAGATGGTAATTTTGTTTTCATCCTTAATTCACTGCATCTTTTGTTCCTTGTACTGTACGTGGAGTCCGTGTTCCTGTGATTTTGATTGATCTGAGATTTGTTCTGAGATACCACTTAAGATTTGTTGAATTCGTGGTGGCTATCTCTGCTCAGTTTGGATTTTTGATTTCAAGTTCAGTGTTGCAGTTAAGTGTTAGGCACCATTCTTGTAGGACTGGTCATGTGGAGTGACATCCATAGTACTGTCTTTAGTCTTGGTCTTCAGAGCACGTTATTTTCATGTGGCGTTAAAATTGACCAACCATTGTAGTGAAAGGGATTTATTCCTTGTTTATGTCACTCCTGTACTTTTACCACATTTCCATGTATCATTTTGCTTTGTATCTATTTAGGCCTTTCTCTCTTGCCTTGCCAGGACTAGTATCTCCAAGGGAATACCTTTTCCAGCTTCTTTCACTTTCCAAAACAGTGAAAATGAGGAATGTCCTCCTTGCATGGTAAAGCCTTCTCAGAAAGAGCTTGTCGTCTCTATTGCAGCAAAAATATCATATAAATGTTTTAAAATTCTATGCCATGCAAAACTCATGTAAGGCTTTTCAGTCTTGAGTATTTCCTGCCCAAATAGTGACAGACTTGAGTATTAAATCCTTGTAAATGATTATGCAGACAAATGTGTGGGACTTTTTTTGTCCACAGATGATTACACATGGGGCTGGTATATTGAGAAGACATTTCATGTATTTCTGCAGTTCACCTCCTTGAGCTGTTCAACTTTTTTGTATGTAGGGTACATCTTTAATCCTTGGGTTTTCACAGAGATCTTAGGGTGGGCTCAGCTTCAGGCCTCGTTTCTTGCAGTAGTGAGCAGTTCTGTAGCTTTTGCTGGAGGGAGGAAATCAGTGTCTGCACTTCATTGCTTTCTGTACACAGCCAAGATACACTTTTTCCTATAACACTTTGTTGCTAGGACTATAGTCAGCATAAAGCAAAACAAATCCAAGATGGTCATAGTTCCTCCTGAGCATGAGTGTTGGTATCAGGACTTCTCCTGTTTTCTTGATGAAGTCTTCACAATGACTTTCCTTAATTGCACTGTTAACACAAAAATCAAAACTAAATGCTTAAACAAAAACAACTCTTCCACCACAAAATGCAAAAAAAAAAAAAACCCAAACCAAACCCAACAACAACAAAAAAAACAAAACAGTAAAGGTCTGTCAGGAATTAAACTGATCATTGCTAAGTATAAGGCTTGGAAGAAGTAATTTAAAATTTGGGTCTGAAACAAATTACGATGGATATCTGTGTGGTAGGTCAGCTGAACCACTCCTATGATTCCATTAATGTATTAACTACATTAAGAGGATTTTATGCACCTCTCACACTAAGGTTTAATTTCATGTGAGGTCACATCCTTCCTGTAGTCTAAAGGCCTTTAGACAGCTAAAAGCTAAAATTTGTTGAATAAAAGTAAGGAAACTTCCTGAACACTGCTGCTTGAGCACAATAAATTGTCATGTGCATTCTTGAACTGCAGTACATCCATCTAGCAGCAGGAGAGATATGATCCCATGCTGTGTGTAACTGGATGATTCCCTCTCAAGATAATGAAAGTTGAATAGGAAATGCAACGGGAGGAAATAAAGTTATTAAAAGTGAAAGACATGTGATGATTTAGGTGTAATGAGTTGATACCTAAGCAAGAAATAGACAAAGAACTGCTATAGATGAAAGAAAAAAATAAAATCTCATTAAGCAACTCACAACTTGCAATGCAATAATTTGCAATAATGAAGTTCAGCAAGAAAATACTACATGAATATTATCAGCCTTAAATTCTGGTGTTGGATGCCTAGATATCACTTCCATCAATGTTTTTATGACAAAGTGGATGCACTTCTAGACAATCAAATATCTAGCATCAAAATTGTATTAAGAATCTCACCTCTAATTTATCAACATCTGTAAGTATCTGAAGGGAGAGTGTCAAGAAGATGGAGCCAGACTCTTACCTGTAGTGCTGAGCAATAGGACAAGAGGCAACAGGCAGAAACTGATGGATGGGGAAGTTCCACCTGAACATGAGGCAGAACTTCTTTACTTTGCAACTGATTGAAGACTGGAACAGATTGCTCAGAGAGATTGTGGAGTCTCCCTCACTAGGGATGTTCAAAACTGCAATTTGGGACACAGTCCTGTGCAATGTCCTTTAGGATGACTTCGTTCCGGAGGGAGGTTGGACCAAATGACATGCTGTGATGATTCCTTCCAACCCAACCATTCTGCAGTTCAGCTCAGTTATTTTCTTATTTGCATTTCCTACTTACATTTAATGATGTGAAACTAACCACACTGTTTTACAGCAATAATACCATTTTCAATGTTCTCTCATTTTGCTCTCATTTGTCCAGTTACAAGTTTATATCAGGAATGATATACTGAGCCTGCTGTAGGCATGATATACTTGCTTGCTGTAGGCATGCTTTTCTGAAAGTACATTTTTTGTTCATACTTACTTTGTTTAGCAAGTGGGAGCTAAATTGCAAAAACATGCATCTTTCTCAAATCACTTTTGTTGTGTATTTTTTGTGTTTTCTATTTCTCTGTTGGGAATTAAGGCAGATTCAGAAATCTGACTGCTCCTTCTGTCATGAACTGGAATACACTACTGCTGTTTCTCCTGTCACTTGTCTTGCTGCAGTCTGAATGGTGTTGTGCCTCAGAGCTCTCTGTAGGAAAATGATAATACTTGCTTTACTCCCTAAATACCACCTTCCTCTTGTATTTGTTTATTGTGGATCTTTTTTCTTTGCCAAGCAAAGATACGCTGTGCTATCCCTTTCTCATCTGTGTTTTTTCCATGGTCCCTCTGTTAGATGAGATTTTAAGTTTCTAGTCTGTTTTTCCTAATTCCCTGAAGCAATTCAACTACACATTTTTCAGAATTGAGATATGTTAAGTCATTGAGAAAGCTGATTTCAAGTGGAGGTCTGAGGGACGTATGTCTCCCTTTGCTGAATTATAGATCCTATAATTATATAGAATTATTTCTATATGTCCGTTTGCTGAATGGATATATAGAAATAATTTAAAAACTTACAAACTGTGTTTCTCTATGTGTGTATTGTCACTTTCTGCTGGCAAATACTGTGTCCTTTTTTCTGTCTTGTACAGGTATGTTGTTTTCATTTGTATCTGTACATCTGAAGTGTATTAAATTGCACTCATAAAATACGTGGTCAATATTTTTCTGACACTCAGATAAAAGAAGAAATTGTGTGGAAGAGATTTGATGTGTCTGTTTTGCAGAATTGCTTAAAGGTGTTTATATGTGTTAGTGTAGACATATACTTAAATAAGTAAGCAGTACTTTTTACTTTTTAGCATTTCCATGAAACACTTGGAATTCAACCTGGAGAAGCACGTTTATTTCTAAATGGCCTTCATATTGACCTGGATTTTCATGATCCCTTTAGGTAAGATTGTTTGAAGGTCACAGAATTACTAATAATACTGGGGAGTTCTGCTCATGGTCCTAATCTCAACTGTTGCATTTTGGGGGCAAGGAAGTGCTCCAGTAGGAGGAATACTGATATACAGTGGCTTTGAGTATGGACATTATATAAATAGTTGAGAATAGCCTTTTCTCTTGGAATATGTTTTCTAATTTGCTTATAATTTTACAATTCACCACATAAAATAAATTTGGAAATGGAAAGATTCTAACGTGCTTTTAAAAGGTGTGAAAACCACTTCATAAAAAAGTAAGTAATGCTTTCATATCCCTGTTACTTAAAAATCAGGAAAATATAGGCATGAAGGCAATTGCAAAGTCTTGCCAGGTGTGTTTGGTGAGGTACTTCAGGGTTTTTTTTGTTCTCAAATTTGAACTGTCAGATTGCCACAGATGTTCCAGAGTCACGTTGGGGCTTCTGGGAGGTTTTAGGATGTGGCTGTGTGTGTCCTCTGTGCTGTTTTCTGAGTTCTGCCATGATAGAGGCTTAGAGTTCATCTGTGTCTCCATCATGTCCTGCTTGCTTCTCTACTCACTTGCAAAGCTCCTTCTTAGGGTACCCCAGCTTGGATTTCTGCCTCAGGCAAGACAGTGTAGCAAGAAAGCTTTCACTCTGCTGTCCTGCCACTTCCTACTAAAGATGGATAAAATTGCTTTGTGTAAAATAGATCTGAATGAGTAAAAGAATTGTATAATCTGCTGTAATTATGTTTTGAAATAAGTTAGATACAGTGTTATTAACTGATGTTGTTTTAAACATTAGGCTGTGGGAGAATATGAAGAGAAAACATTTCTAAGAATTCATTAACATGAAGACTGTTTTTAGTTTTAAAAATAATTTTTATGTCATGATAAGAGTTCTTTGTAGACATTATGTACTTTATCTTCCTGAAAAAGTATTTTAGAGACTCTTAAACTGGAAGGAAAAGTGATGCACGGCCTTCATGAACTTGGAATCAAAGGGGAGACCCTGAGTAAATTTATGAGGTTGCATGTACATCCTACAGATAATAATTATGCACTAGATATTCGTCACTCTTCAATAATAGTAAGTAATTAAAGTTATTTATTTAGAGATTACATCTTTGATAATTCTCTGTATGAAACAGTTTTTCTTTTTTTGTACTGCAATTGAAATACTAGGCATAAGGCCATATATCAATTAGCAGTTTAAAATGTTTTCAAGGGTAATATCCCTTTTATGAGTCATTTTCTCTAGTTTATACCTTACTAAATTTTTAAGATATAAGGTGTTTAAAGGAAAAGAAAAATATATCTAGAGTAGTTGCACACTCCAAACTATAGAATTTGTCTTTCATAGCAATTAATGTAACTACATAATACTACATAATATCTCATATTGTGCTAGACTTCTAAGTGGACTTTACAAGATAAGTGAATTGTGAGCCACTTAAATATATTATTTCTAGTTGTCTGATGACTGTGATTTTTACCCTTCAAAATTTACACAGGCATCATTACAAAGATTATACACCAGGGAAAAGGCACTAAAATATTATTTTCTTGCACCTAAAAGAGCAAACTCTTCTGTTTGCCTCAGCTTGCACAGAAAGGACTAGAAGAACAAATCAACCACATGTTAATTGGCTATTTTGAGCCATCTAAAGTTCTGTTGCTGCAGATTGAAGATAAATACTGTGCTTGGATTACAAGATGGTTATGCTGTGTTACACACATCTGTGATACATTGTTATGATGTTTACGTAGTGAAAGTAATTTACAGTTAGTAAAAAATTGTTTTATTCCCATCCTCATACACAGTACCAATGTTCCTTTTTCCTTTTCCATCCAATATTAGTTTTATTGTGTACTGCAGTAAAAACAATTTTAATTGTGTACTGATAAAAAGTTTCATTAAAAATAAAATATGAAGATAAAATATATAAGCTATTTTATGTTATTATTTAACAAAAGAAAGGGAGACATTTTATAGCATTATTATGCCCACATATTTTTCTCAGTGTTTGTTGCATGTTTTCTAAATGGCAGCCTTTTTTGTTTTAGTGGATTAATAATATAGAACAAGATCACAGCTACAGCACATGGCCTGCAAGCTATCAGGAACTGCTAAAACCTACATTTCCTGGATTTTTACAGGAGATTAGACGCAATTTATATAATTTGGTAAGTTTGGAGAACTTTGGTTTTTTTGCATAGTGTATATGTTAATACATGGGCAGACAGTTTATTAAAACACACACATGCTGGCTTTATTGTTAAGTTTTCTATGTGGATCTGCCAAGAGTAATGAATATTGCTTTTTCTGGTGATTCATATGTGGTTATTAGTTTGATTTGCAGATGGATTTGGGCACAGTTTTGTAAAGAGTTTTTGTCTCTTTCCATGCTATGCATAAAAAAATTCACTACTGTCAAAGCATGAGGGAAGGTAGCTGTCCATGGTTTAGAGATGATAAACTGAGGTACAAAGATACTTAAGTTATAAACCATACTAATTATTAATGTCTTGTAGCTAATTTTTTCCTCTGTAAACAGGATTCTGTATCACTTAGTAAGTTAAGGAAGCAGCTGTTGCTGATGTAAATTAAAATTATGAAGAGTCATCTTATGAACCATGAAATCATAAAATGTTTTGGGTTATAATGGACCATTAAAGGTTATCTAGTCCAGCTCTCCTGCAATGACCAGGGACAAAAATTTCATTCAACCTGTCCTTTAACAATTTAAATGGTGGTTCACCCACATCTTCACTGAGCAACCAGTTCCCCTGTGACACCTTTGGTGCCTCACCATCCTCATTTCTTCATACTCAGTCTAAATCTGCCCTCTTTTAGTTTAAAACTGCTACCTCTTGTTCTGTCACAATGTCTCTACTATTGGTAAAAAAGCCTCTCCTTCTTGTAAGTATCCCTATACCTATGGGAGATGTGCTCCAGCTTCTGATTATTTTTGTGGCCCTGCTTTGGACTCACTTGAGATCCATGTCTTTCCTTATGCTGGGAACCCCAGAGCTGGATATAGCACTCCAGGTGGGGTCTCCCCATGGCAAGGGACAGAATCCCCTCCTTCCCCTGCTTCCCACACTGCTTTGGATACAGCCCAGGACATTTTGACTTTCTGGGATATGAGTGCACACTGCCAGCTCAAGTCCAGCCTCTCATCCACCAGCAGCCCCCAAGTCCTTCTCGGCAGGGCTGCTCTCCATCTGTTCATCCCTCAGCCTGTGTTGCTAAACTGGGAGTTGTCCCAGCCTAGGTGCAGCACATTGTACTCAGCCTTGTTGAAACTTGTGAGTTTCCTATGGACCCACTTCTTGAGCCTATCCAGGTCCCTCTAAATGGCTTCCTATCCTTCAGGTGTGTCAGCTGCACTGCTCAGCTTGGTGACCTCTGCAAAAGCTGTTGAGGGTGCACTTGATCCCTTTGTCTTTGATGTAGTTGCTTGAAGTGATGCAAAGTTTGTGTATCAAAAGACAATGAAAATACCAGCAAAAAGTGAATGTTTATAATGAAGCATAAAATGTGTGTCATATGAAGTAGATTGCATTATGTATTCAGGGTTAAATATAAGAGCTATATTTTAGAAATCTATAACACACCATTTCACTATAATCTAAAGGAGAGTGTTCAAAATTTTCCAAGTTATTCTACTCCATTTCAGCTACTCTAGCAAATTTGATGAATTGTAAGGGGAGTTTGCAGTGCGAAGTTGAATAAGTGAGATACAGATGCCCAGTTAAATCTACATAAGGGTAATTTGCCTATGCAGACACATCCCAGTTTTAGATTCTAAGCATGCCTGAAAGATCTGAGTTTGTACTCCTACACTAAATGAAAGAGTGACTACAAGTATAGGTGAGACAGGAAGGAAGAATTCTTTCTGAAAGCTCCATTTTTTTACTCAAAATTTTTAGCCAAAATGTTCTATTGATTTATTTATGTTTGGTTTTCACAACAGAAGAGAGTTTGTTAAAAGATATAACAGAAAAATCAGCATTATATCTTTCTAAAATAAATATGGAATTTATTAATAAAAACAAAGTAATGTCACAGAATCTTTCAAAGGAGAAAAGTTGCATCACTTGGTTTGAAGTACAGTAAATGGTTAAATCCTGTTTTCACCATTTGGTCCAAATTCCTTAATTCTGATGTTATTTTCATTTATAGTCTTAATGTTTTCTTACAATGAATGCTCTAAAAGAATTGAAAACAGCTGGGGCGTACAGCTCCTTTGGAAATTAATGTTCTTGTCTTAGATTTTATGTCTGAAGAAAAAATAAAAACAGACATCAAGAATAAATATTGGATGCCTGATATGTTTTCTCTTCTTAGGTACTTTTTGTTGATCCTGTCCAAGAAGATACTGGTGATTATATGAAGCTGGCAGAATTATTCTATCATCATGATGTACCACTTAGGTAAGGAAAACTGAAAGTCTTGAGGAAAAAAATCTTGAAATAAGGATGCTTTCCTTTTTTCTTATTCTTCTTCTATTCTACTAAACAATGATGTGAATTTGATTAAAATCCAATGCAACAACATTCTAATAAGGCACATTGGTTACCCATTTGTGTCAAGCTTACTCAGGTATTAAGTATTCTTAAGCAAATAGATTGCAAGGTATATCATACCTGAATGTGTGTAAAATGAACTGCAGAAATCTGATAAAAATTTATCTTGTCAAATAGTCCCACTGGGCACCCTTGTGAAGTTGCATTCTAATAAAAATATTGGTTATGTAAAACATGCTTTCAGGGAATTTTTAAAATTCAGTTCTTTCAATTGTGGTTGCTTTATCTAATGTTTTTTTGATAGACACACTTAAAGACCAAAGTGAGATTATCCTTATCGAGTTTTGAATTTCTGAAAGTGAACTAGTCATCATTTGAGAGGGGGACATTTCTGAGGAACATTCTAGTTGACCTGAGATACCTAGTTGTAAGAAAAACTGAATTGGTCTCAGAAATAGCTGTTTATTTTCACAGTTTATTAAAGAAGGATATCCAAAGTTCAGCAAGATGAATTGCATGTTAAATATTTAAAATCTCCCTGTGAAATGGCATTTGTGTCCTCAATAAATTACAGGTGTTTCATTTTACTTTAAAATGTTACTAGTGCTGATCTTTTTTTTTTTTCCAATGTTTTTCTTAATTTTTTATCGTTCAATTACAAAAGCTTAATGAAAGACAGATTGTAGTGTTCTGTGTGTTTTCACAGGAAGGTTTGGGTTGGAAGTATGGTCTAGTCTCAGTCCAGGCTTATTACATGGGAATGGTATCAATGCACCACCTCCACTAGGCCTTTTTAATGCTCAAGCCTCATATTCCTTTGGGTTTTCTTTCAATTAGTGGAAATTTAGGGAGTAGCAGTAGATATGTCTAAAACTGACGTGAGTGGAAAATGAATGGCAATGTCAGGATGGTGGAAGGCCCAGAAGGTTAAAAAGACAAGAGAAGGGCCAGTCAGAGTGGCACACACTGCTGATGGCACATCAGTACCCCAGCACATCTTCATGCATCTACTCAAAACACCCCTTTCAGGAAAAAAGGAAAGGTAGACAATGCCCAGATTAAAACAAAGACTCATGTCATTAAGAGATGATGGCAGGAATGTAAAGAATCAAAACCTTCATACAGGTAAGGAGAAGAAAGTACTGTGATTAAACCCTATTGACTCACAGAAATCTCAATTACTGTCAGCTTTAATAGCTGTATGTGAAGTCAGTACATCGTTGGTGACCTAAGTGTCCTGTAGAGCTGATGAAGGAGGCATGGCTAGTGTCCTGTGTCACCACACAGTCATGGAAACAGCAGCCAGGTACAGGGCTTTTATCTCTGTGTGCTGGGCAGATCACTTGAATGCAAACTTCTATGTGTTAGAATGTGTGTGAAGCAGATATCATGTTAAAAAGTATTATCTTTTTTTTTTTTTTTATAGAATTGGAATTGTCTTCATTTTAAGTACAAAAGAAGAAATTGATGGAAATGAAGATGCTGGAGTAGCTCTTTGGAGAACTTTTAATTACATTGCAGAGGAATCTGACACCTCTCAGGCCTTTATGTCGATAATTAATGTTAGTTCTTTCACAAGAAATCAGATATTAACTTCTGTTTTATAATTTATTAGTTTTTTATATAGTTAGGAACTTGCTACCTCGGGATAACAGGAGACATATGCATTTACTTTATGCAGAAATTAAGTATTAAAAACACGGATACCATTAATAGTCTGTAGAATTATTTGCAGAAATACTTTCCTCTTGCAGAAACCAATTTGCTCATGCAATTTTGCCTACTGACAGACATTCTTCAGTAATATAAAAAAAGTAGGTGCATACCTTGCAGCTTTTAGTATTATGAAAAATTATTCTGTATTATTTATGTTAACATAATTGGTCTTTTGGAGTACAGGGATTTTAATGTCACTTTGGCAGCCCTATAAGATTTGAAGAAGCCTTTCTTATTGTCCAGTGTAGGAAGAGAAACAGTAAGATAATTTCTTTTCTTTGGTCATGCTTAAGCTGCCCAGAGGTGCAGAAAACATAAAAGTATTCAAGGCTTGCAACTTAATTAGACAGATCAACTTTGTGAGAGAATGTAGGTTCTCATAACATGGGAATTTCAGTGATGAGAGATGAATGGAGGAGAAATAAGGTGAGCCATCTATTTAAAGGCTCTGTGAGTAAAAGTTAGAGAATATGGCATTTATACATAAAACCAGAAAACAAATGGACGAACAATTGTTATCTTTAGTGCCTAGAAAATTTCATGGTGTCATGGACAAACTTAGAGAGTTTAAAGGAATTAAAGTAACTAGGAATACCTTGGAAGAGAAATCCACAAATGTTAGGGAGCTGACATGCATGGGTAACAATTATCCATGACTAGATTAAAGAATATAATTTACAGTGTACTTTTTAAAATGTTGTATTCCTCTCTTTACTTTGTTTCATCATATAAAAAGATGATAAATGAAATTGAAAGATAACTGTATTGGTTCTATTTTTGTTGAGATATTCAGAGCTATAGAGGAAAATACTGTTCCTCATTTCAATAGAAATGGATAGAATAATTTTCACTCCAAATTTTTATTGTATGTATGATGAACGTAGTAAAATATTACTCTATGAAATAAAAAATCATTGGTAAGGAAAAATTATTACTGTAGAAAAAGGTATCACTGACTAGTTCAGGCTTGGATTAATATGGATTCAGGTAACTACCCATGTTAGTTAGTTTATAGAGAGAATTTAGATTATCTCTTCAATTAATAGTGAGAAATAACCCTTCACATTCAGCTCACATAGGTGTATTTCTTTTGCCACTTCAGATTTAGACTAAAGATATAATAGTAGATCAATCAGAACAGTGCTCTGATAAGAAATTGTGCATACGTGCAATGGTGATAATCACTAAAGTGGTATAAAAAGGGCAGTATATCAATAAAAACAATATAAAATTATACCAGTTTAAAATTTGCTAGAGCACTATAAAAAGATTATACTTGTTTATTTTCTTATATTAATTTTATCAAGTTGTTTGACAGCTTGCTAAATTTTTACGTTTCTTTCGGTTACAATTCTTAAGATGTACCATGAAGTGAAGGATGGAGATGTTCTGACAGTAGAGGATGTGAAGCATGTTCTTAGAAGTGAGTACCCCCATGCTGATGTTCAGAGTGTCCTGGATGTTCGTTCTGAGTACGACAGAGGGAGGAAGGTATGTTGAGAGCTATGCTGAGTAAGGAATGCTGCAGTGTATACAACTCCATGCATTTACTAAGCTGAAGGGTTGCTGAATGTTAAAGGAAGTAAATGCAGCACCTTTGGGTCATTAATGGAAATGGTGTAAAGATTTCTGCATTACTACTCTCATTATCAAAGTTTTCTCTTGCCTGCTGCTTTCAGGACCCGCAAGTATTTTTCTAGTAGGCATGTCAAGGAGTCTCTCTTGAATTCTGCTTTCTTATCAAGTAAAGCTTGACTTACAAGTAAAGAAACCTTTTGAAGATTTTTTTAGGGTTCTTTCTCTGGTAAAAGCAGATTTGATGTCTCAGGGTTCTTCTCTGATGTTTTTTTTATTTGCTAAGAACGTTAAGCAAAATAAAAGAAAATTTCTCAACAAGATGATAAAGCAAAAGTTCACAACAACATAATATGGATCTATAATTTCTTTTGTCATTCTGTTTGACGAATGAGTCCCATCTGTCCCGTTTGGTTTCTAAATGCTTTCTGTTTTGTCCCCGCTACTCATGACAAGGTGTGACAGTGAAGAGTGCTTGGAGATTAGAGTTCATCCTCTCTTGATATTAGTTTCATTTTTTTGCTGCAGTCAGCCGCAGTCTGTTTAATCCTGTGATATTTCTGATTTGATCAGGCAGGAGCAACCTTTTATAAGAAGAGTGGCCTGGGCGCGCTGCCTCAAGCGCTGTTTAATGGCGTGCCCTTTCCCAGAGAGGAGATGGATGCGGCCGAGTTGGAGACACTTATTCTTCAGAGGATTTTTGATGCTGCTGGCTTCTTCCAGAGGGCAGTGTTCATGGTATGTTTAACATTTCTGAGCAAGTGCAGCATGAAACATTTGGTAGTGAATTGTTTCAGTCATGTTTATATATTATCGTTTTTTAATAATGAGGTGACTTGAAATTAGTAATACCACACCTGCCATTACGTTGTTACGGTCATTTGTGTTCAAGGTTTTGAAACAATGTATTGAAATAATTCAAGGCTGAAGGATCAGCTAAGCATATAGACATTATATGGAATTTTTCAACCAGAAACTGAGCATATACTGCAGTTCTTCATTGAAAAATGTGTATCTGATCTTGTGAAATACTATCCATGCGACATGTATATGGTTTTGACCTGGCATTGTCTGTAACTTCGTGTATATAGAAACATTAAGCTTAGTTTAAAGATTGTACAAATACTTGATCTTTATCTTGAAAAATCTGTCTTAAAAGTACAGATTTTACATTTTTCTCTTACTCCAGGGTTTGTTAGATGATCATGTAAATGCGGTGGATTTTCTTATGGATCAGAACAATGTAGTTTCCCGTATAAATCCCACTATTCTTGGAGCAGAAAGAAGATACATACATTTCAGATCCACTTCTGGTAACTCCTTTTCTTGGATATTACTGTGATTTGTGGGTTGTTTTTTGATTTTGTTGTTGTCTTTCTAAGTCTAATACTTTGTGTTTTGCATTATGCAGTTCCATTTCATGTGGAAGATTTCTCTACTTTCTCCTTTTTGGACTCACAAGATAAAAGTGCTGTAATTTCAGATAACATGAAGTATTTAACGAAAAAAGGTAATTAATTTTCTGGATAGGTTATCTATCTGTCTACAACTATTACAAATTGTTGAAATTTACCTGAAAAATATCCCAAGTAAGTCAATATTCCAAGGATTCCATGTAAATTAAACATTTCTCAATATCTCAGCATCTTCTTTCCGGAAGCAGAGCATATCTGACTATTATAATCATAAATTATAATTAACAGGATAGTTAGTTTTTGTAGCTTTGAAATGGGCTGGATGTTGTGGCTAGTTGTTTTTGTTTTACAGACATGAAATTTAAAAGCTTTACGAGACTTTTGCAGCTTTGAAGATAGACTCAGCTCCCATACATATGGTTTTACTTGAGGATATTGAAGTCTGTTCAGTTTTTCAAGTGATTTTTATTTGCAGCATTGTCAAGTACAGAATGTATAGAGTTTGTATGTTTATACCAGAATTAGATATTTCTAAATTTGAGGAATAATTTATTATGTTTCTAATTTATTAACATTAACTATCTCATTTTTCCTCTAGTTAGATGATTTGATTTTGCTGAATGATCCTTAGTATTTCTATAGAGAAGAAATAGAATTTATATTTTGATGAATTATAACTTATTTGTAGATTTTTGCCTTTATTAAAACTCGGGCTTTTTGTACATTTCAAACAATTTTTGATACAAAATATTCTCATTGCATATACAAGTACTTTTCCTTAAGTGAGAAGAAATTACAACAATGAGGTCATAATTCTGCATGGAATTTTACAATAGTCTGTGCCTTATGAAATTCTAGAAGTGGAGACTTAACAGATGCTGATTTACATCAGTCCATCAAGGGACACAATAACCCTGTTAAGAAAGTGCTTTCTTTCAGTAATTTTTATGTGGTATTTACAGAGTTTTACTTAATTATCAGAAAGAAATGCCAAACACCTAAATTTCTTTAAAATAAAGTTATTTGCCTCTTACTTGATTCTGCGTCTGCAACCACAGGGACATCCCAGTGAGCTGTCAAATGAGTGGCTTTCAATCTGTAGGCTTATTTCTAGAACTGACATCTCTTGTGTAAAACCTATAACCTTTAAGCTGAAATCTACATTTCAAATCTCTTTCCCCAGTGTGTTTCTCTAGACCACAGCAACAGTTAATAATAACCTTTACCTAGCATCTCGCCAGGCACTTGGAAAATTTCTGTCTCTATGCATTATATTTTAGGGGATGTATGTATCTGTAGAAGAGTATCAATCTACCTGAGTAGATTGCTATTCTTTTACAGATAATTTTGCAGAATTTTTCACCTACCATTGCTCTTCTATGACTAATAAAGAACAGGAGACCATAGAGCAAAAAAACCAGAAACTATTTACATGTGCACTTACACAGTAGTTTGCTTTCCTTGGACTGTATTTAGTATATTCCCATTTGTGCCCAGAAATGATAAGTTTTTTTACCTGCCTTTAGTTGTAGGACTTTCCCTTTGCTATCAGGGAGAGTGACTTGCCTAGTTTATGCAGTCCTGTAACTACTTAATTATTTTCATTTCTGGCTATATGATCAGCCTTCATCAAATCTTCACAAGTAACCTCTGGTAAAGCAGGTTTTGTTAGTGGAAACTAATTGTTTAGGGCCCTCTTGTCTCAATGCTGCAACAATGGATCAGCTCTTTTAGTGACTCTCCTGTTAAGATGATAAATTGCCTTATAAGGGTCTTATTTCAACCCAGAGGGCAAAAGGTTCTGATGTGGCAAAGATGATTCTTACAGTTGAAGTCAGCAGTCAGACACAGACATGAATTTTTGAAATTACACACAGAATTAATTTGTTTTTCATTAGTCATGAGAATGTAAAACAGGATTATCTTTAATTTTCAGATGAAGATGCATTATATGCTGTTACAGTCTGGATTATTGCTGATTTTGATAAGCCAGCTGGCAGACGACTGCTTTCTAATGCCTTGAAAAGCCTGGTGAGTTTCTAGCAGTTTGTATTAAAATTGTTGTTATGAATATGTTCTTAACAACTCTGCATGGTTCAAAAATCATACTCTTCAATAATAGTGTAGCAACTTTGTTGTAGTTGTTTTTGGTCAGGAGCAGACTTAAGAAATTGTGCTTTTGTTTTACTCAATTCCTGAAGGGAAATTATCATTTTGTTCATGGACTCGCGAGGCAGGAGGCAAACTGTGACACTGTGTATTAAAAGGTGAATTTCTTCCCAGTTAGACTTTCTACCATCAGGTAGTCCAGAATGTTACTTGGAAAGACTTTAGGATGCTGCCTGTTGATGTGAACCTTTAAGCAGTGTTCTCCTGTATTATGTGGCACAGCTATGGCCATGAAGCAGCCAATTTTCCATGTACTGTTTGTGTAAGATCAATTTTCTTGTGCATTTTAATATGCTGGGGGGATCATCCACATTTATGAGTTTGCTTATTTTTAAGTTCTTCTGTGTTAATAGTAGGATATAAAGTATGAATGTCTGAAATATAAATATACTTTAGAAAGTATACATGTCATGTCAGTATAAAGGACAAAAAGATCCTCTATTTGAGGCAGGTTTAAAGAGTACTTAAACTGAAATCGGGAAAACATCTAGATTTTCTAATCAGGAATGAAGTAATTTAGGAACCATCCTAAGGGAATTAGAAAATTGGGATGTTGCCAATGTGATAAGAACTATGTCTAAGAAAGAGGCTTTAGAAAAAGATAAAGAAGAATATGTAGTACAAGTCCTTGTTACAGAAAAACATTTAATTTCATGGACTGCTTGATTTGTGTCTCAGGCTTGATAGATGTGCTCCCTCTGTAGCTTTGGATTTTTATCCTCTTCAGCAGGTAAAATATGCCACAGCTCCCATCTAAGAGATGAGAACCACCTGGACAAGTTCCCTTGTGTTGATGAGGAGAATCCAAGAAAAAAGAACCAAAACATTAGATAAATCTCATGCATTGCTTTGTCTAGTGATTTTCAAATTTCATGAGAAATAAAAATGAAACTATTTTTTTGAAGTCCGTTGAATTGTATTGAGGTTATTTACTCTTTTCTAGTCCCTTTTATCTCTCAAGTTAGGGTCCAATATAATTCCTGATAGAAGCAAAATTGGCTCAGTCACCACTTGCTCATGATTTGCCATCAGCATTTGAAGAAAAGCATGCAAAAATATGGGGGTGAAAATGCCTGAAGAAAATTTACTTCTAGCTATTCCAGCTAATACACGCTATTTTGAAAACTGATAGATTTTTTTACTTCCTTTGAAAAAAAGGCTTGAGCTCTCTTAGCTGGAAGAGACCTCTCAAGGTCATCCAGTTCAGCTTCCCACTCAAAGTGGAATTATTGCCTTCATTACATCAGGTCAGCTGTAGGTGTGTTTGAAGGATTTCTGAAAATCTTCAAGGAGATGACTCTGTCCCTTCCCTTTTCAAATTGCTCTGGTGTTGCACTGCCTTCCTATTGTAGTTCTTTTCTGCCAGGCCAAAATTTGTGAGCATTACCCTTTGTTACACTCTTTGCTGATAGCAGGTGGGGTTTAGCCCTGTTGTGTTTTCCATTCCCTCTTCAGTAGCTGTTGGTTGCTATTGAAGTTCTCTGTAGTCTCCTCTTTGACAGATGGAGCACGCTCAGATTCTTCAGTGCTTCCTCCTAGTTTTCTGACCTGGAAATACTTTGTGGAAGCCTCTCCAGTGCTAAATACCAGGGATTGCATTCCTTTTTTTTTTTTATTCCTTCCTGCATTTGAGTCCATTTACCTTTTCTTCAGTTAGTGATGTTATTTGATCCTACCTTAGAATCATCACACTCTCTGGAAAAATTTGAGTGGTATCAGTGATTTTAGCAAGTGAAAGATTTTGCTGCTGCTGAAGATTAAACTGATAAGTAGATAAATTCTCTTGCATTTATTTTATGCTTAGTTCAATAATTTTTGAAAAGTAGAAGGGCATCTATGAAACTAATTCTGAAGTCTGTAAATGAACACTTGTCCTTTGTTAAAAACATGCTTCTGCAAAACACTCAAAGGCAATTGTTCTGCTAAAAAAACTTAACAGTTCTATTTAAAATATTTATCACAGAATAGGTAAATCCTTACTAATCACATTTTTACTCACAGTTGGAGTTCTGAATAAATCATTGATGTATCTTTTCTAAAGACAAATAGCTGCAAAAAATTAAATACTTAAGGGCATTTCACATAGTTACAATTGATATGAATACATTAGGTAACAGCAGATGGAACTGTAAAATTACTTATTGTTCTGTGTTTTTCTTTGCAGAAAACAAGCAGTCATGCACGAGTTGGGATTTTGAACAATCCTTCATCAAAAATAAAGGAGGATAACACAGCCATTGCAAGAGGAATTTTGGCTGCTTTTTTAACCCAAAACAACAGCAACTTAAAAAGTTTCCTGAGTAAACTCATTAAGGAAGAGACAGCAAAATCCCTTGCTGCTGGAACTAAAATTGTTAAATTCCTCATTCCAGTGAGTGCAAACTAAATTAGATTACTTCTTTTTTTATTTTACGTGTATTTTATTGGAAGGAGTTGGTGAGAATAGCAGAGTTTGGCCAAATGCCATGAAGTTTATAACCCATATATAGTTTCTTCTCAAGCAGATTTGGATTTTTGATGACTTTCATATGATTGAAGAATAGAGGATTTCTTTAAAGGGAGAAAATACAAGGGTACTGAAAAATTCAGAATACAGGCATCAGATAATTAAGTATGAATAAACTGTACTAAAACAGTTTAATTTTTAATTGTTGATTTTTAATAGCTCTCTTATTTAGTTAAAATTGCACTAGTAATGTTTTTCAAGAATTTAGACTTCAGAGAAAGTTAAGACTCCAGGAGTGGGGCTGTGTAATGAAATAACAGCTACTAACTACTGTTTTTCTCTCAGAGGGAGTTGTAAATTTTAGTCTTTTTAAATATGAGGACTTGGAAGACTAAGAGAACTCTCTGGAACCATATTAGAAAATGAATATTTTGAGTCATGCTCTTGTTTTATTGTTTAATAAATTTAAAAAAAACAAAAGATCTCTAATGAAGCTGTGTATGCTATGTTACTATTTAATGCCATTTAATTAATTGTATCTGAATGAATCTGTTTGCTTGGTCTGTATATTACTAATGAAGACATATCAGAATAATTTTGACAGGTGAGGCACAGCTCCAATGTAAATTTTTGCATGTTTTTCCCCACTTTGAAAATGGATTTTTGTGTCTTTCTGGATGATGTTGGCTTCCCCAAAACACATTCAAGTTGTATCCAATGACCATATTAGAATGACTGTTAGGTTTTTAGAGTATTACAAATTTTTTGGTATCATTTTCCTTAAAATGAGAATAAGTTGAGTTGTTAATAGAGTATTATTTTTCATGCAGCTGTTGTGCTGGATCACAGAAAAATTGCTTTACCTCAGGCTCAGCTTTGCTGTCATGGTTATTGAAGTTGCCCCAGGGTACAAACTGCACTCTGGGTGGTTGTGGGGCCATGGCTCACCACCAGCACTTAATGTGCTTACACTGGAGCTGAGGTGGCTGTTGTACTTTCATTTCTGGTTATCATATAACTTGAAGAAATGATATAATTTTTCTCACCTGTTACAAAATTTGTTTCTGCTGAATCATTCCAGCATCTCATGCTTTACCTTTGCTTTAGGGAATGGATGGCAATACTTTTGAGAAGAAGTACAACACTTTAGGACTGGATTTAATTAAAACTCACCAGATGTTCTGCCAGGAGGTTCTGAAGCTGCTTCCTGGGCAAATGGCTGTTATTAGCAATGGCAGGGTAAGAAAGAAATGAAGTCTCTCAATCTTTTCTAGGATTTTTTACTTCTGGAACTTCAGTTCCAAACTAAAGAAAATGCATTCTATTGATTTACCATTTCTTCAGACAGTTGATAGACAATGGTATGAATGTTTGCCTTGCTTTTTTATTTTGTTCTACTCCTAATTTGTTCATTAGCTCCATTCCATTGAAGCTACTATGTGTGTGTATGTAATTCCCACAGCTATTTTAGAGTTAATCTGACAAAATTCTCAAAATAGGTTAGTATCTGATTTATTATTTGTGATGTTTAAGAATAACTTTTGATCCTGAAGTTACCTTTATTTTACCATATAAATAAATGTATATAAATTACATTGACTAGGTTAGTATTTCAAGCCCTAAAACACCACATGGTAATAAATATTAAGTTGTTTTATAGTCATAATTCTTAATCTGTAGATAAAAGTATAGTAATTTTGTTGTTTCAATTTCTTCTATGCATATCCTGATACAGTCTCAATTACAGTTTGTCAACAGATTATTTGTGATCAAAAAATGTAATGTTGCATTCAATATTTAGTGCTTGTTAAATGACAGTCAATGCCTTACAAATACAATTTGCAAACTACTTTTAATTCTTCTATTTTTGATTTACTCCTCCACCATTCAAAAGAAATAGAAAAAAATACTATGTTGGCATCTCGTTACTGGAAACTCTTTAAATTGTGAGTTTAATTACTCTTATGCATCCTAAGTGCTTCTGACATGCAACTGAAACACTGCGAAGAAACACAGAAAACATTGTTGTTGATGAAGACTTAAAGAATTGTTGGCTTTTTTGTGTCAGCTCCCTCATAACTAAATTAGTGAATTTATTTTATAAATTATTATTACTCAATAATTGCTATTATTATGTCTAAAAAAGCTCAAATAATGTCTTATTTTAAGTTCTGGGGAAATAAGTTTCATAAAAATATTTGGAAAAATTTAATAATGTATATTGATATCTCTGAAAGTGTAAATTCACTCTAAAGGATTACTTTTAAAAAGACATGGAATATCCTTCATTTCTGTCCTTGCTATTTCATCACAGAAGTTTTGCTTTTATGAGCAAATTAATTTTTTCTAATTATGACTTCTCCTAAATTGCCATAGTATTTCCTAATTACTATGGTTTTCTCTATCTTATGCATCATTAATAAAAAAATCACTAGTGAAATTTGTTATATAATGTCTCATTTATAGGAAGCAGTTGAATTTTGGGAAAGAGGCGTTCAGCAGCCAAACTTGACATTCTACATCCTGGGAGCCTTGTAGGCTGTTTAAGTTTTCTTGTGTCAATTTGGCCTGATAGACTGAGTAGGAAATCCAGACAACATCCTCAAAGCTATTTTCTGGGACTCCAAAGCACTTACTTTTCCTTCAGACACCAAAAACTCTAGTAATCCTGTATCCTCTCTTATTATGCATTTTGCATCCTTTCCTGTTCTTTCCATATGTTCTGCTTCATTTGACAAGTCTTAGAAGGAGATTGTGTTCATAGAATTAAACAACTAAAAAGAGTGATGGATAAGTAGTAATTTGAGTTTAAATATTTTACTTAAAAGGGCTTTTTACTTAAACCTAGAGTTATTTCTAATAGTGTATTCCTTAACAGAAAGCTATATAATGAAAAATAGCATGGATATTTCCATTGCAGTTATTCTTTGATTGATAATTAACTGTAATCGCGTAGGTGTAAAAACCTAATCCTGCATAGTTACTATAATGTTTAATAAGTTTTATAATCAATAGTATTGATGTATATGGGGATTGGGGTTTCATATTGAATATTGTGCACTCATTTAGAAATTAGTTTATTTTTACTTACAAACAGAGCATTATTGGGACATTCTACACTTAACATTTTTCTTCTCTATCTAAGGTACTGGGTCCTTTAGATGAAAATGAATTCTCTGCAGAAGACTTTAATTTGTTGGAAAAGATAACATACAGTACCTCAGCAGAGAAGATTAAAGCTATTGTCAAGGAGATGGGAAATAGCAGTAAAAGGTAAAATTCTCTTGCCTCATAACTTGTGTGCAGCTCTGCTGAATTACTCCAAATCTTTGCCCTACTTTCACTGTCCTTACAACCAAGAGTACAGCTCACAGTAAATGATTCCTACTAGGTTTTGTTTACATAAAAGTAAACAAAATTGTATTGAATTGTAAAGAATAATAATATGCTTGATAAAATACAGTGCATCTTAAGGCAAATCTGAGTATTAATACTTGAAGTCATTGTCTTTGGGAATTGTTTGGATGGGAGCCTGTAGAGGCAAGGGCAGATGTTGTGCCCTGACACCATGGTAGACAACATTCACACATCTATTCACTGAAGAAGTGTAAAGATGAGATGAATTCAGGCCATCTTCTAGTCTAAGGATACAGCTTGTGTACGAGGAAGAAAGCAAAATTATATTCTTCTTACAGGATCTGTCAATTTTCTGAGTATTATTTCTGTTATCTAGAAGGACTGGCACAACTGAAACAATCATTACCAGAAAAAAAAATCAACTAGAAGTAGAACTCAAGGAGAATAAGCAGTAAGAGACAAAACATATTTAGACAAATATTGTGACTTAACAACACTGAAATGGAGCTAAGATTTCTAAGGAAACTTCAGTAGGAAATTCCAGTAGAAAAAATTCAAAGATATGGCCAAACTTGAAACCTGATCATTTGTGTCTGTTCCTTGATGTTGTCATAAATGGAAAAAAAAATTTTAAAAAAAGAATAAAGAGCTAGAAATGTCAGCAGATTTTAACATCATATACTCACTTCTCTTGATTCTGAATCTAGTCTCTGGCAAATTTGTGACTAATAAAAACTTGTCATTAATTCAGGTTTAATTTGTTTTGGGACCAATGTGGGACCACATTTCCGTCAAATTACACAGCTTTGAAGACCCAACAATTGAGAAAAATAATTGCTGTGAGGCAGAATAATAACTGTGAATTCTGTATCTCTTAGAATTAAGAAGTGTACATTTCACTAAGGCTTCCCTAAGGCTGTAGTATTTCTTAGGCATTGTCAAGCTACAAGTCCTGAGGTGTTAATCACCTTAAAGTCCAGATCTGGGATGTGTGCTTTCTAAATATCCATTATGCAAAGAGACTGACATGAACATTTTAATGTTTTATTCCTTTTCTAATGAAAACCAAACTATATGTGCCTTATTTAATACAGTGGCAGCGATTTGATTATGAAAATAGATGCCCTGCTGTCATCTTTGCCTAAAACAGAGATGAGACAAGATGTTGAATTACTCAAAGAACAGCACAGGTCAGTTTTGTCATGATAATGCGCTTAGAGTAATTTTTTGACATTTGAATGTACTGATGATTACATAGAGTCTTTGTAAAGTTGAGTAAGCATCCTATATTTAAAACTGATGTATGAACAGCATGCTCATCTGCCATAGCATAATGAATCTTTCCCTTTTTCTTAATAAATTTATTATTAATACCTACTGATTTCCTGAACTTACCCTTTGCTGAAAAAAAGAGCAGATGGGTACATGTTTTAAAAGAACATACAATAATACAAAAACTGGGATCGAGTTACAGATTTTTACATAAGTTTTTGTTGTGCCGTTTCTGACCCTCTCCTTGTTTTTGTTGGTAAAGGTGCTCCAGTGTGTGTGCTGATGGGCTGTCCCTTTTGGTAAAGGCAGGAGTAATATCAGTGGTAGCCTTTTCTATGAGGCTGACACCTTGCTTAAAGTTACACTAGTAACAGTCAGTACTGTACTGCTATGTTTTGTGGAAAACAAATGCTGATAGTCCCTTTTCTGTATTTACAGTATATGGCTTTTTTTTTTCTTTTTTAAAATGAAGTTTACTGACATTTCCTTCCTGTAAATAGAGAGTACTTTCACTTAGCCTAATCAAGTCTATCAAACTGAATTATTTTCTGGAATATATAAATCTAGTCCAGTCTATCAAGTTTTACACTTCTCAGATGCCATTTTTCTCCTTTTTCTTTCTTTAAAAATTATGTCACCACCATTACTTTTCTAATCCAATGATTCCAGATCTCTACGAAGAGATCTGGAATCTGTGGACAAGTGACAAAAAGGCTCTTTTTTAAGTCTTACTGTGTTCTATTTGATTAATTTTGTTGTGGAGAATGTATGTAATCAATAATCAATATAGAAGTATGTAGATTAATGCTATATTTTTTTATTCCTGTTCACATTTAGCTTTTCTAATTGTGTCACAGGGGGAGCAATCGTGATTATTGCTTGAAATGAAGGAAACATATTCTTGAGCAGTAAAATCTTAAGTGCCTCTAATATGACAAATTCATGTCTAAAGTTTGTCATTTCAACAAGTTCAGTTTAGAATTTTCATGTCACTTGTTTTTAATACTTTTTTTAACAGCGTAGTAAAAATTGAGCCCCAGGAGAATGACCCATTCTATGATGTTATTGCTATTGTGGATCCACTGACAAGAGAAGCACAGAAGATGGCCCATTTGTTGATTGTAAGATGATGATCATTTCTTTTAATTTGCATATTTGTAGTTCAGTTGTTACTAAACTTGTTCTAATTTCCACATACAATGTAGTAAAGGGTAAACAAAATTTGGTTGTTTTTTCTTTTCCTTTAAAATACATGTTCAGTTATTTTAATTCATAAAAGGAGCTGAGGGGTGACCTAGTTCATCATTATGAATATCTCATTTGAAAGTAAAATTCAGGTGACCCAATCCTCTTAAAGTGAGTCTATAAGAGCTCTCTACAGTCAATGGAAAGGAGGAGATGGTGTATACCAGTTTTTGCATCTCAAAATCTCAAGAGGTTATGTGCTTCTTTCCATTAAACCAGATCACCTTAGTTTTCCAAAGCACCTAAATGAGGTGGTCTAAATCTGATCTGTAAAATCATCATAAGAAGATTGGACTATAAACCTTTCAGCGCTTGTGAAATATTTTTCTGTTGATTCATGCTACCAAGTATATCTAGATAGGTTTCCATTGTGTGTAGCTATTGATCTTCTAAAGAGAAACTGTCCTAAAAACACAGCTGCTAAAATTATTTTCTTCTTTCACCCACTGCAGAATATCACTGTCTCAGGCTCCTTTATACTTTCCCATAAAAATGTAAATTTTGTCTTTACTTTATGGTCTGTTACGATTCGGAATCCTCCAACTTGATTTTTGCTTCATCCTATTTTATCTTGATTTTTTTCCTGCAGTAATTATGCAAGTTTCATAAATTCTTAGATTGCTTTTTCCCCTCACATTTTCATACCTTTTATATCAAATGTTGAAGCATCCACTCACTCTTCATATAGTGGAACAAAATAAAACATTTTTTAAAATTCATGAAAAAATTTTGCTATTGCAAGATTCTAGAATACTGGCTTTTCTCTAGAACCAGATTTTTCATTTCACCCTTCTCAGTTAAAGTGAAAACTTGATATTACTACCAAATGAAAATATTTTCCTGTTGAAATGGACTGGAAACTCTCTATTTAGCCAGCAGTTCATATTAGGAGTATAAATCACACCAAGGATCTTGTAGCTCAGAGCAGAAACTGAGCTCCCTCATGCATGCCTGGCCAAACGACTCCCATGGTGTCCCAAGCTGCTCAGCTGTTGCAGATCCTGCTTGATTCATAGGAGCTCTAGTTTTATTCAAGGAGCCAACCCTTAGAGAGAATAATGAAATGCTGTTGGAGGTAAACAAACCAGAAATATTTTAATCTAGATTAAACATTTTAGAAATATCTTTCAAAAAATGAAAAATAGCCTGAAAAAAATTTATGTATAATTAGTATTTTTTTTTACCTGGAAAGCCACCATCTCCTGCTGTAGAAACAAAACAGACATACAAATGCAGCAAGACCAAACTCAAAGTTCTTAAATGAGTGCTTTTCTGTTTAGCTTACTTTATATAGGTGATTTAAGTCCTATAAATTTGAATCACTGGAATATATTTATATTTAAAAGCTCTTTTTTTCAGTAACATAACTGGATTAGAGTCAAGTATATTGGATTGGTAACTATTCATGGTGCAAAATTTGTTGAGTGACTACCATGGCAGGGCACGTGATTCTTGCCCCATTCTGCATTGAATATGTCCAGATAATGATTGAGCTTTTTCACCCTGGAGAAACTACTCTATTATATTCCTTTCTGTCACTTAATAGTCATTTCAAATAAATCCTTTGAGATTTTTTTTTAAAAATACAAGCAGAAAGTTACTCATATTAAGTGGAATTGAAATTGAGAGAGGTGTAAATAGCTATAGATAGACTGTAATCTAAACTTTACTGCTTAGTCTGAGGGACTGGCAATTTAAG
The DNA here is from genome assembly GCA_013397245.1 of Thryothorus ludovicianus. NCBI lineage: Eukaryota > Metazoa > Chordata > Aves > Passeriformes > Certhiidae > Thryothorus > Thryothorus ludovicianus. The sequence goes on along the minus strand of VZTB01014422.1, from coordinate 908,491 downwards.
GATAGAGGAAGGTATGAATCAGAGCATGAATGAGAGCTCAGTCAAAGCTGCTGTCTTTTTTAAATATGTACTGGATTGTATCATAAGATCTGCTCTAATCTTTCCATATGTCTGTGTTTTCCTTTTTTTCAAAAAGTTTTGTTACAGACTTCAGCATCAAGTATTTCCAGACAAGGCACAGTCACTGTCTGCTGTAATTTTTTTTAAATACCAGCCATAACTTTACCATGGTTGGGCCACGTAAGTTCTCAGCAGAATATATGGAATAGCTAACTAATCCTGAAGTTATGAAGGTGATCAGAAATTCCTTCTGCTAAAATGGAGGACGAAATTGAAGAGTTATGGGATTTTTTTCCTCATGGGTCACCAAAAACTGAAGGAAAAATTATTCTATCTACTCTTAGGATCATTCACCTTTTTTTTTTTTCTTTTTCCATAAATATCCAGTAATTCAAAAACTTGGAGAAAAAAATCAAACCTTTTATTTTTTTTCTGTCAGTTATCTTTTTGCCTTTTTTCCTTTGTTCATTCTTTGTTCAGGAGGACTTAATATTCCATCCCTAGAGTAAAAGGAATCCCTGAAGGAGCCCCTTTGGATAATCTAGTCTGATTTCCTATATAATGCAGGTCACAGAGCTCCTTTTTCACAATTATTATTTGAAGTAGAAATAATTTTTTAATCAACTCCTAATTTAAATATTACCAAGCAGTTGAGTACAGTTGGAGCTCCTACTGAGCTTTTCCAGTGGCTAATTAACCTTACTGTTAAACTCAGACTTGGAATTACAGATTTTTGTTTAGATCCATGCTGTAAGCATTGATGTTCTTACAGTTTTGCCAGTTCTGTTGAAGGTTATATTTTCAGTGCTGATACTTCATATTACCCTGAAGTCCACAAACAATTCCAAGTGAATGGTTGAATAATCATGGTTTACTGAGTTAGTGTTCTTCAGATGAGTTGTGGTAACTCAAGTAAGTGACTTGCAAATGACTTTTTATTGTGTACATGCACAATAAAACTAGCTCTTGAATAATTTTCAGGCTTCCTGTAATGTTTCAGCCATGTTTTACAGTGGTCCCTGAACTAAATTTCCATACTCTTTGATTATCTTATTTAAAGTAAACAGACTGAACTCTTCAAATATCCTATAAAAGAGTCTTCTTAATTTTGTCACCATTTTCATGTGTTGATTCAAATGCCCTGGTTTCTGTTGTCCTCAGAAGCCCTAAATAATGGAAACAAGTTCAGTATTTCCAAAGTTGTGTTGTTGAAAAACAGAGATAATGAATTCTTGTCTTATTTGTCATTTCCTGTTTAAAGTCCTTTGAAATGTTAATTAAGAATGACTTTTTTTTTGGCTACTGTACTAAATTTCATGGTCAGCTGATGAATTGGGATGATGCATCAGCCTTCTGTAAGATAATTTCATTCTACACACAAAAGCCTATCAATGCAGATTGCTGAAGAATCATCCTTGCTAATGAGATGAGGGTTTGGTTTTGTTTGAAGGCAAAGTCCATACAGGCTTTTATCATTCTTTTTATTCTGAATGGTGGATAGACATTTGAGTCACTTTGACCTCTATTTTAATTTTGGTGGTCTTAAACTTATGTCATGCAATGCTTTCCCTTCTTATGCTTCCAGTGCTCTTGTTCTCATTTCCTGCTTCTTCACTTGTTCACATAAATATGCTATTCCCTAGTCTTTATTTTTTATTCAGTAGTTTTTCAGGGATGGTATTCAGGTGACACAAAAGATGAGAATAAGAAATAGGAATAGAACAGGTCCCTAGGGCTAAGTAAAGTTACAGCATTGTAGTAAAGAGTGTGTGTAAGCCATAGGTTGAACTGAGGAAAGAAAAATTACAGTCATAATAAAAGAGAGATTTAATGATGACTATTGTCTTACTTTGTTCCAAATTTATTTGCTATTGTAGTAATTTTAGATATTAGCCTTACTAGTATTAGTGTTGTAACTTAGCTTTTATATCTTATTGGCCTTTCTAATATCCATAAATGTAGGCACAGCTGCTTTATGCTTTCAGATAAGCACTTTGTGTCAGAAACCACAGAAAGAAAGGTAACTTGATAAAGCTTTTTATGAGTGCTTTAAGGAAATTAATAACTTTGTTAGATTAAAGCAAAACAGATTGCTCACAAAAATAAGAAAAAAATACTGTCTTAATGCTATGGTTCCTATATAAAAGCATCCAGAACATTACTAGATGAACAGATGAATAAACTGAGAGAAAAAATACAAATATGTTAACTTACTAAAATGTTTTCAAGTAAATTGAATGGTTTAAAACATCATTAATCTATTGTTGACATTTAAAGTTATGAAGTAGTTGAGTATTAAAATAGTTCTCTGAACTTTACTATATTTAACAATTTTCCATATGCAACTATTTTAATAAGAATGAAATTATTGTTTTAAGACTGGTTGTTGAATAAAAGGCATATGTTGTAGAGACCTTCAAGTGTTTTAAAATTACAATGTAACAAGGATGATAATATCTTTTACTCAAGCATTGGAAAATGGGGATAGCTCTTGAAAAAACTGCATGGGTAGGAAAAGACATTAATATTTTGACTATCAAGAATATCATGTGCTATATCTTGCAGTTTTAGGAGAGGTCATATCTTTATTTAGAATATCTGACAATAACCTTTAATATACAGATATATTTACATCTTTAAAAATTACAGATTTCTGCTGAAACTCGCAAAATGGCCAGATGTCACAAGGGTAACTTTGGCTTATTTTCAAAGTTTGGTGACTACCAAGAACCATTCTTCACAGAGATTATTTTTTCTGTAGGTACTCAAGGACGTTATCAATATGAAACTCAGGTTATTTTTGAACTGCAGATCTAAGTTGTCTGAAGTGCCACTGAAGAGGTTAGTAGTTCATAGCTTTTCATGCACATTTTGGAAAAACATCCTTAATGGTGTATATTTTCTTTAAAAGTAAACATTGCTTTGTGTTTCTGAATTCTTTTTGTTGACTCATTTTTCATGGAGCGTTACCTAAGCAGTTTGCACTTGCTTAGAGAAAAGTTCTTGTTCTAAGGTGTTGAGCATGGTATCACAGAGAAGTCCATCAAATGCACCTCTCATTAACAGGCCTTAAATAAATCAATGTAGAGTCTTTTATGCCAGTGAGAACCTGCTGAGGGGAATTGCCTGATGGTTGTTCCTTTCTTTGCAGCCCACTGTTTGTGTAATGAATTTTATAGATTTAGTACTACTAAGAATTAAATTCATCTGAATAAATGTACGCTCTGCATTTATTATATTGAGCTGCTGTTATATTTCATTGAGAATATGATAGCCTGAATGTATCTACTATAAACTGAACTTTCTTTTATCTGTGTGTAAAAATCAGGGTTCACTAATAAGTGATAAATCTTTACACTGAAATTAATTCCCTCCAATAGGATTTCTTTCCCTCTAAGAGAAATGTTTAACCACAGCAATCTTCTTGGCAGGTATTTTACCTACAATCCTAACACCTATATTATTAATTACCTGTAAGAGAGGCTGGTGGTAGTGCCTGTCCTTTATCCATTGGGTTGGAAAATTAATCATTTGCCCACAAAACAGAAGACTTTGTTTTTATGCATTTTGAGTGGAATTACATCCCTTAGTCCACAAGAGGGTCTTAATCATCAGTCTTCTGAGCGTCTTCTTGTGTGAACATTGCCATGATTGCTTTTAGAGCTGGGCACTTTGCAGGTCTTGGTGCCTGGTTCCTTCCTTGTGCTTGGGAGAACTTTTACATGTGGAATAATTGGGGTAAGAGCTGGAGAGGAACAGAGAAACTCCACTTTCATCTGCTCTGTCTTTGCTGCTGATAGTGACAGTAGCCATTCTCCAATTTTTGTCCAATAGATATTAGTCCCTCTGTTTAGTTCAGTGATACAGATTCTGAGAATTCAAGGCTGCTAACAATCAAGCTGTCTAGATGCACCTCTTGGATATTCACTTGCATAACCTTTGGAGTGT
>VZTB01014422.1:831637-904439 GCA_013397245.1 Thryothorus ludovicianus | reverse complement strand
AATTAGGCATGTCCACAGCAAAATTACCAAGAGTGAATAGTTCTGTGTTCACCTACCAGCTCATTTGAGATGCTGTAGGTATTGTCTGATGATATTCCAAAAGAATAAGGAGCTACTTTGCCTCCAAATTTCATTACACTTGGTGTAAATATTCACTATATTTGAAAATATTTTTTCAAATATATATTTGAAAATATATAATATTTTTTGAAAACTTTGAATTTCAGTAAAAGTTGGAGTTTTGTCACATTTCTTTTTCAACAGCTTCTATCGTTTTGTTCTGGAACCAGAATTAACTTATGGAATCAACAAGCACCTTCCTTCTGAACCTGTAGCAAAATTCCTAGAATTGCCAGAATCACCTCTTTTGACCCTAAACATGATCACTCCTGAAAGCTGGTTGGTTGAAGCAGTAAACAGTTCCTGTGACCTTGATAATATTCATTTGGAGGAAGTAAGTAGTAGTTTGCAAACATTTTAAATCTTGTGTTGGCCCTTCTACTTCAAGACGGAAGTGGAAATGTTGCAAGATTTGTCTTGTGTCTGGTCTCTGGAAATATTTTCTTTGATAGTTGATTATTTAGTCAATATTTTACCTTTTCTATGGTCGTCACCTTTTCTTCATTTTTCTCTTTAAAAAAATAGTCTTAAAGAAAAGCAATGGAATAGAAAAAAATCAGAATGCAAAGTACAAGTTAAAGCAACTTACCTGCTATGTTGAGCTTTATGTTTAGAGAAATACTACATTTAAGATAAAAGTAAAGCCAGTTAAAGGATTCTTTGTGTTTCCTAGTTCTTGTAACCTCAGTAAATCTTTATATAAACTGGAATATATGACTGTTAATGTAGTTCAAATATATTTCACTGTCTTTTAGTTCACAGTTACTTCAATTATTATTTAATTCTATTTTAATCCCCATCTTCAAAATCATTAGATTTGTTTGAGTCAATAACCTTATGCAAAATACTGAGGGTGTTTGATTGACCAAAGCTGTGTATGTGGAAAGTGTATTGTCAAAGTAAAGTTGGGATTTACCTTACCGAGGCAGAGGTGCCTCAGCTTCCTCAACAGTCAGTGGAAAGAAGGACCCTCCAGAGAGTGATTCTTCCTCTTTGTCTTGGATACCTGCTTTATAATTGAATGAAGTTCCTTCTGGATGCACTTTCCTTGGGGTTTTTTGACTGTGGGAGTTAGCTTGAGGTAAATCCCACACGACATGTTTGTGACTGTAATAATTTGCTTTTCCCACATAGTTAAGTGACATAACTTATTTATGAAGCATTCCTTCCGCAGATAAAAGGGGCAGTTATAGCAGAATATGAACTGGAATATATATTACTTGAAGGACATTGCTTTGATGTGACAACTGGACAACCTCCTCGAGGGTTACAGTTCACTCTGGGCACAAAGAAGAATCCTGTCATGGTTGATACTATTGTGATGGCCAACCTTGTAAGTACTTAGTACAGGAATTAGAGTTGCATACTTCTTGTGAGAACTCTTTCTCAGCATCTTGTTCTTTAAATCCATTTCCCTGTATTGCAAGATTAGTAATGCTAAAAGTAACAGGCACATCCTGGAGCTGAGCTCATCTCCAGTTTGCTGAGCTTCCCCCCCCCCACTCCTTCTGTGATGCAGCATAGGTTTGACTACAACCTAATTTTATATTCTTGCCTGAAGTGCCCAAACTGGCAGCCTAATTGCCTCTAGTAGGTGGCAGGAGGCAGTTAGATTCAGGTTGAGATTCCAGGACAAATGTAAGGTATGATTCACCTTCTGATTAAAATAACCCTTTTTTTTACACAATGGTTCAGGCAAAAGAAGGCTCCCATTTTAGATGCTTCAGGTAAGTGCTTAAGTGCTTAGAGCCTTGGTGGGACATACCCATACCTGAGAATTCCTCTCATCATGCAAAGTAATTATTTTTCATGTTTGCAGTCTGTAGAGCAGAAGACCATGTAACTCCTGAAGTGAAAGATTTATTTTCTATTGGCTAAGGGAATTTGATAGGGAAGGATTTTGATGAATAAGATCTTTTGCCTATCTGCTGTTGTCTAGTCTCTGTAAATACTGTATCATATGAAATGAAATGGTTAATAAATAAACTGTGAATCTTTGATTCTTGCACAAGTATTGAATACAGTCTCAACAGCAGATGATGTTTGGCACGATGAAACTTTTAACTATTCTTCACATTTCAAAGCTTGCTCTGTGTGACTTTAACAGTGTTCCTAAAATGGAAAGGAATTGTGTTGATTTGGAAAGTTGTTCCAGACAAAAATGTTGAAAAATGGAAGCTTTTCAATTTAGGGTCTGTTCAATAATTTATTTCTTTGCTGCTCTTTCACTTGGTGTCTTTAGTGGAGTTTTTGTATGCAGCTTAAATTCAGTTAGAAACAACTGGAGCACTGAAAGGTGATAGTTGGTTGCATCACTGACACACTTCTTTCGGGGCTAATATAACTGTTGAATAGTTGACTTTTGTATATTAAGATAGTTGAGTCTGAAATTTAAACAGAACAAGTGCCTGTCTTTTTTACTTAGGGGTATTTTCAGCTGAAAGCAAATCCAGGTGCTTGGACGCTGAGACTGCGTAAAGGAAGATCTGAGGAGATTTATCAGGTTTTCTCGTAAGTATGAATCCACCATTTGGAAAGAAAAATTAATCTGAAAGTGCAGCATATTTTGAAAAGATCTGACATCATCAAAGGAAAATGAGCAAAGATAGCATTAAAAAAATATATAAGATGCAAAATTTGTAAGGGCTACCTTATTTCCTTTTATTGTTAGTTGTTGTTTGGTGGCTTCATGTGTTTTTGAAGGCATTTCAGTATGTTAATGCATAATAAACCTGAGCTGCTCAGCTAGACTAGATGCTAGCAGTGTCTCTTACTGTACAGTTACACAGCTCCCAGACACTTGCCCTGTCAATTCCATGCATGGTTAATGTTATCATACAATGGCTTGCACCAAATTCTGGAGAAATGTCACTCATGGTTTTGTTGACTAATATTTTGACATTCCCAACATACTTAACATGTAATTTTAAGAGTATGTCCAATGGAGCATTGCTCTCCAGAACTATCTTGATCAAATGGAGAAAGTACCATACATTTCCCTCTCATAATTTTTTCCAGCCCTGAGGATACCTCTGAATGCAGTATATTTATAGGTGGCATCTTTTTTTAACAGGGGCATTGTAGTCATTTCAGTTCTAGACTTTTTTCTTCGACTAATTGTGAGTGTTTCTTAGTTGTCTAAGTCATCTAAGGATCACTGTGGTTACACCTCCACCAGGGTGTCCAAGCACCCTTCATTTCGAGACCCTGGCTGCACATTTCCCTCTCTTGGGAGAAACCTCTCTCCACTGAAAGAAAGTTGTATTCCTGTAACTGGCATTTAGATGTCATCTCTGTGGCTTCTAGATCTGTAATTTCCATGGTTGATTTTCATGTAAAAGAATATACATGTTCACCATCATTCCAACTATTCCTTAGAAGAATCAACTTTTCCCCTATGTTTTATGTAAAAGCATAGACCTGTAGCATATGAAAGCTTTTTCTTGAAGCTTTAGATCCAATCTCTTCTAGAGGAGCAGTATTTATTTAATTTCAGCTTCAGTTCTTCCTTTTTCTCCTGTTTCCAGTTATCTCTCCCTCCTCAAAGTAATTGTGTGGCTTGAAATAGGTCTATTTCTTATAAAATATTTATTATTACTCGAAACCCAGGAATGCATAGTTCCATATGTTGTTAATTAGAAGCTACTATTAAAAAAGGAAAAATTTGATAAACCTCTTTGTGGTTTTGAATATTTAGTTAATATCAGCATTACAGGGAGAAATATTAATGGGATGTTAGATTCATTCTATTTGTTTGCAATTTTCAATTTATTTTTTTCCAGAAATCACTTACAGTCTGTTGAAAATGCAGAAAAACATAGTCCTTACCCTTAGAGATTCACCTAATCTCCACCAATTGTATCTGTACCATTTGTCTAATTTAGCATTTAATTCTTAAGAAATATAAAGTGATTTATATAAGATAGCATGGTTTAAAAAAAATAATGTAATGAGGTATAGTTGAGTTAAATAATGAAACAAAACCACTCTACATTCTAGCCTGGATCAAAGGAAATTTAAATGATCTGCTGGAAACAGGTTTTGCCTGTTTCCCCTCTGTGACACAAACAGGCTTAATTGAACTCTGCTGAGTTACTAAAAACTAATACCTCATGAGGAATCTAAACAATGCAGTTTATTTCATCTCATTATTCCAGCTGCAGACTTTAAGTAAAACAGGAAAAGTATGTTTGCAGGGCTGCACCAGGACCTTTGATATTTCTTTTACAGTATTAATAGTGTGAAGTTGCTATCAGAACTCAGGTAACTGTTTAATAGGATGGAATTTTGCCAAGAGCTGTTGCAGTATATTCTCCATCCATATATATTAGTGATACCCTCTCCTGTTGGACTCTGAGATGAACTTCTTCTCTTTGAGGCACAGGCCTGTACATTATAAAGGGAGTTCTAGAATGTTCTACATCTCAGTATTTATCTTACTTGCTTCTGTCATAGTTGGAAGTAATTTATTTTTACTATATGTAAATACACAATATTTGAAATAAGCTGCCTCTTTTTTCTTAAAGACTGCTTCTAACAAGGATCATTATTTTGATTATTTTGATGCAGTCATGCTTGTAAATAAATTTGTTATTAATAAATTACTATGAATGTTAGGAAAATAAAGATTGTTATACTCAGCAATAATCTCAGTACTGCTTATTATTGGGGCTTCAATGCTGATAAGACAACAAGTAGGTATGGCAAGATAAGATTGCAGAAATTAATTTATAGCTAAAGATTTATATATAAAATCTTGATGAATATTTTACTTTTTAAAGAGGCAGGTAGATATAATTTATTATATTTTTATGTCATGCACACTGCTTAGCTGAAACATATCTCTTATAATTTGGGAAAAGAGCTGTGTGTTTTCTTTCTTGGGCTTGAGGTTTTAAAGTATCTCCATTTGTTGAACCCAAATTCTTTTGTTCCCCATATGGAAAATTGTAATTTCTTTATATTTGTACTTCCTTGTATTTGTATTAACAGCATCTACGTGTTTTGAAACATGTTAAATTTGTGACATAAATAGTCTGCTAGACATGTTTAGCTTTTCACAATTACCTAACAGTAAGGTAGCTATTATTACACATCTCCTAGTGCTGTCAGTATGCAAGATGTTTTGCTTGGATTTAAAAAGGTTTTTCATTGTCAGACAGAAGTTCATCAAACTGAGTTTTGTGCAGAGTAAAACAGTTGACACTCAGTATTGATGGAGCCCACAGGGAGGCAGCCATGAAAGAGATGTCGGGAGACAAAGCAACATTGTTGAATTTACATCCAAACCAAACACTCTGAGAATATTGCAAAGACTTTGGAAAATCCTCTTTATCATCATAATCCTCTGTACCTACGAAATTCATAGCATAGGGATTTTGAGGTAACTGAGTAACAGAGAAAATCTTGTTTGTGTGAACACTGGGGGCAAAAATGGGAACATCAGACCAGCTGCTGCTATCAGCAGTTTGTGTTTGGATCAAATTTACTCTTTTGGAACTTTCTAGTGACACACTTGATTTAAAATGGAATTAAAATCTGAGCACTATGCATCCCTCTGATGAAAAGGCAGTTGTTGTCTGGGTGTACATATGTACATTTTAAAAGTGTGAAGATAAAACTACAATAGAGAGTAGGAAAGTTCGAATAATTCTGAACATGGTTTTATGCAAGGATAGGCCATCTCCATGAGACTTAGTGATTACAGGCACATTTTACAAAAAAAGTGTATTAAATATAAAATTCAGGTGAGTGTATAAAATCCTGCGGTGTTTAGGTAAGTGGTATGATAGACATTGAAACAAGATGTAAATATTTCTGTTTTCTGGGGGAAAAAATGAAGCCTAAGGGGTAGCAAATTACTTTCTTAAACCCATTTTTTGTGTGGGTAGCTTCAGCCAGAGCAACCCACAAAATGCTGATAGAAGATAGAAGTTATTGAAGAGGATATGTACAGGCTATCGAGGTGTAAAAGCTAGAAAATTTGAAAGTTATATTGTTGTTATACTGTATCACAGTAACATTTTTCATATGAGCTACTCTGTGGACTGCAGTGCAGTTTGGAGACACCTGAATGGCTTTAAAGTGATGTTCAGTAGGTCAGAGGTTCACGTGGTGCTTGCACAGCCCTGTTTTCAGGGGTGCAGTTTCCAAGGCCAGCCAGCTGAAAGCCAATATTCACTATCTCAGCTCTGTGATGAAGCCTTAATTTACTTTGTAAGGTAGATCTATTTTAAAAGTACTTTTAATTTCATCACACAATTTCTAAGATGTTTTCCATATTTGAAAAATAAATTGTTGTTTAATATTTGAGTATAATATATATAATGCATAATAATGTGTTTAGCTCTAGGTTACTGCAGTTTTTCATTGATTAATAAATTTCCTTCGAAAACTCAAAAAGTGAAGGCGATTGATTGTGGACAATGTCCAGTGATGAATAAAACTCAACGTTTTTGAAGTTATAATTAGATGCAAGTGAAGTCATTTTTTTCTGTAAATATCAGCAATTCTAAACCTTATTTTCTGATCAAACCAAGTAACAATGCATATTTTAATGAAAAAGTACATTTGCCTGTTTCTTTCTCTCCTCACAGCCATGAAGGAACAGATTCTGTAGCTGACCTGACAGACATTATTGTGGTATTAAACAACTTCAGAAGCAAAATTATCAAAGTTCAAGTATGTATGCAGTGTTTCCTTATATGAAATATGACTTATGCTTATGTGTCTCAAGCTATATTTAATTGAAATATGTATACTGAAATATATAATTTAGATTTTGTATAATTAAAGAGAAGGATGTGCAAATTAATGTAGTTAATTTGATCCAATCAGGTTATACTAATTGTGTAGGAGATTTGTTAAATAGCTGTTAAACATAGATAACATTTATCTCATCTAGCTCGAGGTGCCCAAGCGTGTAGTCTTGGTGACTTAATTTCCCTTTGTGCTTAGCAGAAGAGTCCAAAGGACTGCTCATCCCAACTCATATATGGATTTAAATTAAGAGAATGACCTCTTGAGACAGCCATTTCTCTCCAGTGACTGAGGAGAGATTTTGCACAAATTCCAGATTCCAGAATGGAAGTCAAAATTAGGTGTGTTGAATTTTACCCCGGGTGACCAAATCTGTGTGAACAAAACGATGTTACTTTCATTAGATGTATCAAAAACAGCTAATGAATCACCACTTATATTAAGGAGAAAGGTTTTCATAATACTATATATTTTCCACTGTTTTGTAAGTATTTTAAAACTCCAGAGATGAGTCTCTTCCCCAGTCTTGTATCTGAAAGTTTCCAGAACCCAGAGAAAATGTGTAAGATTCTGAAACATGATGAAGCCTGTTTTTAAACCACAGAGAACAGGTAAAAGGGTGCCTAATTTTCCTATTTTAATCCAAAATAGGAATATTATTATGTATGAAAGATGGTATGTATTTGTCTTATAACTAGAGTACATAAGCTCTGCCGTTCAGTTGAACTCTAGAACCACTTCACTGATCTGTAGGATGGGGCTTCAGGTGCATTGGCTAAAAGGACTCATGCTTTAGTGTCAACAGAAATCTGTGTTAGCTTGGCAATACAAACGTGAAATTAATATGATTAGAATCGAGTATGTTCACATACACAGTGTGTAAGAAGCTATTTGTTTTTCAAAAGAAATTAGATTTCTTTTAATTAAGGAATAATTGAGATTGGAAGCGAAATTAATCTTGAGCCTTTACAAGCATCTGGATGAGACAGCAGAAATTGCTAAAGTTGGATGGGAAAGCTTATGTTTCAGTGCCAAGTCTGTCACTTTCTCCTTGTGAAGGGCCTATGAAAATGACAATTTCCTCTCAGGTGAGTTCCATTGTGAGGTGCTACACTTGTAGCAGCTAATGGCTGGATCACAAACTAGTGAGGGAGGAAAATGAGATAAAATTCACCACACTTTTAGTTATGGTTTGCACAGAGATACACAGAGGGCTTGAAATGTGCTGGCTGATTTATTAATCATCATACTTTAGTGGCTCCAGCCAGTTAGTACATTGTAGTTAGATATCACAATGCAAGTAGTAATTACTCTCTACTACCTTCCCAAGTTGCACAAAGGTATTTATTTTACTGACTAGGTACAGAAAAAGCCTGATAAAATGAATGAAGAGCTTCTTACAGATGGAACAACGGGGAAAAAAGGAGATGTGGAATCAGTTGCAAGGTAATACATAATTTGCTTCTAATTCAACTGTTCTAGGACATGTTTATTACTCATAGCAAGTAAATTTTCTTACTTAATAGTGATACAAATGTGTAAAAAGCTCTCCAAGTAAATAAAGTGTATATATATATACACTTTATAGTGTAAATAAAGAGCGGGAAAGACAAGCTATAATGTCTTGTAAATCTCCTTTTTTATTCCCTTCATAATCCCTCCCTTGCATTTCCAGTTTCTCTTCATTTTCTCCTTTGGCTGTTTTTTTCATTTTGCTGTGGCAGGGAATCAGTCTCAATGTGAAAATCTCAGCCAGTTGTGTGGTACCCAGATATATCAAACTGAACATCAAAAAGCAGGCCAATGCTGCTTGTCTGCTCCTAGACATACTTTATGAAATCTCAAGAAGTGATTTTACCTTTTACTTTAAAGTTTGACTTCTGTAAGTAATTGCAATAAGCATCTCAAGCATTACATTTGGGGCTAATAATTTTGTAGTATTTCCAATTTGCGGTTTTGAACAAGACTCCGAAAAGGTTTTCTTCAGTTTTCAGTAGCTTGGGCAATGGTGTCAATCACAGACTGCTAAAGAAAAGAAGGAAAAGCAGTTCCACTTTATCTACTGATCACTTGGCTCCAGTCAGTCCTGTATAGACACATGTCTTGGCAGATCCAGGAGTGGCTTCTGTTCCAGCTTTAAATGCCTCATGATAAGGCCTCTTGTGCTACAAGTGCCTACAGACCAAGACTATATTGAGTCTCTGTTGCTGATTTTGTTTATCACCATTTATCCACAGATGATTTCACTATTGCAATATAATAGAATCATAGAATGTTAAGGGTTGGGAGTGCCCTTAAAGATCATCTAGTCTCAAACCTCCTGCCATGGGTGGGAACACGTCCCACTAGACCAGCTTGTTCAGAGCCCCATCCAGCCTGGCATTGAACACTGCCAGGGATGGGACAGCCACAGCCTCCCAGGGCAGCCTGTTCAGTGTCTGACCACCCTCACACTAAATAATTCCTTCCCACTATCTAACCTAAATTCCTCCTTTTTCAATTTGGGCCCATATTGACTAGATTCAGAAACTCTTCCAGACAACTATGATCAACTCTCAAAGATTTCTTCCACACTGGACCCACATTGCTGCACAAAGGTCCCTACTTTGTAGAATGATGTTAGCTGAAGGAATTTTTCATTGACTTTAAGCTTCCCACTTCTGATAGGCTGTGTCAAAGGATGCATGTGCAGAGATCAAAATCTTAACCCCCTCTAAGAAAGCTACAAGGCCAGAGATCTCTCAATCTTCCAGGTCTTGCCTTTTATCACAGTGGCATTCATCATACTCTGAGCTTGGCTGGGCCAAGGAAGCCCCTCACCCAATGAAGTTTATTTGCCCTTCCCAGTGATTCAAATTTGTGGCTCAAGGGCATGACTTGAGGCTGACTGTCTGTCAGCCTCTTGCCATCTAGGATCTTGTCAAATACCCTTCCTTTTTGTTATCCCTGAATGAAAAGAGCACCCACCAGCACACTGTTCACTACAGGAACCCATGTGTGCTCTAGCATGGGAGGTGTGCACACCACTTTGCCCAGGCCCTTTCATACCTGAGCTGCCCTTCTCCAGCTGACTGCTTTTCCCACGTGTCAGCCCAGCAGCCCCGGGAGATTTCTGCTTTCTGTAAAGCTTTGCAGAATCAATATTTTCAAGAACCTTGCATCAAACCCCAATTTTCTTTTTTCACTTGCGATGGCTGCTTTATAAAGAGCTTGACATTCTTTCAGTCCTGCTATCACTAAATATAAGACATGGAACAAAAAGTCAGGAAGAAAGGAGGTAGATTGCTTGGACCTGTGAACTGCAGTCTGTTTAGCCTGTGGGAGTTCAGTGCTGGTTGAGAGATTGTCTGTCTTCTTTGAAGATGCCACACCATGCAGACAATGCCACTCCACTGATGTCTCTCTCTTTCACCATGCCTGAGTGAAAAGAACGTGGGTTTCTCAAAAGATTATTCACACCACTTAAACACATTGCAGGCTCTCAGCTATTTCTGAGGTTTCAGCTTTGTATCAGTGGAGTGATCTGAATTCTTTTGAATACATTGGAGTTCTGAGATTTGTCTCATCTGCTCTTAAAGATTGTGAAGATACCTATTTTTACATTTTCTAAAGGATGCTTTTAAAAGGGATATAACCAGAAAAAGCAATAGGAGTGACTCATGCAATCTAAGGTGTGGAGAATGACTCACCTCACAAAAAAGACTCTTGAGGTAAATTTCCAACAGTATCAAATGGCTTGATTACCATTTGATAACTGTAACCAACCTGGCTCTGCCACCAGGGCAGCTGTGAAGCAGTGCCTGGGGGAGGTTGCAGCCACCATCCCCTGACTCTTTGTGCTGGAAGGCATGTGTTTAAAAACCAGCCCTGGTATTTGGTATTCAAAACAAGCAAAGAATGCTGTGCAGCAGAAACAGAAACCTCTGCACAGCATACCTCAAATGCATAGGTTAGCTTATAGGGAGAGGAATCAGAGTGGTCTGGAGAAGAATTCTACACCTGTTACAAAAAACACTGGGAAATCCCATCACCACGGACCTCTGAAAGTTATGAGACCATTCTGGGAAAGGCTGTAACTCTCAGCCTTGTCATTTGCTGTTGGGATGGTGCTGGGCTAAGTATATGATTTGGCCTTGTGTGGCCATCTTTTTCTTATGTTCAGTCTGTATTTTAGAGGATATGTTCAGTCTAACCACCTATGGGGCTGTGCATCTTCCTTAACTTCCAGAATGTGCATTGGTTGTTCTGCCATAGAATGCTTGTGGATGAAGCTTGGAAAATAACTGTTTCTGATTTTAAAAATCCCCAGTTCTCAAAATATCCTGGCTCTGTGTATTTTGGATTTTTTCTTATTTTTTTACTTTGATAAAACATGCAATTCTTGTCAAATTTGGGTTCTGTTTGGATGAAAATACTGGAGACTGACAATTGTTTTTGTAGTGCTATTGTTTGTCCTAAGTGACTGGGCACGACGTTTTGCTCCCAAAAAATTGTGGTATCATAGACATGCGCAGTGAAAGTAGAATATAAGTGTATTTGTTTACTGCAGAATGTTTATTTCTTTTGTGTATTTTTTTATTTTTGATTCTCTATGAGCTTAATGATAATTTAGTAGGACTCTTTTTCTGCTGAATGTTTACTTCATATAATTATTTGTAATAATTCTTAGATTTTCAGAAGTTCCAACAGATGAGAAGGAAAAGAAAAGTGATGTTCTTAACATTTTTTCTGTTGCTTCAGGCCATTTATATGAACGTTTTTTAAGGTAAGGAAAGGTAAAAGGGGAAACAAGAATTTCATAGCAATACTCTAAATTTTCATAGTAAAACTAAACAACCTAAAGAATCTGACTTTTTAAACAACATCTAAATAATAAATTTGCAAAACAGAGAGAAGTTGTATACAGTGAGGACTAAATTAATCTTCAAGAACAAAGTGATTCAATATATAGATGTTCAAAATACCAATATTCTTTGAAGACAGAAAATGTCTTTCATGTGTGAAGTACAAATATAAAAGATGAAGTTCAGCCTCTCTGTGTAAAGACACAACAGAAGTGACTTCATTAGAATTGTATCGCTTTGTGTTTAGTACAAACTGGATTTGCTACATGAACATGTGGCCTTACTTATCTCATGGTCCTGTGAATGAGCAGTGATTGCTTTTAAGGAATTCTGAGAGTGTTGCCTGATCTATTCACAGCCATCTCTACCTTTCTGATTTGAGCACTGGTTTAGTGATTTGATTGCTGAGTCATCTGAAGTTTGAACATTGTGCTTCTTTCCTTCAAGCTGCAACCACCTTTATAAAGATAAAGACACACGTACTTTAAAATAGAAAAAGTAATCTTAAAACATCCTACCTGCTGCTTTGTCTTATTTTCGAGTTCATTATGTCTTGATTCTTAAGGCAGGTTTGACCTCTTGTAAGGTTGTAATGCACTGCTTATCTATCTGGTTACACCAAACAAAGGCCACAGTAGTGGAAAATAATTGAACCCAAAACAGTGATTCTTACAGTTATTAAGGGTTTTCGGAAGAAGATCTGACTTGAACTTTGTTGTTTTTTTTCTTTTCAGCAAACTATTAAACTCAACCAATATATTCTAAAATAAGTTATTTCAGTAGCCGAGTTAATGTAAAGTACTAACCATTATTCTAATTTTGTTAGGCACTTCTCCTAGAATAAAACACATGAATAGATCTACTTTTGAAATTGTTCCTTCTACAATTGCTTAGCCAATCTGGCTCAAATAAGGCCCTCTCAAAGTGCCCTTGAGCATATGCTCTTTAAAGCTTTTAATTAGAAGTAGATAAAAATTTCTACTTAAATTGGATTAAAGAAATTCTACTTAGAGAGTTTTAGTACTTTCTAAGTGCAGTTGAAATTTAATGACCTGTGTGTATTTGTTTGTTTATTGTAGACTTATATTTCCACAGAATTATGATGCTTTCTGTCCTACGTCATACAAAAACACCAGTTAAATTTTGGTTTCTGAAAAACTATCTCTCCCCAACATTTAAGGTAGGAGAAAAGTCTTTGTCTTTTTTTTCTTTAAAATTTTAAGTATTTTTTTTTAATTGCAATTAACTAATTATATAATTCAAATTAAATTTTAACAGTGGAAAATAATCTCTGAATCTGTTAAATACCAGTGCTAGATATAAGGTTCTTATCTTTTGGAATTCGAGGCCCAATGATAAATTGTAATAATTTATTCTCTTCTGATGGTCTCCAAGAGCTTACATGAGCTGCTGTTTCTGTTGGTGCAGCTGAGGATACTGCTAAAACTAAGGGAACATTTTCAAATAATAAGTGTGGCCAACAAGGCTGCAGCTGTGTTGGAGTATTCAGTCCTTTTCCTTTTGACTCCTTGTGTGTCTCATATTTGTGCACCTGATGGTTTTTTGTTCTTTTTTTTGTTCTCCTTCTAGGATGTAATTCCTCACATGGCTGAGAAGTATGGCTTCAAGTATGAGTTGGTCCAGTATAAGTGGCCCCGCTGGCTTTATCAACAGACAGAAAAACAAAGAATTATCTGGGGCTACAAAATTCTTTTCTTGGATGTTCTTTTCCCTTTGGCTGTGGATAAAATAATATTTGTTGATGCTGACCAGGTAAGAAAAGATAATGGCATATATGAGGAATTGATTTGGGCTTGAATTGAACCAGTTTCATTCTCTGTGGCCATTTTGTTCAGGTGTTGATTTTGGTCTCGAAAGACTGTTGCAGTTGTACAAACAGATCCAGTGGTGTTGCAGAATGTAAATGCAATAATTTCACTTCTCTTGAGTTGTGTGAACATTAGGAGTTTCCCTACACTGAGTTGTCCAAAATTGTCTGTGTGGAGAGAAAGGCACCTGGAGAGATGTGTGTGGTCTTAAAGGTGCATTTCACTGAAAGCATATTGGAGTGATTCCATATCTGAGCTGATTGTGAGAGGAATTCTCCACTATGGCCAGTGTCTGAGGTGATTTGGACCATTTGAACAACTTCTAGGTGGCTGAAATTCTTCAAGATTATTCCTATCTCTATTTTAAATTTGCATTCAATCCTTCATTCAGGTATGAGCATTGTATAATGAATGTACTGAAAGGCTAAGTGCTGTCTCAGATGAGACATTGAAGAGTTTATCACAAGGTGGTTAAAAACCTTGAGACAAATTCTGATGGATTTTGGTCCATTTCCAAAGCTCGAGAATAAATTTAGGTGTTGCAATGCAGACTGCAACTCTGCAATTTCATCTGGATACACCATCTGGGAACACTGGTTGTCTGTCCTAACTACTCTAAGGACTTCTTTGTGCTCCCAAATAGCTTAAACTCTTCTTTACCACTTATAAATTAGGGAAGTGGGGTTTGATGGAAGAAGGATTGATTAGAAAATAAAGGGCATTTGTAAAATGTCACTAAAACCTCTTTTCGAAAGTACTTTACAATTAAATACAAGGATTTTTCAAATGATGCAATGGAGTGCCCAAGTTGGGTGACAAATAAGGAGGGTTCTTTAGAAGTAGTAGACTAGTAGATTTCAAAAGTTATGTTTCTTAATAAAGGAATTTTATATTGAGGAATCTGAAACACTGGTCTGTGAATTTAAAAAATATTGCCAGTTTTATATAATTTGCTCAATAAACGTGTTACACAGATGGCCACTGTTAATAATATAATAAACAATGATAATTTTTTTTTTATGAATAATAACTTGGTAGATATTTCCCAGTGGAATAGTTTATCTATACCCCACTGTTGTAGCATCTTAGAGTTTTTTTTAATGAAAATTAAACATTGTGAAGGCTGCTGCAATACCTACCCTCATAGAAACAGTACCAAATTATAAAAATAAATATATTCTTGTTTAGATTGTGAGAAGTGACCTGAAAGAACTGAGAGACCTGGACCTAAATGGGGCTCCCTATGGATACACTCCTTTCTGTGACAGCCGCAGGGAGATGGACGGGTACCGCTTCTGGAAATCGGGATACTGGGCTTCACACCTCGGGAAGAGGAAATACCACATCAGGTAGCACAGCCCCTGGCACACTTCTTGTGCAGTTTGTGAATTTGATTAAAATCTGGGTGTTGCTGTTGATTGCTGAGGCATTCAAAAGCCTTTCTCAGTAAGAGATGAATGAGGCAGAGATTCTGATGGCATTCTGAATTCACTACCTTATGGTAGCTTCAGCCACTTTAATAAAGAAAAATATCCCTGCAGGATGTTACCTTCTTGTTACTTTTACTGCTGTTATCAAAAGGAAGGTGACACCCCAGAAATCTTATTTCTTTATTTTTTTTATTATTCCTTTTAGTGCCTTGTATGTTGTGGACCTGAAGAAGTTCAGGAAGATTGCAGCTGGAGACAGACTTCGGGGCCAGTACCAGGCCCTTAGTCAGGACCCAAACAGTCTGTCAAATCTAGATCAGGTATATATGGCTTTGAGCATTTTTGGGTTTATTTTCTTTATCCTTCTCAATATGTATGGAATATCTTGTATCTCAGCATAAGTGTTACATAATTCCAAAACAATTTGCCATTTACTGCTGTTTTAGCTCATTTTCAGGAGTCTATGTGAACACAGTTTAGAAAACTGAACACTGATGATTATTTTTAATTTTAAAAATGAGGAAAAACCCCAACTTACAGGATTTTTCACCTTTATTTGTAGTTATGTGTGCAATTATGTTTTTCTGATGATAACCCTATATTCTGATAATGGTAATTATATTCTTGTTTAGCAAGAGCTTGTTTCCTTTTTTCTTTTTCCCATTAATGTAAATTAAATTTTCTTTTGTAAGTTAACTGCAAATACACTCTGGTGGTTGCTGTACATGGTCACTCTGGAGTGGCTGCAGTTTGTGTCATTTTGGGTGAACCTCAGAAGGCTTCATAAGTGAGATTGTCCCTGTTTTTGGTGTTTTCCTTGTGGAATTACTAAAGCACAGAAGATTTTTACCTGCCTCTAGCAGCCACAGGGTCCCACAGTAGCAAAGCCCACATCACTCATTGCTTTTCCAATGCCCCTGCTCTGCATGCAAGTTTCTCTCTTACATGAGGACATTATTGCCACTTGCATTTTTTTTTTCCAGAAATAAAAGTAAAAATTGAAAATAGCAGTTCTTATGATCCTGGGGAAAAAAAAAAAAAAGTGTAAATACAGCCAAACTAAAAGCTCAGACCAGACTGGACCCCTGGAGCAGCAGCCTCTAGCTGTATGTTAAGAGCAAAAGGCTGGTACAACAGCAACAGTCAGAGTTCACATCTTTGAATGAATTACTGGCCCTGATCACCATGCAGAGTCCTGATGTGATCCAGACACAGTCTTACCCACATGTACAAGGTGTCTTTCAAAAAGGCCTTTGAAGATTCAGAGGTTACAGGGTCTCCACCATAACACTGGTTTTCAGAAAATGAGTTTTATCTAATGTTCTCAAAAATATTAAAATTTCTCATTTTAAGATTCTAATATTTCCAATTACAGCTTTAATACATGATAGCATATATCTCCTATAAGCCTGTTGGATCAAATCAAAAGCCACTTAAGGACCAGATGTTAAGGTAGCTAAATCTTGGTAGAATGGAATTGGAATTACTTTGGAAAGTGAATATTTCAAAGTAATATTTTCATAATAATCTGGTTTGACTGTATTGATAGGAACTACTTGCTATCTTCATTGTTACTTCTTACACAAAATACAGCAATACTCCTGGAAATACAAAGGACATTGCAATGTATTTGAAACCTGGAGAGCTTTCATCTACTGATAAGGATGCATTATAACTCTTTTATTACTATTTTCATTTTAAATACCTGTCTGGAGTGCTCACTGCCCTTCTCAAAGAGGCAGCAATCTCAGCTCTCTCTAATCTGCCAGCAGTGCCATCTTCGTGGGTGGTAGTTAAGGTTCTTAAACCACAAAAGAGAAGTAGGTAGAAGGGGAAATGATGATTTTAAATGCCAAGGAGAGTAAGTATAGAACTCCTAGGGAGAAAAAATTACACATCATAAAAACTAGACTTCCAGTACAGTAACTTTGCTCAGAGGGTTTTTTGTATTCATTCTTTTTTGTTTGTTTGTTTGCTTTAAATCCTGAAACTAACAGCTGACATTCTGCTTTTTACTGCAGGTAACAATTTTTAAATTCACAGCTTCTAAAAGTACTGTAGTCACTCAGGAATTGTGATTTCCTTTAGAAAGTCAGAGAGGCACGACAGAAAATCAGTGTCTCTTCTTTTGGAATTGAAATAGTGATAAAACATTCCAAATGGTGATAAACTATCTTCCAAAAATTATAAGTTTTTAAAAAATAAAGCATTACAACTACTGCTGAGTGTCTTAGCTCTCCATATTCTTATATTTGATGTAGTTTTCTGGCACTATTGTCTATATTTGAATTAAATTGAACATCTCTCATAATGCAGCAATATGTGCTGTTTTATTCTGTCATGGTTAGCAATGTGAATTGGCACAATAAGATGTGAACAATACTTGAGTGCTGACATTTATTTTAAACTATAATGTAGGGGTTGCACACATGAGGGAGCTTGCAAATGGATGTACCAGTTGTTGCCTCTGCTCTTTGTACTCTGCCAGGGCAGGTGCAGTGAGTGACTGCCTGGGGTGTTTCTCATTCAGAAATGCTGTTCCCTGCATTCAGCCAGCTCTTGGATCAGAGTTTTCATGATGACACTACCTGGCTAGGTAATAAAGGTCAAAAAAAGCCAGAAGTGAAGTAAGGAACATAGCCAGATGAGCAGTTTAAAGCTCTTCCTTCTCAAGCTCATGTTTCAGGAATCCATTTTCCTGGAAGTCATCTCAGTTTAGAGTAGTGGCATAATCCTGTATTATATGTTTTTTGAGTTGGTTTTTTGGTTTGGTTGGGTTTTTTTTTTTCAAATTTAAGGAATGGAAAGTTGGTTTGAGTTTTGCATTTTAGAAGTATTTATGGTATGACAGGCAGTATCTGAGCCAGGGGTATCAGACAGAAGTATTGCTTTTGTGAAGCTAAGGGAGGATAGATGTAAGGACCAGAAAAAATTACTTGACAAATGAGAGGTGGAATTGGCTGTCAAAATGAGCATGACTAAGTATTGAATCTACTTGGAAAAGAAATAGGTGAGCCCTTAGAAGGAAATGTGAGAACAATTTGCAGAAATGGTAATAGCAAAAATACTTTTAAATAGCAGCTTGATAATCAGTTACATTGCACTCACTGCTAATATATGATTTACAACATTTGTACAGGATCTTCCCAATAATATGATTCATCAAGTAGCCATTAAGTCTCTTCCTCAGGAGTGGCTTTGGTGTGAAACCTGGTGTGATGATAAATCCAAGAAAAAGGCTAAGACAATAGACCTGGTGAGTTGATGCTGTCTTGAATAAATTGTACAGATTAACAATTTAGCTGTGATTTTCAGATTAGGTGTGTGTCATGTCATAAGATCAGCCTTGCTGGAAGGCATTGCAACATTCCATCCCTACCCCTGAAACATTTTCTCCTCTGAGACCTCTCCCACTTACTCTGTACCAAATCTGCTTACATTAAAGCTGAAAATTGCACCAAAAAATTAACTGTTGCTGTCTCTTAACTGGATGGGATTGAGGCTTTTCATGCCCATACATGAATTTTCCTTCTAATTTTTCCATAGTCGGCCAAGTTACTTTTACTTGTTTGGGCACTATGGGCTGCTGTCATTCTCCCCACATAGAAAGTTCCTCCAGAACCTTAACATTATCATGCTTTTCTTGGTTTGTTGCATTGCTATAAACAGGAGATAAAGCAAAGTTTTAAAAGCATAATGCTCATGACACTATCCGTGTTTAGGAAGAAGAAAGTTTCTTTGGTAATAGAAACAAAGACAAAAATCTCTTTGCTGTCATTATTATCCCCATCCCATTTTTCCCCATTTAGATTTTTTGACAACACACACACACTATTTGTGATGCTTTAGACATAATTTGAAAGAGAAACAGATGCTTGGAACTTGGTGTGATTTTTCAGTATGTAAATAGTTTTGTTTTCTTTGTGTCTTCACAGTTGTTAAAATGAGTTTGTGCTCCACAGTCAGGTTCTGTCTGTTCAAAACCCACATCAGGTTCAGTTTCAATGTGCCAATGTCAGTCTTGCATCTCCCTGGGCAACTTTGTCTAAATCCTGGTAGTCTTGTGCCAGCCATGTCTGTGCTGTACTTACAGTCAGCAAAAAGAAAAGGATTTACAATTTGTTTCGGCTAAATCCTCTGAAAAGGTGTTATTTTCACATTTGCTTTGTTTAAATTTTAAATTTTCAGTGCAACAACCCCCAAACCAAAGAACCAAAACTAAAGGCTGCTGCCCGGATAGTTCCTGAATGGGCTGATTATGACTCTGAGATCCGCAACTTAATACAGCAGATTGAAAGAGAGAAGAAAAACCTAACATCATTATTTCAGAAAGGTAATTTACATGCATATTCAGCTGTTAGCTTTTAAAAATTAAATATTAGTCTAGTTGAAATTGAGATTGGGGTCAGTAGGCACAAATCTTGTATTTGTGTAATTTCCCTTGTTCTCAGAGAAGTGGTGTGGGGTTTGATGGTTGTGTGATGCTTCTTTACACAGGAGCTTTGCTGACAGGACAAACTCTCTTGCTTCAGGCCAGAATGTCAGAGAAAGCTCAGTGGTGTCCTGGTCCTGGACCTCAAACACAACCAACAATCACACATAATTTTAGCCACAAATATTAAATAAAGCACATTAGCTTAATATCCAAAGCTCTTGTCTATTAGGCAGTAGGGAACTGAGTATTAATTTGCCTCTGCATCTCTCACTCCACACTTACCTACCCAGGCACTAGACTAAGTTATATTTTAGTTAATTTGGGAGTGGAGTTTGTTTTTTTGTTTCTTTGTTTGGGTTTATTTTTTTTTACCTAACATTTCTTTAAACTGAATGAGTTAAATAGCATGAAAAACACAGAACCAAAAAAGCCAAACACACACACAGGACTCCCAGTAAGACTTGACTTCTTGGACTAATGTGAAGCAAAATGAAAAGATGCTCTCAAGGTTGAAGAAAAAACTTAGCAGATACATATTTATAAGTCTTTAGTGGAGGAACACATTCACTTTTCCTTATAAAGAATTCTCAGTGGGTTTTATTCTTTGTGAAAGCTTCTGGTCAGCTTGTAGCAAGGCTCCAAAAATGAAGTTCATGTTGCTGAACTGACTGAGTAGCAGGCAATGGAGAGTGAAGGGCTTTCTCCACACCTCACAAAGGCAGGCACTGTCTTTATGTAACTCTTTTGTGTATTTTCCCCCTTTGGTCACAGGTCTCAAGCACGATGAACTTTAGCAGAGCCCCTGAGAGCAATGGTGGCAGCTCCAGGGCCTTCTGGGAAGGACTGAGCAGATTTACAGCTGTAACATTGGCACTATTTGCAACATTATTTAATGTGAAGTCAAATATTTTATAACTTAAGGTGTTATTTAAAACATTTTAAATGCAATACAGAAATGAGAAATCCACAGGTATTTGGGGGTTTGGGGTTTTTTAACCAGTATGGAGCAGCTTTCCCAATGGCTTTTCTTTTCCTTCTTTAAAGTACAGTTTGCCCAGAGGACTTTGGAATATGGAGAAAGATGTGTTCAGCACTGTGAGTCTGGGGGAGGACACAGACATTAAATATGTACTTGAAAACTGTTCTGTACATATTCCATGCATTAGGCTACTGTATTTAAATATCAAAAATTTGGTTATACACCCACAGTTTTGTCCCTCAAAAAATGCTGTAATCACAAGAAAGAATTTTATAAGAAATAAGGTATCTAATTTAGATTAGACCACACAAAGATAACTCCATGTGGAAGTTAAAGCAAGGAATGACACTCTTCATTTATTATGCAGGGTTGCTGCACTCTTACAGATTTTTAAAACTAACTTTTGATTCTTAGGCTCTTTGTGGCCACTTAAATAGTGTGCGATAAAATTCCATTTTGGTTTTGGTTGAGGTGATTTTCCAACCAACATTCATTCCATCAGAAGGTCAGTACCTGAAAGCTGCTCCTACTCATTTTTGATAATCATCATCCTGTTTATAACTGAAAGCAAAATAATAAAATATGTGAGTATTTTTTGACTATCAGTGGTGTCTCTTGTAATTTTCTAACCTGTACTCACAAAACTGTTGCTTTAATGGGATACTGACATTTTGATTTCACAAAAATTGCAGGGAAAAGTTGTTGCAATACACATATTTGAAAATGGGGGATTTGTGTCTTAAAGTGAACTCTAGTGCCTTAAACACACACCCTGTTGTTCAGGCTGTGCTGATTTCAAAATGGGATTGGATGAGACTACACCTTCTTATAAGAAGTCTTCCAGGTTAAATGCTTGAAATTATAAAAAAACAGGTAATTTGCATTAAATGAGTGAATCAGCAAGAATTGCACATTATTTCCATAGCAGCAAATAATTGAGTAAACAATAAGAGAAATGAAGCAGATTGTGTATCCCCTGTCATTGTCCTTAGCTGTTGGTTATTTACAATTTCTTACTGTAAGAGTGAGTATTTAAACGTTGCTGATATTTTTCAAGCCATATTACTAAGGACTGTGAGCCATGCAGATCTTTTACAGCTCTTTATATTTTCTGTGGTTTTACCTTTCTGTATTTTGAAGTTTTAACATGTCACATACAGATTTTGAAATGTCTCTTGAGGGATTTCCTTTGTATGAAGCCCAATGGAGTATTTCTTGTGTATCCCAATGGCAAAGTCAGTAAAGCCTAATGTCAGCTCCCTTTATGTCTGTCCCATTTCAGTGCAGGAGCTGTTTTGTTTTGCTTCTTCTCTTAATTACCTCAGGATATCATGCAGCAAGTCAAACATATTTGAACATAAACTTTTAAGTTGGTATTTTTGTACCATAGGGATGGACTTGTAATTGACTTAGCAGATGCCTGTGCACCATTACTACAAATCCCATGCATAACAAGAAAGTAACTGATTTGCCAGAGCCAAGGACAAACCATTATTCAACTGTTTGCTGTGTTATTCTATTTTCAAAATATTTTTCTGAGCTTATTCTTCCATCCTGCTACCTGACTCTGCAGCAGCATTTTACATGGGTCTGCCTTGGTATTCCAAGCTTGAAGCAAATATTGGAAAACTTGCTTTAGGACAGAAGTAAAAGGTTCTTTAAGAAAGCTTAGTTCTCTTTATGATTATCTGTGTGAGTGTTATGCAGTATAAAAAGTAGGTAATTCATGCACTGATTTAATGTTCATTTTCTCTGTAGCATCCTGTTCTTTTTAAAACTGGATTATCTCTACTGGCTTTAAAAAAAGAAATAGTTCTTTAAATACTATTTCCTTGAGATTGCTTAAATGATTAGAATATAATTTTATAAATGTAATTTGCTGGAGGTATTTTGAAGATGTAAAAGGTTTCATGCAATTTTCTACAGTGTTTTATATATTTGTACAAAATGTTCTATTGGGTTGGGTTTTTTCTGCATAATACTACTTTCAAAGAAAGCTCTTTTTTTGAGATATACAAGTTTATAAATTAAGAAAGGTCCCACAAATATATTCACTACTTTTTAAAGATCTCTTTAAGGCAGTACTTTGAGTCATTAGCATTTCATTATATTTTTAATACTAAATCCATGGATTCTGTATGTTGTACAAAATATTAAAAGGTACCACTGGAGAAAAAAAGGTGGATTATTTTCTGTTCTCCCTTTCTGTATTGCACAATAACCATTCCCTACTTGGTTAACAGAAAAAAAATAGCAAGTCCTCAACTGTCTTTCATTTACAGAAAGTCTTTTTGCAGGGAAGCAACAGCAATGTTGAAAACAAAGCATCTGCTGTGAGGTGAGGTGTAGAGTGCAGAGAGAGCTGATTTTTTATTTCCAGTCTGTGTGCTCTGCCCTGTGAAAGGGAAGAAAACACATCCTGGTTTAGAGTGTTGCCAAAACATGGTGCAACTCAGTAAATAAGCAAAAGGATATCTGAACTGTGCAAATGAAGGGTTTTTACAATTTATATTCCTATGACAGTGTCTTTTCTGTGTCTTTATCTTCTTGAGATCAGCTGATAAGTTTAACAGAAAATGAACAAACCAGGCATTAGTGCAGTATTGTTGGTGTGCCAGAGCTTTACTATTAAAACTTTCTCAGTAAGGTTCCACTTAACCCATTCCCTGAATCAAGCACTTGCCTTCAGCCTGAGACTTCATGGAATCACAGGATACCAGGTTGGAAAGGACCTCAAGGATCACCTGGTCCAGCCTTCTTTGGCAAAAGCACAGTCCAGACAAGATGGCCCCGCAGCCAGGCAGGCAGAGCTTAGTGTCCAGCACTGGGGAATGCAGCATTTCCCAGGGATCTTCCAAGGGCTGCTTGTTCTCACTCTGAAGTCAGCACTCCACAGGGCTGCTACAATTGCTGGAGTTGACTTCAGTTCTCCTCCACACAGAATGTGGCTGCTTCCTCCTCTGGTCCCCTGTGCATTTCTGCACAGCTCCAGCTTCAAACCTGAAGAGCAGGGTGAGCAAAGAAGGGAAGACAAATACACAGCAGTGCTTTCCTGTCATCATAAATATCTTTATTGTGAAAAATACCATAAAATAATTCCCACAGTTCTAGAAAAAACAGTTCTTGCTTTGTAGATTTATGATTCCATATAAAGACATTTTATAATTTGAAACATTTGATAAATCTCTGGCTAGCTTTACTTACCCTTCTTAAAACATGAAACTGCTACTTAAGTGATTTGCTGAGGGCCAAAAAAAAAAATTATTCTCCCATTTATTTTGTTACGGCTTTATGGATAAAGGTGTGTATTACAGAGCAAACAATACCTTACAATAAGGCACTTTTAAATACAACTAACCTGCTATGCTATCCTGGCTAGTTTCCAGCAAAGCTCCTATAAATCACAGCCCTAAACGGAAGAATAATTCTTGTTCCTAACACTGGTCTGAAAACTGAAATGATAACAAGAATTAAGGGGTTTGTTTTTTTTTTTCCTTAAGCTAACACATTTTCTGCATACGTCACAAGTTTGAGCTCTTCAGTTTGCAATTCACTTTGAATCTCTTAATACTCATCAATAATATTATCAGGATTTTACCAAGTAAAATATGCTCGCTCCACCCCCCTCTATTTCAAAACAAGTTTGAAGCTAGTTTATTAAAACTGAAAGAACTCCACAGAGAAAGTTTGCATCTACGTACAAGCCAATGATGGGAACGATGCTTCATGCACATCTCAGGGTTGATAAACTACTGAGACATTTACTTCATTGTTCAGTTACTGAACATTATTGCACTACAGCCACCCAGGAATAAATAAAAAGGCGAGTTCAGCTTCCTTGCGTGTCGCCTGCATCATTAACACTCAGCGTGGTACCAGCGCTTCATTTGCCAGGGTCACGTCAGGAAATGCAGCGCCGGAGCGGGAGAGCCTTGCAGCATAAACGCTTTCTTTTTAACACAACTTTGTCTTTCTGTGTTTCCAGAATACCTCAGTGCCCTTCAAAACAGCACTGCGGTGGTAACACTTCTTGTAAACAGCAGCTGCTCAATACTAGGAAAGCCTTGTTCTCCACTGTCTCTTTTTGCTATTGTTTCCAAGAGCCTGTCTTCCAACAGAAGGAATCTATGAACAGCAATCATGCATTAATCATCTTCCTTCTTCTACTGACTACATTCAGGCCTTTTTGTTCTTAAAAATGTAATGTTCCCATTCAAAATCTACATGGTTCTTTTTTGTTCCTGAATGTTCCTGGCCTATAGCAGCACTGTCCCGCTGCCTCCGAGAAACAAACCCACACTGCTCCAACATCAGTGCCTTGTATGAAGAATTTACTCATGAGGGAACATCTTAGTCCTTCTCTAGACAAAAAAAACTTAAACCTCAGGGAACAATTCTCTCAGCTCGAGCTTTTAAAGCTGCACAAGGGCAGTCCTGTGAAAGAGGACTTTTCCCAGCAGTCCCCTGGCACACAAGCACAGCTGGCTGTAGTCTCCCACAGCCTGGCCACTCCTGCATGTACAAAACTGGGCACATTGCTCACGTTGCTCATTCAACACTCATTTAATAGCAGCCCCTGCTGTGGTGAACGAGGCAATACAGAATGGCTCAAGCACAACCCCGGGCCAGCACGGCTGGGTGGAGCTCACCCCCAGGGCACGGCCACAGGAGCACACGGGACAGCCTCTCCCACAGGCGCCTGCCCGGCTTTGGGCACTGCCAGCGAGCAGCAGCTGCACAGAGGCCGAGCCCAGGGGACAGCAGGGTCCTCACGGTGCAGTCAGTTCCTGTGTCTGACCCCTGCCCCGAGAGCCAGCTCTGAACAGCACCGTGCTCCTCCAACAGTTCAGGCAGAAACGTGCCCGACAGATCACAAGCACAACGTGAACTTGTAGAAAGTCATTCCACTTAGTGAACATGCAACAGTGGAGTTTAACAGGCTGCTCTGGTGCTTTTGTACCATAAACCATTAGAAAACACTACACAAGCTCCTCAGTTTGAAGATAAATTTGTGAACACTGACCTTTAAATTGCTGTTGAAAAATATTTTACAAAGCCACGTGGCCTCACAATTATGTTGATGAAGAGCTTGAGGCAGGAGCCAAGGGTTCTGCTTAACAGCAGCTTTATCTACAGTAAGAAACTCCCCCCTTTCAGACTGGAGGCCGTATTTGCTAATTTCATTTGTTTTACTGAAGGCTGCTTAGGTTCTTAAGGAGTTGAAGCAAGAGAAGATTCCTATCAACTGATTATTGTTTTCCAGTTAAAATCCAATCAAGAGAACACTGATGAACTGTAATTCTTGCATTCCAAGAAAATGGCTGCTGCTGAAACTCAGTAATTATGTCAGTAATTACGACAGATGCAGTTACAGAATGAGAAGACTCCTCACTCCTACAGCTGCAGCCCTGGTAACACCACACAGCGCATTCACACGACTCCACCAATTACACCAAACCCATTTTAAGTATGTGCATATAGAAAAAAATTAGAAACAGACTTTTGGCTAGTGGGAAGTGAGTCCCTCTTTTTGCACACAGCTGTCTCTGCAGTACTGATGCTGTTACATGAAACATAAAATTACTACAATTTCGTGTAGTACCAACTCCCTGTTGCATCACCCAGCAGAACTTGCAGGGTAAGGCTGGAGTTAACATCACGTTCCTGCAGTACACTCACATCACTACCTGTCTCAGTTCTGACTTTATGTACAGAACCAACAAATTGCTGCAGAGTCAGGGAAATGTCACATCAAATTTTCTGCTCAAATCTCAAGCAGATATTTTGTTAAAGTGCAAACTACTCAAAAATTATACCTAAACAAACATCCAAAATCACATTCAGAAAAGAAATGTTTTAAAAAACAAGTCTTTCCCCCCACCCCCACCTCACTGCTGACTACCACCAAGGAAATCACCCCAATTAATTTCAGGTTAGTGAACAACAAAGTGAGCAGGTATTTCAGATACAGTTGCTCCCAAGCACTCTTTGTCCAGAGCAATTGTTGGGACTGGTTCAGCGCGCAGCCTCTTCCCCACCTCTGGCACTGCCAACACCAATCCAGCAGGTGGTCACTTGGGTTTCCTCTTAAAAATACTGGGAGATGGATCATTCTGCTGAGCACAACCAACAGTTCGTTAACGTAGAGACTACTGTAACTACCCTTGCCATGTTTATTACGCCCCAATCCAGAAAAATATTTACATGCATTTTTATCTTTAAGCATATACTTGAGTTCTAAATTTAAGAGTTGTCCTAAGTAGCATCTTACTGTTTTTTCCATCCATAGGAATAAACATGTCCTGCATATCCACAGCAAATACATAGGCAGCACAACCCACATCAGTGTGAGCTTGTCAAGCTCATCACAAACCAAACCCAATGAAAGAAAAAAGGAGCTTTCTTCTAGTGCAGTAAGACTCTGGGTTAAGGACAACATTATAGAAATTAAGATCTTGGGTCTTGAACTGAGAGACTTTTTATTTTTCAATGAATTAAGTAAAAAACAGCAGCAGCCACCAGAAACAGTCTTGGCTCTAACTGAAGTGAAATTTGAATGTAAATGGTCCTCCTCCAGAACCAAAGGGGTTGAATCCTTGCCACGTGTTCCAGCTCCTGTGGAAAGGGTTGTTGCCGCCCTGCTGACTCTCCGCATCCAGTGGGTCCTCCCCCGCATCAAACTTCCGCCTCATCTCTGGAGGAAACAAAACCAAGGTGGAATCACGGCACAGGAATAACAGGGCTGCCCTGGAGTACTTCAGCTGCTGGTATAATCTAAAGGCAGCTTGCAATAGCACTTGAAGCTGGAGACACACATATCCTTGACATAAGTATATCCAGAGTTAGTCAATCAGGAAATCTCTATGAGATATTATCCTTAGAAGAGACCTTCAAAATATAATTTTTATTTGACTTTTAACAAAAGTCACTGAAATGCAATAATTACAGATTACATCTGACGTCAAGCAACAGACTAGATACAAGTATTAGTGCACTGCTTTCTCAAGATGGATAAGGGCAGAGAGGGAAAAAGGGAAGCTGAAATGTTTCTTATGAGTTACACTTTTGTTTCGACCTTGATGTAAAAAAGGTAAAAAGATATGAAGCCACTGCATCATTACCTGGGTCAGTGAGGACTTCTTTAGCAGCTGCAATATCGATGAATTTCTTCTCTGCTTTCTTCTTTTCTTCCTCACTCTGGAAGTTATCAGGGTGCCACTGGGATGCCAGCTTTCTGTAAGCTTTTATGATTTCTTGCTTTCGAGCATTTCTGGATGAGTAAAATTACAGATAACTTCATCTTCTGATTGTTTGTATGCCACATTAATGAAGTTTATTTTAAACACTGAGACACTAATTAAGGGCATCGGGAAAATTATGAGGTGCTCTTAACCTTCTGCAAGTGGCATTGAAGACTCTTTACACAAAACAAAGGAAGCAAGTTGCAACCTTAAGCAAAGATTCCCTTGCTCTCTCCATCACCCATACATTTCTCTTGGAAAGATGCTATTGCCAGTGACTCTGCACAACACAGTCCTCAGTCTGAGGAATCTACCATCAGATGAGTAACAAAAAGCAGAGATCAAATTAGTTCTCAATTAGAAGGACAATCAATACTAGTTCAGAACTTAGCTTGCTCCTCATTAGCAAGGGAAGTCATTCAGTCAGTTCTTCCAGACTCTTCCAATCTATCATACTATCTGCCACAGTTTTTATTACTTTTAGTAATTCTTGCCAGTGTTCATTTCTTCCCCAACTCATTCATATGACTCAGGACCATCTATACTTAGATTTTCTTCCTAAAGAATTTATTTCCTCTCTTCCTACTGTTGTTTTTCTGTTCATTCTAATCAAATTGTAAACAAATGCCACTTTACAAGCTGAACACTAAAAATTAGTACAGCAGAAGAGAGAAGATAGCAAGATTCAGAACAAAAATTAACACTCAGCAGAACAAATTCAAGTGATCAGCCCTAGAAGAACTGGTTCAAATAACCACCTTTCACATCATCATCTCTGGAATTAGTATCTCACCTTTTTACTCCCAGGATTTTATAATAATCCCTCTTCTGTGATTGCTTCAGCATTCTCTGGGCACGTTCCAGCCCCTCCCGAATCTGCTGGTCATTTTCACTATTGGCTTGAGCAGTCTCATAGTCTTTAATAGCTTTTATTAAAAAATTCAATGAAAAAAGGTTACACAACTCTACAGACTTCCAGCTAAAGAACTCAGCCACCCAACAAAACTGAAGCTTCGTTATTACCATATATAAACAACAGAACTTTAGTTTCAACTATGTTTTGGGGCTTTTTTCTAAATTGGAAAACCTTGGAATAGGGAAATTCACTTTCACATATGAATTAGGTAATTTTCTTGCTTTAGGTTCATCACACTTGGGGGGAATGAAAGAGAAGGGAGGGTACCAACACAGGTCACAACATTCTCTAGATGTTACTACAGTCACAAGGGTGACCATAATGAGCATCTAGGACTGGGATGAGGAAACAGAACCAAGAAGAAAGAATCAGCAATTAGTACTTGAAAACTCCACTGCACATTAGTCCCACATTGCTGTTCAACTGAAGGATTAATTAACCAGAGTCTTTAAATTAATATTCATCCTTCTCCCCAGTCTACAGCAGATCAATGCAATAGAAAGTCTCTTCCTCTTTAGTGACTATAAAGACAGATCTCAGACTACCAGTAAGTTCATGTTGTTAGCAAAAGGCAAATACTGGCTTTTATTACACCTCTGCATGTATAATGTGTAAACAGTTAAATTTTAGTGGTTTTCCCCCGAGGCATAATCTCACTTTTATTTCAAGAGTTGCATTTCTCAGGAATGAAAGCAAGAGAAGAAATTTTTAAAAAAATCTGAGGCCTACACTTCTTTAGGCAAAATCTATTATTATTGCAAGTGCTTAAGACACCAAGTTTATATATTCTTTAATATCAAAATTTATCAAGGGAAGCAAGTCAAAGTCTTTAATGAGACTGCTCTTCTTCCACTTCTGTAATCCTCAAGGTCTCATTTGCAGATCCAAGTCTCTTAGGCTTCTCAAGTTAGACAAAATACTTGCATCAGATTATTTCCAAGCAGATGCTATTTCTCAGCAGGTGTTACATTTGTTTTTCACTGTTTCTGAGCAAGACAGCAGGAAGTGCTAATGAATTTGTATTACCCAGACATCTGATACCACTGCAATCTTGTTTCAGTTATGGGAAAAAAAAAACAAACTCAAAAAGTACTGCCAGAGCCCAAACAATTTCTTAGGCTACTACAAACTAAACAAAATTTCTATTCATTTTCACATCACAGGACAGTGACTTTGCTGCTTAAAGCATTTTGGCTTCTACTGGTATTTTTAATAACTTGTCCAGTCATTGAAAAAAAACGAAAAGAAAACAGGAGTGTGCACTAAAATGAATATATGTGCTGAATATATGCTATCAAAATAAAAGCAGTGAAAATGCAGGGATTTCATTATGCTGCTTTATCGGTCCAATAATTTTAAGCCCCACTGAACTCAATCTGCTTCAGGTAATATTAGGAGGGGCTGGCAGAAGCTCCTGCCAAATGCAGGTCAGATTGTTCATCCTCACTGAGCACCACACCACCTACAGCACCATCCTGGGAAACCTGCTCAGGGGGCAACTACTCACCACAACAGTATGGGACTTCTTTATTTCTACATCAGCTTCCTTATTTAAGGACTGCAAGGAGCACAAGGGAAGGTGTGTCAGTGCTGCACACTGCAGAGGGAGTGCATCCAGCACGCTCAGCAAGTGCACATTGCACTTTCCCTCTTGAATTTTGATGGTACATTCCAGTGCAGGGATCTTCCTCTTTCAGAGAGCTAACTGCTCTCTCCATCTGAGGGGTGAGGGTTGGAAGCAGGTGGAGCAGGATGGCAGCTTCATGAGCACAAGAAGTTTGCTATGGAGCCAGGAAACTTATTACTAATTCCTAGCATGTCAAGTGAGATATTTAATCAATTCTTTCAAGTCACTATTTCTAAAAGCAGTAGTACCTCACAAACAGAAGAATCACTGCTGTTTCTTACTGGCCTGCTATTTCAGAAAATTTCCTTTCATGCTGCTCCATGACATGAAAGGAACAACTACTTCCCAGTGTCACTTTCAATTTAAATACTTCAGTCAAATATAACTCTTATTATTTCAATACAAGAATCTTCATGATCTCTCAAAAGGTAATCATATTCTATCTCTAAACAACTTAGCTGGCTTTGGTATCTTGCCTGAATTTTTAAAACAGAGATTAATTTTGCATGTGGAATGATGGCTAATTTCCCATCAAACATGAGCAACTGCAGACAACCTACATCCATGCCCAGACTGTTAGAGAAATAACAGAACCAGTTCATGCTCTTACTGAAACTGCCATAGTAGTAGAGTGGGGAGGGGAAAAAACGGAAAACAGAAAACAGTTTGTTCTGACCAATTTTGAAACAGCAAGGCAGGTTTTCTCCTGCTGGAATCCAAATAACAGAGAGCTCTCAGAACATAGGGCCTGCAGGCCAAAGCTTAAAATTAAATACAGGGTTCGATATGAGACCCTGGCAAAAGGCTTCCAAATTTAGATACTACAAGGCAAAATGTAGATTTGCAGTTTAAAGAGAAACATGTTAAGCTAGATACAGGAAAGTTCAGAGTTTAAGGTATAGAAAAAATAGAAGTAGTTATAAAGGTAATAAGAAGTTTTAGAGTGTAGTATTGTAAACTATGTGTAACTTTCTGTTTGGCTAAGAAAATCCGCATTATAGCAAAACACAAAATATTTAACTCTTGGGTTAAAAAATATAAATTATCTTTGTGGCAGTATTTTATTGGTTAATAAATCCTTAAAAGGTCTTGGAACTAGAGGTCTTGTGACCTTTTGAACCATGCAATAGAGACGTGAGCCGAACTCCGTCTTCCTGCCTATGTAGAAGATAAGAAAAAATAAATATACCATCTAAAGCAACTCAGAAGTCCCATCCCTGATTTATAAGATTCATTAATATTCCCAACATTTTTCTTTTTTGACAAAACTTGTGCTCTAGACTGACAAACTCCTGTACTTATGAGGTATGCCAGAAATGGAGTCATTAAACATCTGTCTCTGTAGACAAGCCCTGGATCCCATGTGATTATGAAGTAATTAAAACCATTTCATGAACACAGCTATACATAGTGAACTGCATCTTGAGCATTTAATAATCACCTTCAAAGTTCTCAATTACAACTACTTTGAAATTTCCTACCTTTAACAGGAAAATAGGTGCCTCCAGCTTGAAAATTTTTTTGAGGGAAGAATGAGAATCATTCTGCCTCTTTTAATATGAGACTACAATTTTAATTGCTCTGGTGTTCTCCATGGCAAAGAGAAACCAGCCATCAAAGGATAATGAAGACACCTCCAGGCAGATGAACATTAATGGGCTGTGATGCTGCTGATGGAGGCTCTGCTGGGAGGCAGAGTGTAACTACAACCACCTCACTGCTGCCAAGGGCAGGAGGAAGGCACAGGAGCTGCTACAGCACCTGGAGAAGTGTAGTTCTGCTCTAGGACAGCTCTTCCCTTGGAACCAGGCTAGGCCAAGCCCAGCAGGCACCAGCAGAGGAAATAAGCTCTCCCAGACCGAGCTATGTCCTCTTTGTTTCTTGTATCCTCTAACAGGGAGGCATTTCCCTCAGCACAAGACCAGGTTGGCTGCCTGCATTTGTACAGAACCTTGTTGCAAAACTTTTCTTTCATCCAACTCACAACAGTTTGAGTCACCTTCCCTGGAGATATTTAAAGTGATGCAGATATGACACTTGAGGACACAGTTTAGTGGTGGACTTGGCAGTGCTGGGTTAATGGTTGGACTTGATAATCTCAGAGGTCATTTCTATCACTCCATGTAATAGGATGCATTGCACAGAAACTCCATATGGAAAATGCAGCCTCAG
Source organism: Thryothorus ludovicianus (assembly GCA_013397245.1). Taxonomy (NCBI): domain Eukaryota; kingdom Metazoa; phylum Chordata; class Aves; order Passeriformes; family Certhiidae; genus Thryothorus; species Thryothorus ludovicianus. The sequence goes on along the minus strand of VZTB01014422.1, from coordinate 872,087 downwards.
GAATAGAATCAGTTTCCTCTCTGAACAGCACTAGAGAGATCCGTGGAGGAGAAGCAATGGCTGTTACTTTCCTCTGCCCTCAGCACATGCTAGGGAATAGAACAGTACTATTTCATGCAGCCATCTCAATACATGAAAATGGAGCTTCTAAAATGGATTTGCATTACCCTAACTCTAATTACCTTTTACCTCTAAATGCAGTTCTCTGACAGTGCTGATTATATAAAATGTCTGAGTTGAGTAAGCTGCACAGACTCATAAAACATCCTGAACACAGTCCACTGCTGTAAAGACAACTCTGCAGTAGATAAAACAAGTACATTTCGCTTACACTAATCAAGACAAAATTACCACCAAGTATTTTTGTAAATCTGCAACTACCACAGCTAATTAAGGATAACATAGCATAGAATCAAAAGTGCATGTTAAAAAAAAAAAAGCCTTTGAAACACCGACTACATTTTAAACATCCACATAAAGCATGTGCCAAAGGCATACAAGCATACCTTCTTCATACATGTCTTCTAGCAAATAAGCTTCTGCTCTGTCTTTCAGGGCATTCACATTGGTTGGTTCCAGCTGCAGAACTTTTGTACAAAGTTCGATGGCTTCTGTAGCCTGCTGATTCTAGAGAGGAAAAAGTAAAACCAAACTCATGTAGTTGTGGGAATTTTGTTTCATGTTTTTCTTGAAGACATTTACAGAGGGAGATAAGCAGAATTACCTTTGATAAGCAGTGACAGATCCTTTCTTTGGCACGAGTAGAATAAATTGGGACTTCTGGCTCAGTTTTCATTACAGACTCATATTTACTGATAGCATCTTCATATCTGTTTTAAATCATAAAGAGTGATATCATGAAATGCAATCACTATCTCAGAGTGTTGTGTTTTATTTTAAAATCCTAACATTCACAGATTGTCCCACCCTTCTACCAAAACACCTTCCCTTTAATAGCCTTAAAGGTGAGGCGTGAAACAAGAGAATGAAGAAAACTTGCAGGCACTTCAAGAATTACATTCCCTTTTCTGTGCTGAGACAGAAGAGCAAGCACTAGGCCTGTCAGGCTTATGCAGAAGATAACAACTGCCACCCCTCACCATGCACAGTCAAGGTCCAGATCTGCCTCCTGTCCAACATGACACTGCACTTCAAAATAAGCATTTCCCCCACTGATACCTGAGATGGACTCAGTCTGGACTCTTACTGTGAGCACAGAACTATCTGCACACTACAAAGGTACCTATTCACAGAGGCAAACAAAAGCTCTTTATGTCAGTTTTAATCAGACAGATGTTTTCTCCTTTTCTTCTTCACAAGTCACATGGTAAAGAGTTACTTTGCTGTGAAGGCCTCAAAATGCTCAAGTTACATGGTTTGAGGGAAAAACAGATTAGAATATTTACATAAAAATGCTAGAGTGAGATTGAATCCACAGGTTGCTACAAGCTAGAGAAATGCAAGCTCTTAGACTACTTGAAACTGCACTGATGCTGGATTAAATAAGTGAAAATAGTCCAAACAGACTTCTGGCTTAATAAAACTGGCATCAGTCATGCTTATTCACATTCCTGATGTGTTTCATTTAAAAAAGCCACCTTGACAATGTCTAATGATTTGTTCAGGGTCCTTACAGCTGGATGTTGTGCTTGGCAACACAAAACTGAAGTGAAGCGAGAACTACAAGAATACAGAGACACTGTTATCATTAAACAGGGTGCATAAAAGAAAAAAAAAAAAAGCTTATCAGTCAGAACCACTTCTGCCATCAAGGCACTACAGAGGCTTTAGTCTTAAGATATGGTCCTTTCATGACAGAACAGCTGAAGTTGGAAGGAACTCTTGAAAATCATCTGGTCTAATGCCACTGCCCACACAGGGCCACCTCCAGAAATCTGGCTATGACTGAGACTCAAAACACTTTTGTGTAACTCTAAAGTGGGGAGACTCCATAACCCCCCTGGACAACCTGCACCAGTGGAAAAGAGGCCCTGTGAAAAACATTTCCTGATGTACCAAGGGAATTTCCTGTCTCAGTTTGCACCCACTGGCACAATCCCATCACAGAACATCACCAAGTAGAGCCTGGCTCACCCCTCTTTGTACCCTCCTTTCAGGTACATTGATGAAATCACCCAGTAGCAGAGAAGTCTCAGGCAAACACTGTCAGCCACTCCAGCCTTTCCCTGCAGGAGAGAGATGCTCCCTGCCTCCAATCTTAGCGGAACTTTGCTGGACTTTCTCAGTAGCTTCATCTCTCCTGCACTGGGGAGCCCAGTGCTCAGGTGTGGTCTCATCAGTGCTGAGTAATAATATATGAGAGCTGAAAAGTCCCATCCCTATGTTTATCTTACCACCTGCTGCAGAAAGAAGTTAAGTATGCAAAAGGGACACAGTGGCATCAGAAGGAATCAGAATAGAATAGTTGCTATGCAAGTCAATATTTATTTTAATTGTAATTTGAGAGCTCTGCTCAGTACCCACTTCAACTGACACATGCAAAAAGCATCACTTTAATCAGCTCCTCAATCAGTAAGTTGGTGCCTCAATTGTGAGGATTTCTATTTTTTTCCCTTTAGTATAGCAGTGGATACTTACTTACCTGCCTTCTCTGATTCTCTCCTCCGCTGACTCGATCTGCTTATTGAGTTTCTTTACTTGCTTATAGAGAGAGAAGCATTGCTTATGGTCTTGGTCCAGTTTCAGACACTCCCGTACCTCACTTTTCACAGGGAGGTAAGGAAAAGGGGGGAAAAAAAGAAATATATAAAAAAAATTAGGTCACCACATACTATGAAATTTTACCTAGAGACACAATGCAGCATATATGAACTGTCCAGAACAGCAATTGAGTTATTTGCACAAACCTCTCCCTTCATCCCAATATTGATACAAAGTGAGACCAACAAGAAACTTCCAAAACATACAGGAATATTTATCTGGTTTTGGTTTTATTTCTTTTGTATTGCCAAACACACAAAAGATTAAATGTTACATTAATAACTGACTAAAGAGCTGAAGAGTACCTTTGAAGAAAAAGGCACTCTGTGAAAAAAATTATATTCATCAGTTATCAGATGAATATATAGGAAAATTACCATCAACTGTAACTCAGATATATTACAAAATTCCTACATTGAAGTGTATTTTGTGCTGCTTGAAACAGAAAACTCAGCTAAGGCACAAATCTCCCTAATGGAATCTCAGCCAAGTCTGAGCCCGATGTTTCACTGTGAAGAATGTTTAATCAGACTCTGATTAGGGAAAATATCTCTTAAAATAGTCCAAAGTCTAAAAAACCAAAAATAAAACCTCCACAATGCAATCATATGAAGGAATAAAATGTTTTGGATTCCACAGTCATCACAGCACAACCACATAATGTCAGGAAGACATTACAAAATCTTGTTTTGTTCCTAATCACAAACAAAAATATCTTTTTATTTGAAAATAATTAGGCCTTTAAGGAGAAGAAACTAAGGGAAGGACAGGAGTAAGCATCCAACAAGCCTAAGAGAACTCTTCCTTAGCATACCTCACGATACAAAAAATAATGGTATCAGATAAGAATTAAGGAAAGAGGCTTATCCCTTTCATTCTGATTTCATTCTGTCCTTCAACAGTGCCTTCAATCGTGCTTTTAAATAACAAAAATACCACCTATACTTGAAATCACTGGGCAAAGTGATAGCCACCTACCAAAATTCATCACACAAGTGACCTATGAGCTCACAAGATTAAGTATGCTCTGGAAAGGGAATGCCTAATGCAAACCAGTTATTTCATGCTTGATTTTGGCCAGCTATAAAACAAATTCTGTAATCACATGCAGTTTCCATCTATCAAGGAAAGAAACACAGGCTTTTTCAGCTCTCTTTATCTCATTGAAGGGATTCTGTGGAAGAAATCATATTGGAAGGATTCTGGAGATGAAGGCAGCACATGTGAAATTATGATTGGCACAGAAATCACTTCTGTGCAATAGGAAGGATTCTAACATTTGTGCAGCTAGGCAGAGAGCACAAACTGGACAGTCCAGATTGGGCAAGGCCAATTATCTGCCAGAATGACTGGGGACATCTGGGAATAAGACCTTAAACTTAACTCAGTATGAATAAAAGGATAGGGTATTATTAAAATGTCATCCGGGATTGTCTGCAGGAATGAGAAGCAAACAGCTCTGCACCCCAAGCTTTTCTTACTTGGATGCTCCTGAACTTTTTATTCTATTCTTGAGCTTGTAACCTTAACGTATGCATCTTCTGTTTGAAACTTAAACCTAACTTCAGTAGAGGTTTAAGGTTAAAAAAAAGTTCCACTGAAGGAAATTTAGAGAACTTCCTTCTAGAAGAAATACAATGAAGACAGCACTTGTAAGCAACTCCGAAAGACAGGGACTCTGGCTTCCGTTTAAGGAAACAAGATGCCTAGAACCATTGATGGCTGGTCTTGCCAAGAATAAACACAGGTGTCTTCACTGCCAATCCTTAGCTCCTAGAAAGGAACTTGCTTTATCAGATCCAGACCACAGCTGATTCTCCATCCAAACCCCACACAAGAGATACTTCATGGTTTATCATGACATACATAATTATATTTTCTGTCTCGATTATAATGATTAGAGGAAACAGTAAAATTACCTGAGAGATAATTCATGGTCCCCCAGCTGATAATATATTCTGCTGATTTTATAGAAGGCTTCAGTATTATCATTCTTTAATTTGGCAGCAGCTTTCAAGTCACTAATGGCTTTGCTTGGTTCCCCTTCCTTTATATAACACTCTGCTCGAAGTTCCCGTAGCTCTGCATCCCAAACACAAACCTTGAGAAATCAAAATTAAAGCTTGGTTTTGGTCCATAACACTTCACTTCTTTTCCTCCCCCAAAGAAAAATCCCAGTTAATTTCACTTTGCCAACTGCAATAGCATAAGGTTCAAGCTGCATGCAGAGCTCATGAAATTAGCATCTCCGCTTCCTGGTGGATGCTGTGATGCACCTGCCCAAATAGAAAAACAAAGGCCTGAAAATTTTGTAAATGATTCAATGAACTCATGCAGAGAGATGAATTAAATCTACTGGCATTGCTTAAACTAGGACAGTCTGTTGAGCCTCCAGGAAAGGATATCAGAATCATAAATTATTGTATCTTCCCAAAAGAATAGAGGTAATGAACAGCAAGCAAGGACCAAGCTGTCGGTTGTCCTCTAGGAAGAAGCCTGTGGGTAATATGCAGCTCCACCAAGTTTGACCTTAATATTTTGATTTTAAGAATAAAGAGAGGTAAAATTGTCACAGTAAGGCAAAACTAATTATTCCTGAGAAACTGCCTATCAAAATTTGGTTTAGGGAATTAAATCTGTGTCTTATCAGTTGTTTGAAACTATTATCTTAGAGGAGGCTTTCCTACTTTTCCACATTGCCTCCCCATAAACCAATTCCCACATTGTGGCAGTTTTGTCATCGAAAGCTCCAAGGCTGTAAACTCCAAGTCAACTGCACTAATTTATATGTGCACAGTCATAGCAGTTAACTTTTGGTACATTTCTATATGACACACAAAAGGCCCACATGATTGAGTTACTTACACCTGCACTATCAGGCTACCTACACCAATTAAGATTCAACAAATACAGACACCTAAGGAATAAGCTGAAAATTCAGCTAGCTATCTACATTTTTAATTTTGTGAGGTTTTTTTTAAACTTTTGTTACTTCATTTTCTGAGGACAAACTGTCTGCATATATGCAATGAAAAACCCAGATTAAAAAAACCTGTAACTCCTATACTTGGTAAACCTTCACTGATTTTAGAAAAACTTTTTTCCAGCTTCTCCAAGAATATCAAATTGTGAGAAACAGGAAAGTACAATAAATAAAGTTATCTGTAATGGAAGTTTCACTGAAGTATCTTTAAGACAAACTACTATTTTGACTTTTTCTGCAGCTACTGCTGAGCCCTCTCCTCTCTCCGACATCATTACAAACCCACGGTGCTCAGCAAAACTAAACCGGTTACACCAAAGTTATTTTCACATCACTGAAGAAACTATTAAACAAAAACACAAAGATGTCAAACAAAAGCTCTTACTTTCCTTTCACAGTACCATTTGACTTAACACTTACTGCCAAGATTTCATCAAGAAGAGAAATAGCAGCTTCATAATCCTCTTGCTGGTAGGCAGATAATGCTTGTGAATGTAGGCGCTGCAGCTCATCAGATTTTGTCAGCTGAGTCTGGGCTTCTTTTTCCTCATTACTGCTAGGATTGGATTTGAGCTGCAAACATGAACAAGGAGAGAGACTCAAATGCTTGTTCAAGGATCTCTTTCAGTCCCATTAATAATCATATCATGGAGAACTGACTAAAGCTGCAAATAAAGCAAAATGAGTTTCAAAACTCCACTGGAAGCATTTCTACCTCTGAACTTCAGAAGAAAGAAACATTTTGAGATTCAATACAAGATGTCGGAAGTCAGAGAAATCCAATTCTTCGAGCTTGATCAATCGTCACTGGACACCTCATACACAACAGTCACTGCCCCCCATCACCTGCTGGAGGTTGTGGATCTCTTTGTAACCTAATTAATTCACCTCTGCTGTCAGTTGTTAAACACCAGATTCCTCAGCAACAGTAGACAGTGTAACTACGTGGTATAATTGCATCTCCCACTTTGAGCACTACACATATTTATAACTTCATAACAGAAATAAATGAAGCATGTTCCAGACAGTTGTTACTGTGAAGATGTATTTCTTGTATTTTCCCCAAAAAGTGGCTACAAGCAAGTAAAGTGGCTACAGCCAAGGAAAAGGCTCAACTGGGCAGTCATGCATTCTGTTTCTTACATTTTTAAACAAGTCTAACATTTTGTCTACAAGGACTCTCATTTCTCTAATCCCTCTCTCTGAGCAAGCAGAATTTGTTACATTGTACTTGCCTTTTTCTCTTAGGCAGGTTTCTCCTTTCAAACAAAATTTTAAAAAAATATCTTTCAGGCAATTTTACTATCACCCTGAAGATACACATGATCCTCAGCCACTTCCTTGTAGCATTACTGTAGTTTAAAAGAAGCACTGGCTTCACACTTGTGGCTGATCAGAATGACTTTCAAAGTTTAAAAGGGACAGATCAGCATGATTTTAATTTGTTTGTTTTTAAATAAAAAACTTGCATTGTCTTGCATTTTATACACAGAATGTGAACTAAAGTTACTCAAAGACATCCAATACTTTTTTCTTTCCCCGTTTATCTTGAAGTGGCCTCTTCTCTTTTTCTCACCAGTAAGTCTTTGGAACACATGCATTTTGTGCTTATGTCTCAACTTCAGCCCTCAGTCCTTTATCAGAATTTCCCCTGGTTCTACCACCTGAGTATATGAAAGGAAAGAGCCTAAGAGCTACATCAAAATCCCACAGGTCCCACACTTTGTCTTCTTTTGAACATCATGCCGTTTTTCATTTTACCTGGCCAAAATTATTTGTACAACTTTAAAAAGTTGTACTTAGACCTGCAAATTCTCCTTTACTCCCTACACTGTCTTTCAGAAAGAGGAGAGGAATGTGATCAAAGAGTTTTCTTTCTTTGTAGGCTGATTCCAAATAAGTCTCATAAAGCTCGTCTTCCAGCTAGAACTCTGCCTATAAGCCCTTGATGCTGTGCATCCACTCTGTCCCTAAAATCTGGAGCTTGTAGTAGAGACAAATTTCTGCACCTGTAATTAAAAAAAGTCTACAAAACTCTGAAGTTCTGAACTCTTCCATTCCAGCTGACTTGTTTGATTTCTTCCTTAATTTCTCAGCATTTTCTTCTTAAAAAATTAAGAGCCTTTGGTATGGATATGCCTCGCACTTTCATAAAAACTTAGGGTAACACTGCACTCCTTAGACTCACAGTGTGCTTTTTGCAATGTATTTGGAGAAAATGTCAGTGGAATATCAAAAGCAATGTTATAATCATGAAGGTAAGTCCACTAGTAATCAAGACTATTTGAGTGAATCATCCTAGGTAACTTCAGGTAGCACAACATGTCCAGTTAAAGACAGGGAAATTTTTCAAGGTCATTGAGTGTTAGTGTGCTACAGTATGATGAAAATACATACTCATAAGCTCTTACTAAGTAATAAGCATATTTCTATGATGCTTAAATCAGTACTGTTAACTAAAGCAAAAAAGTCTGTTCATTCAGCTTGTAAAAAACATCCTGAAGGGAACAGAGGGAACCTCCATGGTATGTGGTATCTAAGATCAAGACAACCACACACTCAAGGACAGTGCAGAGGAAAACCTTGCATTGGTAACATATCAGGTAACAAGGAAAAAAAAAACCAAAGAAATATTTAAATACCTTTTATTCTTTAGCTGGGAAGCTACAACGATCACTGTAGCACAGAGGAATGTATTTGGAAACATCTAATGTTACAGTGATGTGGTTAAGAGAGCCTCAAACACCCAATTAAATTGCCTAGTAACTTAACCTAATTTGATTAACTTACAGCACCATAAGACGGCCTCTCCCACCTAAATCCAAAACAGAACTGTTACACACACCAACCAACCATGGAAAGCTGTTGTACAACATATTTTGCAACATGCAAGGGTTTAGATGAGAAAGCAATTTGCAAATGTACAGAGCTTAGTCACTTGGTCTTGGCTGACATCTAGTGGAGCTGGAAGCTGTGCCTTCAGTGCTGAGCTTTGAAGTATTTATTGTTCCAGGGCAGACAGAACTGTGTATTTAGGACACCTCCATTTACACTATTTATTGAAATAAATTGCAACTGTGCTACAGTCTTAAAAAAGACTAAAATTTAAAAGAAATGTAACAATTTGGCCCCTTCCTCACTTTCCAATAGACAAGGCAGAAGTTCTGCTCTACTTTTGTACCTTCTACAGAATTGACCAACTAAAACGCTTGTCTTTTTCTCTAGAACATAAGCAGAGCCACTGACAACACTGTAAGGCACATACACAGAGCTGTCAGGATTTGAATTGCTTTTGTCATCTTTCCAGAAGGCCTTCCATTGACCAAAGTATGCCAATATCCTTTTTATTTTCAGTAAAAATCACATGCTTACAAATGAAATAAACATTCCAGGGCTTTCATGGCTTGAGGGCCTGGACACGAGTGTTGATGCACTCACAGATCTGTCCTGCTGACTTCTATTAATCAGACACCACTAAATCAAACAGAAGGAACTTGATACTAAAACATATGAACACTAAACCAAAGTTGCAGCAGAGAAATAATTACTATTCATATAGCATGAGCAACATCTTTGAAAATCACCAAATTAATTCTAACTCCTTGTTTCATGTAGAAAACCTGATCCATGTCAAAAAAATTAAACAGCTTGATTCATCTGCTGGCCAAAAGGAGAGGTTTCTGGAAATGTAGTATTGCTTAACACATGAAGGCATAAGTCTGAATCACACCCTCTATCCAAACCTCGTGATCAATTTCAGCCAACAGGAAAGTACAGAGTACAACAGGAAAAAAAAAAAAAAGATAGCTAAAAATAACACGTGAAGGCTGGAATCTCAAGAGGCTCTGCTCCCAAAAAGGAATACTGCATGCTTTGCAGCTAGGCATTTCCACTGCCTGCTCTCACAGTAGCACTGCCTCACAAGAGAGCCAGCACTGATAAGCCATAGAGGGCAGGAATATACAGAGAAACTGCTTCAATCAATCATCTAAAGATATTTAGGGTGCTCACCATGAAACTTTTTCCTAATACTATGAAATTATATAGAAAGTATTTGAGGACATGAATTTTCTTTTCACAAGTACACATTAAAGGCTAGATTTACTGTTATATATTAATATTAGTTACAATGGGTCTTTTAAGTTCTACACAAAGCCACTGGTCTTACAAGCTGGGAAAGTTTACCTTGTCATCCTGCCCTCCATTTAAATGGGCTGAATTTTTCTTGCTTTCTCTCCCTCAAAAATGACTGCATCTCCTAAACTTGCTGACATCCCTTTTAAGGAACATTACTACAAGAGAAGGGATGGGAAAGTTAAAAGATTTAGAAAACAAGGGAAACCTCTCAGAGAAATAGGTATTCTATTTTAAGATTTCAAGGTATGTAGCACAATTTAATCCATTCCCCATATGAATAATTTAACCTATTACAAAAGTACTACTTTAATATTTACTCCTTTTGCTTTAATATACTGTACTTAACTGAAAATTATGATCTTCAAAACAGACCACTTGACAGTTCTCTAAGTAAACAGGCAATATTGTTCATAGAACAAAGGGAAAAACAGGAAGTCAGATTGAGGACTAATATGCTCTTTTCCTTTTATCAGCTTCTGGAAAGAAACTCTCTTTTATTTCAGACTTAAAGCCTGATTGAGTACTGAAACTATTTGACTGACCAAAGGCAACAACTAAATGTTTGCTGCAGGTTTGACAATAGGGGAAGATTCTTGACAGTTGACTGGAGAAACAATTCCATAAGCAGCATTAAGCAGTTTTTAAGAAACAGTAACTGCAAAGAGATGCACACACAGACTCTCAATCAACACTGACACAGCATAACTGCTACTGCAGCAACTGTGTCCTCAGTTAATCCGAGCTGAGCAACTCTCACAGCAGGGCTGAGCTGCTGTCAGACACACACTCCTAAGAAACTTCCTGAGGAAGAAGCAGCCAGAGGTGCCATGGCTAGATGGACTTCAGAATGTGCTGCTGGAGCTCTGCTACAGACAAGAACTGCCTGCTGCGTTTCTACCTGTCTGCAGAGCATACAGAGCAACCTCTCTGGCTTTGTCATCTACACTCACCAGTAAGAATTCCATTAAACGTGTTTGTCCTGGTTTAGGGCAATCTGCAGCACACAACTTCTTTTGCCATCACTCTCTTCAAAGAGAGCCAACAAGGCAGCACCTGTTACATTGCAAATTCTTCTTATTTTGGCTTAAGGGAGACATCAGCTATTCAAACTAGCAACTCTTGAAGAGCAAGCAAGAATGAAAAATGTATTTTATTTATACTCATATTTATAAGGATTTTGTCCAGTAGAGAGGAAACCAAGATTCACATTCTCTTAGGGCTTTTTTTTCTGGGCTTAAATCAGTTTACATTTACAGCATAGGGCTGAAATGCACAAAATATTTATCAAAACTAAAAATAGCCCAAGTGTGTTTTAGGTGGGTAATATCCAACCCCATGTATATAGAAACTGCACAATTCCTGATAATGGAGAGAAAGTATTGTCAAGACATTCATAAAGATGCAGAACTCTGCAGATTAAGAGACAGACAGAGAGATACCACTAAAATGTATTGATTTATCTGCTCACTGACTAAAGTAAGAGCCCACAATTCTTTTGCAACCAGAAGAAACAGATAGGCACCTGCAAAGGTTGATCCATGATGCCACTTGTGAGGGCCACTATCTTCCCAGGGAGATACCAATATAGTGATATAAACCAGAGTTCAACCACATACTTTTGGGTCCCACATCACTTATTTCTGAATGAAGGCTGCTCCCTAATACAGCTATCAGTAAGCAGAGATCATGAAGTGTCAGGCACATACAGAAACGACTTTCCAAAGTGCTCCATTGTTTCAGGCAACACCCCATTTCACCTGCATCACTATACTGCAACTTCATTGGTCATTTATTCACACGAGGCTGCTTGGCGTCTACACTTGCAAAGAACAGGAAAGACAACCTCAGGCCTAGATACCATATACTCTATAGAGCATCAGAGTTCAGATGTGATCTTGACTCAGAATCCAACCTTGAAGGTAGTGATGTAGTTCAACACTGATCTCCAACTTACCACATTTTTAAAGTCATCCTCTGCTTCATCGAATTTTCCTTGCTTAAGCAGTAAGTGTCCTCTCTGTAATCTTGCCTGAAACAAAACATTTATTTATCAAATGGGAATTGAGCAAAGTATGAACACAAGTTTCATTTTAGTTCAGCTAACAAGCTGAAACAGATCATGACACTCATTCTGTGTCTTTTTGATTTAATGACATTCTTATAAAACCTCTTTAATGGCAAAGGATTCCTCTGCACCAGAACTGAAGGACAAAAAGCAGACGATTTTTACAGAACTTATTTGAGAAACTTCACAAATCAAAGTGAATGTGATTTGACACCACTTTCCTGATTGTAACTGTTTACAGATTAAGTAAATAGCAGAAATAATAAACAATAAACAATTCCCACACTTAATTATTTCATTAAACTCTCAGAGTAATAGAAGCTATATAAAATGATAAGTCGATGATTAAGAAGACTTTGATTTATAATACTTTCATACAACAGTGAATTTAACATTTGCTCCTTAATTGTCAACTATACAGGACATGCCACTGCCCACAAAAAAGGGAGCTGAGTGAATCAGCTGGAGAGGACTCCAGCATCAGTTTCCTAGTGAGGCAGTCCCCACATACAGTACACAGACTCAACCAAGGGGTAAGCAAATCAGAACTTTCAACAGTCACAAAGAAATGCAGTGAGATTAGGACAGTTCCTGTGGAGAACAGATACTCAAATCTAACACTGATTAAGAGAAAAAAAACCCAGAGGCTCTCTGTGTGCTCTCTTCTCCCTTTCCCAATAGCAAAGCCTTGGTGAACAACAGAATAACTACAAGTGAAAGAAGTGTTTAATATAAATCCATGAACTTAGTAAAGCTAGTAGTTGTTCAAATAATTGTCTAGACTGTACTCAGCACAGTTGCAAATTAAGGCATATTGCTATTATTTTATCCCCTCTAAAGTCCTCTGAGGGATAATGTATTCTCTATTCCTGTTGAGCAAAGTCTGAAAAAAACCCCAAGCCTTCTTTGAAACAAGTTTTTTCTTTACACTTGAACAATCTTCAGTTCCAGTAATACTTACTGATGTGAAGTCCTGCTTTAATTCAACCACTTTACTTAAATCACGAATCGCTGCTTTAGATTTGCCCATGGCTAAGTACACTGTGGCTCTTCTGTAATAAGCAATGTAGTTCTCAGAGTCTCCCTCTGCAAATGAGCAAACAGTAATCACAATACTATCTCAAAGCTACTGAAATTTCTGGTACACTGGAACTGTAATGACAAAAAATATATCATCTGACTTTTAAGCTACTGGAAACAATGGCATACATTAATAAGACGTAAAATTTGCAACATTATGCAAGCAGTATTTTCTATGCAGTTTAATTATTTAACAATAAAGATTACAGAAATACTGTAAATGCCAAATAATTGAGAGTGAAGGTCAAATATGTATGTGTTCTTCAGCTTTATACAGAACAACCTCTTTGTACTAATGCTTTACCTCCAACTGCAGGCCTACATTTAAAAGCACATTAATTCATCATTTTCCAGCCCAGGCACTGATCATCATATCAGATAAATGCAAATATTCCCAAAATTACTAATATGTTAATGCAATGACAAAAAAGACACAAACTCTTTATGTCATTCATTGAAATATCAGCAGCTTCTTTTTTTAGTAATAAAGTGGTCACCAACATTCCCTTTCACCAGCAGACAAATGCACACACACTATCAAAACATGAAGACACATTCCATGTTGTCTCCTGGTCAAAATTCCAAGATCCAGTGATTTCAATACTCTCCAAGCTAGCACATACACCTATACAAGAGGCAAACATCAGTCTCTGAAAACACGAATAATATTCTTAACATTCTTCTCTATGCAGTTTTTCACAGGAACAAGTGACAGTTACTGTTGGCTCTCAAGGAAAAGTAACCTCAACCATCAAAACAATCCAGTGTTGGAAGACAGGAAACCTTTTACTATGCTATTAAAAACATAATAATCAATCCAGAATTTGCAGACAAGAACATCCATGCCTGAGGAACGGAAATAGTATTTTTCTTCCTCATATCATTTGAGGTTAAATAACTCAAAATTTTCAAAATAAATAGAATAACTCAATATTTTCAAAATAAATAGAAGAAACAGCAACACCAAAAATCTTATGATCAGTAACCAAGTTTCATAGCTGGCCACCTCCATTACCAAAACACTAGTTCAGTTCTCACTGAAAAAGCTATCTGCACTCTTCCTCTACAGTAGCTTGGTTGTGAAAATATGAATCTCCAGAGCTGAAACCTAATAGGAACTCACATGCTAATTTAATAGGATGCTCTTTGTATGTCAGCATTACAAACATCAAATAAATTCAACTGTTACTACCCTTAAAAAAAAAAGCAGCATTGAGTCCTAAATGTGTAGGCTAGGTGCAAATCAACAGCTGAAATTAAGGAACTTTATTAATACACACAAAGGATGAAAGGTAGAAAAGAGCTAACATAGAAAGCACATTCCAGCACGAGATGATTCTCTGACAGATAGTTTTGCCTCAGTACTCCAGCAACAGTAATGAACAGCAATTGACACTTACCCAGACAGAAGGCATAAGCTGGGATTGAAGAAATAGTTGAAAACTTAACTGAAGAGAGGCAATCTGGACAGCAGTTTTCTTCTATTTTAGATGTGTGCAAAAAAACCCAAATATAGACTGGCTGAGGCAAGACAGAAAGATCTATCTACCTCACAGTCTACAACGATGCAGTACAGCCAGGAAAAGATTCTTGCCTCCTCACAAGCATAGCTGGCAAATCATGCTTAAAATCTTTTCAAAAAGGCAAAATCCAAAGAAGCCTGATGAAAATGAGTCAATCAGGCTAAAATCAGCATCTAACTAAGAACTCCATAAAGGTCACAACTGAAGTGGTCACACCATATTTCTACAAACTGCTGGAGCACAGGTGGCAAAGCAGTGAGTTTCACCCAAGCAGGCACCTCATACCACTGCTGCCTCTGCACCATCACCAGGAACTGCACAGCCACACACTGAATTGGCCTCCTCATCAAATCCAAGTTCAAGTTTGCCAACCAACAATAAAGGAAAAAATCACAACATGGCACTACCTGTGCACAGATCCCACAGAAATGCTTTGGCAGCAACACACAAACCTAAGGAGTAACAGATTGTATCTAGGTGGAACAAGGAGTTTCCATAACAGAATAAAAGGGAAGTTGCCTCTTCCATTCTCTTTACACAAGCGAAGTTATCTCAGAGAAGGCAAAGAAAATATTAATAACTCAGAAACAACCAATGTTTCATTTACATCTCATTATTAAACCAAGGCATAAATAAAAAGGTATCAATAGTAGAACTCCTCAATGTATAACATCTTAGCAATATTCTCTTCACAGAGAAGAAAAATGCACTTGTACACTTTGTAACAAAGTCCAACAACTTAAAACCACACCATGAAATTAAGAAACTGTAGTGTTAATGGACACTGCTGTTTACTGGCGCTGTCTCTATGCTTGAATTAATGGATTTTAATCAGCTAAGTTGCTTTAAAATTCTTAAAAGCAAACATTTAAATTCTCAGTTTGCTGAAAATGCAGAACACCAAACAAGAACAAAGTCACTTGTTGACTACAAGAGAGGGACAATTTTGCTCTCCACTGCAAATTCAGTATCTCAAATTTGCAGCATCAGTTTCACTGAGCTATCATCCACTTCAAGACTTAATTAAGAAAAAATAAGAGAGAGTGACTATTTTAAACCTTGAATTTTTTACAGCACTGGATAAGAGGAAGCATAGATAGTCAGCCTTTGAAAAACATACTCGTATTTCGAAAAACATCAAAGATGAAACCTGATCTTGATGGGATTAGACAGACAGGGAATACCTCATCAAATAATATCAGAGCCAATTATAATTCCTTTCATACAGCTAGCTTCCAGAACAGTGACTTACATGTTTATGTATCACGTAGTTAATTTATCAGTTTTCTTTTGTCAGAAACAAAGCAAACATATTCTACTGCATCTCTGTTGGCTTTTGTCCAAACTGCTGTAAAAAGATACCCCAACTTCTGTGACTCATAGAATGCAATTTGCAAGAAAGCAGGATACTTAATGAAGCAAACAGTGGGAAAAACTCACCCAAAGGTATTTGAGTACAAGAGCCACTTCCCTGAGATACGCACCTATAGCCGCATGAAAGTGAGACAAAGCATCTGCCAGCTGTCCAGCAGCCAATAATTTCTTCCCCATTTCAAGTTGTTTTTCTACTTCTGCATTTATTCCACACTCAGCTCCTTAAAGAAAAACAAAAAGATCAAAGTTTTGAATGACCGGTTTGATTATAGCAAACATATACAGTGATAATACAACACATGTGACAAACCATTATTGATAGAGGCAGAGGTCACATCTTCCTGCACTTTAGGCAATCTCAGAGGTCTTTTCCAACCCAAGAGATTCTGAGATTCTGTAAAGCACCCTGCAGCCTAATATCCTCATAGCATGTCCCAATAAGGATGTGTCAAAGAATGAGACACTGCCTTGCACTCCACTGTGACAAGGCACTGAATACATATTTACACATTCAATAACATACTTTGACTTTCAATTCCAGAAGAATCTGGAAACCACTCATAACACACATGCAGCAAACACACAATGGCTCTAAGTCAAATTTCATGGCCCTGATGGTGACTTAACACTTAACTGAGAATTGTTTGGCTACTTAGAGATTGGCTTGTCATCTACAGCACTTTTGTCTAATCTTCACAATTTCCAGGGCAAACTTCTACAGAACTGCAAGTCCTGACAAACACTTAAAATTCTCACTCCTCTTCCCTTTGACCAGTAGCATGAAAACCACACTGAAGTGGTAAATCTGAAATGCCAGTATGAGTTTAAAGTTGCTGCTCAGCCAACAGAGAAAGACTATTGTTGAGAAGAAATGAGCAGTCAAGTGTAAGTACAAGCTGCACACACCCCAACTCAGCAACTGTTTCTTCGTTTGTCCTGCTTCCTGCACTCTTCAGATCAGGGCAGAATTTCACTACGAGTTACCCACTGGCTTATGACCATTAAAAAACTTTCACACTAGAAAAATTTTCACTTATTAAGAGGATACCCTATGCCTAGCTTTAGGCGAGGTAATATATTGAAATCCTGAATAAGCACATTACATTAAAACTCAATGACTTGTAAGTTATTTCACTCAGGTTTTGTACTGAGTTGATTCAGATAGGCATTTTAAATACAAAAATGCAGCAGTACTTCAAAGTTGTTTCTTGGAATCGAAATAAAAATGTTACAATACAACTGATTGAAGGAAAGTACATCCAAACTTCTCACAAAGAAAGGTGGTTAAACAACAAAGTATTAGTAATGAACAAACAGTAATTTCTTATCACCAAATCATCCTGATTTTAGATGTAGGAGCTTTTAACACTTGAGATCTTACTTTAATTTTTCTTTTCTACTCCATTATACAGCTCATAATTCTTTTAATTCCACATTATAAGAAAATCCTTGAGCTGTCTATACTAAAATGAACAAAATCCCTTCTGCATCCAGTAGTGAAAGTTCTATCTGCTGACTGACAATAATTCAGCAAGCTGGATTCAACTCAATTTGTTTGTTTTAGAATAATGATAAGAAACAAATTTTTTTTTAATTAATGGAAATTACTCCATGAAGTCCCAAATTTCCAGTGAATATTTTTAAGCAGATGGAGTTAAAACTGTCTACATGAGAAATAATTATTATTTGAGGATCTTACTAAATGATTCATTTTAAAATCAATTCTAGATATGCAAAAAATGTCTTCCCATTTTATCTGAATGTCCAATTTTCAGCAAGAAAGGACATTCTTCCTTGCTCATTTTGCTCTGCGAGCTTAAAGCTTCAATCATCAAGTAGCCCAGCATCCTTTAAAATGACAAAGCAAGCATTAGAAACACAATGAAAAAACTCAGAAATGGAAAGAAAACCTTAGCACAGATTTCCCTGGCTTTGGAAATATGATAGCAGCAAAGCAGGTATCAAACTATAAACAGACTGAAGTATTTAACATGACCTAATACCAGCTAAAAACTGTAAGTTTCATCCCTCCTGTGTCTCCCCACACACAAACACCTGAAATCTTTCAAAACTTGTCAGTTGGGAGTGGTATCCCAAAATTGGGCTATAAACTGCTCTTTGATGAACTTTCCATCTACTCAAATACGGCATTTTTTTAAATTAAATTCCCACAGTCTCAAGCATCCCTGTTTTACATTCAGTCACATCAGGATAGCTCCAAGAATACATTTTTGCACAGTAATTTGTACCTACACGATTTGGTATCTCACAAACATGTTCAGTACAGTTTTACAGTTACATAATATTTTAGGTGGAAGAGCCATTTTTTTCCTTTCCAAAAGAATGAAGATAATTAATAAAACAAATGAGAAAGGCGCCCATTGATAGCAAACAATAAAAGCAGGAGCAACATGGATAAAAAAAGGAGCAAATTGTGAAGTCCTGTAGATTCCCTGTAGAATGAGACTAATTATACTTGACATACATTAAACCATACATTAAACCTCGGCTCTGCAAGTTGCTGAACACCATGAAGTGGTGCATGAATCTCCAGGAGCAGCCTGCATCATCAACCTAACCATCATGAAAAGTGACATTTACCAGAACTACTCAGAACACTCTGCACTGACCTGATAGTTGGGCTGTATATTCACAGATACATATTCACAGATGTATCTACAACCGGGCTGTATATTGCTTATTCATTTTCTGGCTGTAGGCAAACAATTGCTTTAAATATAGCAGCCCACAGCAGACATCTGAAAACTGATAACATAAGCACAGGAGTCCAAGGACTCAAATTCTCTGCAACCTCTTTGGGTATCTACACACTCTTTGGTCTAGGAAGGAGTCTAAGAACTAAAGTTCAGCTGGAGCAAAGAAACAACCACCAAACTCCACCACAAAACTCTTCCCAAGAGATTCACATTGGTGAGCTGGAAACCACAGGCCCAGCTGAAGAAACTCTGCATGCCCCACCAAGAAACTAAATTTACATAAGAGATATGCAAGTTTACCATTTATTTTTTCCATGGATTTTAATTTGAATATCATGTCTGAAGACTGACTAGGTGTTAAATATTCACCCTGGGCCTCAAACAACCACACACATGAGCCCAGCTGCTAAAGCAAGTCAAATATTCTGGATAAATTCAGAGCCTGTAGTCCTTGCACTGACACAAGAGTCTAAGAGTTGTTTTTTTGCTTTTTAAAAAAAAAAAAAGAAAACCAAACCAACACAAAGAAATCAAACAAACACAAACCCCTAAATCATTCCCAGATAATTGGTACTAACCCTGACAACTCAAGGGACAACAATTAGAAAGTGTAGGGAAGATAAGCCAGCTAACCTGTTTTTCCAGTTAAATACACTCACTTCAAATAAATTATAACTTCCTGGTAAGATTTTTGTTTTATTAGGCTAATAGGTGCTAATATGTAGGCACCTAGGTCTACAGACTTCGACTATATCCTTGTATAATGGGTCTCCATCCACATTGCAAAGAACTCAAGAAAGCCCTGCAACCTGAGAACAGTTTCAAGATGTTACATTTGTCCACATGCCGGTTTAACCCCCTGTAGAATTTCCACCTACTTTTTTCTAAACCTTGTTCCCAAGCTGAGTAACAAGATTATGAAAATAAACAGAATTAGTTCCTACTGTGTACCAAAACCAGTTGTTTCGACGACAAAGTAGCAGCATGCATGTCACTAATCCTAACTACATTCATCTAAATCTTTATTTTTCCCCCACAGAGGAGCTTAATGATTGCCTTATCTTGTCAGGAGAGTGAGAGATCCTGCTTTTGCAATATTTTTTCAGAATCAGAATGACCCTGAATCTTAAGCTTCCTGTTATTTTTAACCAGTTTGGCCTTTGCTTTAGGTATATTTGCTAACATGATTTTCAAGAACTACACTGAACTAAGTAGGGTGTGGACAAGCATGGGCAGTTTCAGAAGCGACACTTCTGAGATTTACAAGGAGCCTCAGAGTATCCAGTTGAGCTGTGTGTAACTACACAGCAAAGAGTAGCAGAAAAAAAGCCCCACCCTCAAGTAGCCTTTGCTATTTGGGGCCAAGAAAAAAAAACAGAAAAAAACTTAGGGTGAAAACAAAAGGTTGGGAGAGGAAAAGAAACACTTAATGCTTGTGGTCTGACAGTAACTGACTGAGCTCTGTATACTCAGGGCCCATTTATTCTTCCCCATATTACATTTCCTTTATTCTGCTGCGAGGAAGGAGAGACCTTATTCCTCCTCAGTCACCTCTTTTTGTTGTGATTAGTGTGGACAAACAGCAATGAAGAATGAATCTTCCCAAAAGAGGATCTGTGCCAAATTCATCACAAATTGGGGTGAAGAGGAGGAATCAAAAACGTTTCTACTGAGGGTATTTATCAGCCAGATATAAATAGTAGTCATCTGCATAAAGTATGAGATACAAAGTTATATGGAATGACTCTTCCAGATTCATGGATCAGATGACACAAGGCAGACTT
Organism: Thryothorus ludovicianus; assembly: GCA_013397245.1. Classification (NCBI taxonomy): domain Eukaryota; kingdom Metazoa; phylum Chordata; class Aves; order Passeriformes; family Certhiidae; genus Thryothorus; species Thryothorus ludovicianus. The sequence goes on along the minus strand of VZTB01014422.1, from coordinate 851,703 downwards.
ATATTATCAAGACATCAAAAAACAAATTTAAATGTGACTATGAACACCTTTGAGCTCAACAATCAGTAATACTCGTGGGGACAAAAAAAAAAAAAATCCAGATACTTAAAAACCATAATCCCCCAAAAATTCTCTAACGACATGTCTGAAAAATTAACTCATGAATTAAGAAGTTAGTGAATTCAGTAAATAAGATCCAGTATTACCACTTCTCATTCTATTACTGTACTCTACATCTTTGTTAACTGAAGGTAAGACAATGTCCCCCAAATTAGGAAATGTGGCAAGCCCAAAGAGCAATTAAACCACATACTTGAAACAGGCTGGCAACTGTAAAGAATCCTCATCAGGAGCACCACTGCCACAACCTTGGGGAGGGAAAAAAGAACAGTATACTCTGATAAAAGCTACTATTTGTCTTCTAACACTACTAGAATACATATAAAAAAAAAAAAAGGCAACTTGACACCACAGTTCGTGGTCTAATGCAGAGTGTCTTTGCCACAGTACGTTCCTGTTGCGACCTGGCCAGCTGAACTAGTTTTTAATTTAGTGTATCAACTGAATTTTTAATGTGAACCTGTATCTTCCTTAAGCCCATAGACTTTTTCTGACTACTGACAGCTTCAGTTCCACTTCCATCTGCCACTGGCAGGTAAACAATGTCCCTCAGATACATTACCCTGACTGTAACCACCGGTCTATAACAGAGTTAGAAACTTAACAGTAGACTGTGAATAAGTCTGGCTACACAGGTGCTACTGGCAGTGTGCTATGAAAGTAAACAGGCTGCACAAAGCACAGATAAGCTGAACTTCAAATACTAATGGTGAGAGGTGGAAAAAAAAAAGCACAACGGAAACCATAACAACAAAATAAAAGTAGAACAAACTCAACGCAATTATCAAAAGCCTCAGCGAATCTCTACGTGTGGCACTAATACTGGCTGAGGCTGAGAACGGCAACTGGCGAAGCCTTTGAACTTCGGAACTCCACAGAATCCACACCGGAGTGCGAAATTCAGGGCCAGCACAGAAAGGGCAGCGCTGTCACCCCGCGGCACCCGAGCACTCCACGGCAACCGAGGCCTGAGCAGGCCGGGGAGCGCCAGCAACTCCGGCCAACCCCAACAGGTCACCCACCGCCAGCGGCCGTGCCCTCATTACGCACCCTTCGCCACAGGGATGAGGTGGCAGCCTTGTACCTCCCTCCTCACACGCTTTCCCGAAAATACTCCCCCCTCAAGACAACACCGGCCGGAGGAGGCGGGAGAGTGGGGGGTGGGGGTGTGTGCGCCCCGCCGCCATGGCGGACATGGCAGCCCAGATAGGAGGGACGGAGGGAGGGAGACCAGCCACCACGGCCGAGGGCCCAACCCCGGGCGGCGGCGGACGCCGCAGCACAGCCCCCCCTCGCAACGCACCCCCACAGGGACCCCGGCCTGGCTCACCCTGGTACTGCAGGTCGAGGAGCACGAGCAGGAAGGGCAGCGCGGAGCCCAGGCGCCCTGCGGAGGCAGCGGGGGACACCATCTCCTCCTCCGTCGCCGCNGCCTGCCCGCCTCTGGTGTTCATCGCCTGCCTCTGTGCCCGCTCTCGCCCTGCTCATCTCGACATCCCCACGGCCAGAAGCAGTTAACAATTTGCCCAGAGGACCGCAGAGAATTGAAATCGGATTGGGAAATACAGTCTTGCTTTATCGCAGAAGCGCAGAATTTCCTGAGTTAGAAGGGATCCGTCAGGATCATTGAGTCCAACTCCTGGCCCTGCGCAGGGCGTCCTCTACAATCACACCCTGTGCCTGAGAGCATTTTCCAAAAGCTTCTTGAACTCTGTCAGGCTGGTGCTGTGACCACTTCCCTGGGGAGCCTGTTCCAGTGCCCAAATACCTCTGGGGGAAGAACATTTTTCTAACACCCAACCTAAACCTCCCCTGACACAGTTTCAGGCCATTCCCTCAGTCCTGTCACTGTCACCACAGAACAGAGGTCAGTGCCTGCCCCTCCTCTTCCTCTCATGAGGAAGGTGTAACTGCAGTGGGGTCTCCCCTCAGTCTCCTCCAAGAACAGACCCAGTGCCCTCAGCTGCTCCTCACACAGCTTCCCCTCCAGCCCTTCATCCTCATGCCCTCCTTTGGACACCCTCCAACAGCTTCATGTCTTTCTCACATTGTTGCACTCAAAACTGCACACAATACACGAGGTGAGGCCACACCACTGCAGAGCAGAGTGGGACAATCACCTCCCCTGCCCAGCTGGTGACGGTCTGCAAAGCAATACAGCTGAAATATAAAAATGCTTTCAAAGGGATTCATAAAAATTAGGTTGGTTGCAGAAACAATTTCCTTCAGAAGTCTTGAGTCTGGCATGAAAGGGTGGATGAAAAAGACTACAGTAATGTTCAAAGTGCTGGAAAACAGAAAGCTAAGAAATTGTTCCCGAGTTGCTGCTGATAATATATAGAAACATCAGAGGGCGGCAATTAGCAAGGAATGACTCCTGAAGCTACTCATTGCTTCATAGACAGTGAGCTCAATAAAGTGACATTTGGTGGAGATAGTTATATCTGTGGAGGACCCTAGTATGCTTGGTGATACAATTGATAGAAACAATTTCATTAACAATCTCGATTCCAAAACCACCCTAACAAAAGTTTCCTTATCCAGGAAGAATATAGCGGACTGAACTGAGCAGACAATCACAGTTAAAATATAGAAGCAATATTGCAAACTGTTGTATTGCTTGCACAATCTGGTATGAAAATAAAGGAGGAGGTGAGAGGATGATAATACAGAGGTCGTATTCTCAGGACTCCTTCTTCTAAGACGTCTCTCAGTCCTTGTACCTTATTTTCATTTTCGCCTGTGTACATCCCTGTTAGCTGTGATGGAGCTAAATGAAATACTGGTGTACATCTGCTTAACATGGGATTCTTGTCTATGTAGGTTCATCTTTTGGGAATTTCACATTTGGATTGGTGTTCACAGGAGAGGGCTGTGAAAAATTTCTTTTATTTGTGTTCCTCACTGCAGAATGGAAACAGAAAGGCTCCTACAACCCACAGTTCAGCACAATACCTAATTTACATGCTCTAAACTTTCACTTGTAAAGCTGGTCTTTTTCATTGGACTTGAAAGGAAGTGTGAGTGTCCAGTCTTGCCTAGGGCAAGGGAGTAAAATATTTAATTTATAAAAACATGCTCTTATTAAAACATGTATTTTATTTTTAGGGCATATAATATGTTTCAATTAAAATGCTACTCTGAAAGTAAAAATAAATTTGCTTCAAGTATTGAGATACTGGTTTGTTTGGAAATTTTTTGGAATAAGGAATTTTATTTTGAAAATATATGAAAAATGTTAACATAAATGAACTCTTCTGTTTCTTGACTGAAGCAATTTCTGAAATTCAGTCTATTTGCATAACTAGTTCTGATTTCCCTGAAACTGGTTTTGTTTTTCCTGTCATTAATTACATTTATTTTTCTCAGCTCAACTCCAAGTTTCAAGTTTTTTTGTCCTCTGTGACATCAGCAAGCTATTTTGTTTCTCCCGGAAGTCTCTGATTTTACAAACTGTGAAAAATGCCATTGACAAAGTGCTGTGCCGTCACTGAAGGTGTTTATTCTTATTTTATGTCTGCAAGAAAACAGAACAAGCAAAGCTTGCACTTCTAAGCACTTTAACCAGAATCTAGAGCGTGTGTGTGTGCAGTCTTACCTCTGCCTGCTCTAACAGACACCTCCATATTCTTCCTTCCTAAGTGGATGTTTCCATCTCTCAAGACATTATTCATTCAAGCCACTGGCAACAGAACACCCCTCACGCAGAGTTTTACAAGTTCATGTAAGCCACTGGTCTGTGATGCCATCGAGCATCCTCTTTTACCCACCCAAAAGCAGGATATTATAGCCACATCAGTGGAAAAGTGCAATGTAGTTGTTAGAAAAAAACAATATCTAATGTATGCCATTAAAAATTCACCTAGGGGTAGTTAAGTGTTAAAATTTCCAAGTATTTGCTTGTGTGACCTTTCTATTGCTGCAATTGAATCAATGGTTTCAGTGTCTTTGCAGACATTTCTCTATAGTTAAGTTGAATTCCCTCAAGTTTTGGAAGAAAGGAAGATAAATGAACTGGCCATCTCAGTAAAATCCAGCTAGACTTGTTACGTGAAGAGAAACTTTTAAGAGAAACTGTTTTATTTGTGGATAAAAATGATTTAATTTGAAAAGATTCTGAAGCACCTAAACTTGAAAATAAAATTTATTAAACTACATAGAGCAGTGTCTATTCAAACTGCTTAATTGTGGCTGGTGGCATTTGTTGGAATGAAGGAGGTGACACAAAAGGATCAGGAGAGTGGTTCATTCTACCTTTCTTTTAAATATTTTGTTTTCCTGTGATAAAAATACATAAATTATCTTCTCAGGTAAACTGAGTGATGGGAAGTTTGAACAAATGGAAATATTATAGGTATTTGTCACTGTTTAACCCCTGCCAGCAACCAAGCACCACACAGCCACTCACTTGAAAATTGAAAAATGTGCCGTTCTGGGAACTGGCAGGAAGGAAAAGATTAAATAATCCGAGAATCTGGCTAGACTCATTATTATATTTACACCATTCTGGTGAAGTAAACTTTCTACCAGAGTTAATGATTACTTGTATGCGTCACTCTGAGAGCACTGTAGGAGAGAAGTTACTGAAGTCTATTTCTCAGTTCTCAAGACAATTTTTCCACTGCCCTCTCAAAACATCTCGTACCACAAGTGTAATCCTCCTCCATACCACAAAATACACCAGTCACTTTTTCACTTAATGTGTTGCAGGAGTGCTCTGAGGGCACTGCCAGGCCTGGCTGTCCCTGCCCAGCCTCCCTCAGTGCCCGTACCCCTGCTACTCTGGACATTTCCCAAATAGCCATTGCCAAGATGTCACCTCATTTCACCCCACAATTAGAATACTCTCATTTTTGTGTTCTCCAGTTGCAGGTGCCCTCCATGAGCCTCACAAATACCTTGCAAATGTTCTTGGTCCTCTCCTAGTAAATCCACACCTGTTTTAGGAAAATACTTTTGTCACCAAGGTATGTAAGGGTAGAACTCAGCACTAATGTGGGTTAAAGAATACCCACCCTTGCCAAGTGAGGCTGTACCACTTACAGCTGGTAATTAAAGATTAATCAAGCTCTGGAATAAATTAAGAGGAAAAGAATGATAGGGTGAGAGCCACCCCTTGAGCATAAAAATCTTGGTTATAGCTCTCATCCAAGGCCTGCTTGTGTATTTTGTACTAAACAGATAATAGAAAAAGCAACCAAAATCCACATTTCTTCACACTTCATATACCACTCCCCTCATCAACTGGAGACCATTTCCAGCAGTTTCTCACACAATTAGCCTTTACTTTGATATAAAAACCACTTTCATAGCAAGAGAGATCATTAGAAGACTGTGGTATTACCATTAGGGCATTCTAAGGGCAAGGAGTATAAAATTTCTTGGGTACCCAGGGGACTGCACTTGTGCATCTTGCTCTCTAAGTTCTCCAGCCATTCACATAAAGTGCTCATCAACTTGTATTGCTTATTTGGCTCTGGGCCTGACCCATAGAGACTGTGACTGTTACACTGCAAGTTCTCAAAGTCCTCTCTTAATTAAGGTTTGCCACACTAAACGTTCTTAAAGCATCTTCCTCTGGCAATGCCTTCTTTAGCAGCTCAACAGATGCAGATCTGCAGAAGCAAGAGTCACTAAGTACTGAGGGCTGAGTGTCCACATTTGATACATGTTCAGATTTTCCTTCAGACTAGCCTGATCCTCTGGATTGAACACCACTAGTGACTGGAGCATGCTGAGGTACCCTTGGAGCATCAAAAACTGTAAGGATCTGAATGATTACCTCTCTTCTTAAAGCTGGTGTTCACAGTGTATGTGCCCACATCTACGCTGTCGCAAAGAGCATTTCATGGTTCACTAAGGTAAGCTGGTGCCTCAGTAAGTCTGTGTACTTTGGAAAACACAATGGTGTACGCCTGGCCAAATGGAATTTCTAAATGAAGATTAGGAGTTGTAAATGTCTAATGATTACCTCCATCACTGAATTTGCCAGCATAAGCAAATATTAAATACAAACTGTTTGAAATCTTCCCAGTTGCCACAAAGGCTGCACAGCATTGATAATGGAAAAACACAATTCAAAACCCTTACAGGGAAGAGGAATAAAATCAGAAGGATATGCTGTAATCTGTAGCTGTTGGAATGATTCTATCTGCATGATACAATACATGTTTTCATTGAAAAGAACAACTTCACCTGACATTACTTCGTTTAAGATACCTGCAGGAAAGCATACTGCCGGCCTTATCCTTTTACTGGAACATGGTGTTTTCTTGCACACGTCCGGAAACTCGCATGGAAGTTCCACACCTTCTCCCGTTGGATATTATCACTACGCTCTCGGTCCCTCGGGCTTCCCTCCGGCTCGGCAGGCAGGCGGGCCTCTCTCTGCAGCCCCACAAACCCCTTTCCAGTTCGGTGGGCAGGCAGGATGCTGGAGATCCCGAGACCCCTCTGCAGCTCAGCGGGCAGATGGGATCCTGTAGCTCCTTAAGACCCCCCATCCATCTCGGTGGGCAGGAGGGCTCCTGCAACTCCTAAACCGCTCATCCATCTCGGTGAGCAGGAGGGCTCCTGCAACTCCTAAACCCCTCATCCATGTCGGTGGGCAGCAGGGCTCCTGCCCCCTCCCCACCGCTGCCCTGCCGCGCCGCCCGCCCCGTGCCGCCGGGGACTCCCCATCCCGCTAAGAAGTTGGCTGCTCCACAGGTTTAAACGTGTTGTGTTCGATTACTGCGTGGCAAAACGTGCCTTGAATTTCCACAGGCAGCCTTTCCAAAGCTTGTTGTAACTTCCCTTGCGTTTTACAAAGAGGGAGAGAAAAGGCTGCTTCTCGGTCGGAGAGGCTTGGGACCGGACCAAGACAAAGGACATCCCGCCTGGGCATCAGCATCTGCCGGGCAGATTTTCAAGGAGNCGGCCGCAGCCCCGCAGCTCCTCCGCGCCCTGCGGCGCCCGCTGAGACCCGCGGAGCTGTAGCCCGAGGTGAGCGCAGGGGTGTCCCTTTCTCCTCCCCACCCCGGGCGCTGAAGGGTGCGGGAGGCAGAGCCCGGCGGGGCCTCTCCCCTGGGGCAGGCGGGAGGGAGCGGCGGGGCGGCCGCGCTCCGCAGAGGAGCCGGAGGCTTTGGCAGGCAGAAGGAGCCCCGCTCAGGGCCTCCCGCAGGCCCGGCCGTGCTTGGCCGCCTCCCGGAGCGCCGGCTCCGGGCCTGGCCCGCCAACACCGCCGCGGGGAAGCGCCGCTTCTCCCCCGTGCCTCCCGTCCCGGAGCGGAGGGGTGGCCGGGGGAGCAGACGGTGCCATCCCTGACCGAGGGGCCTCGCGAGTGGGTGATGACCCTAAATACCTCATGGGCACAGCTCCCAGAATAGGGTAAATCCGGCAGAAAGAAAGGGAAAAAAAAGATCGAAAAGGGCCGCCTCCGTCCGTAAAGATCGAAAAGGGCCGCCTCCGTCCGTCCGTACTTTATCTATCTCCATCGAGATGCCTGGGCGGCTTGGCTTCTTCTCAACTTCGTGGTGCCCCTCCCATTCCTGGAGTGTTCAAGGCCAGGCTGGATGGGGCTCTGAGTGACCTGGTCTGCTAGAAGGTGTCCCTGTCCACAGCAGATAGTTGGATCTAGATGGTCTTTACGGTGCCTCCCTACAAAGACCATTATGTGATGCATAGATGATGTGCCTCTGCAAGGTCACATTCGATTAAAGCAGGTTTAGTTGGAGCAGCATGCTCCTGCATGGATATTCCTGACCAAATACATTGGCTGAGGAGAATAAGCTACCCTCAGGTGTGATTTACTTTGCTGGCTTTAAATAATTTTTAGGGGGTTTTTTGTTGTTTTTTTGTTGTTGTTGTTTGGTTGGTTTTTTTTTCTTTCTAATTAACCCCCTGCATCTGTCAGTTAAAGGCCCTTATTTAATGTGTGCTTTTTCAGGCTTTTCCTGCTTGACACACAAAGTGGTAGCTTTCAAAGATCTCATAGTTTTTATGTAAAGGAATTTCTCCTATGTCAAAGAGATAGAGCACATACTAGGTTTAGATCTTTGGGAATTAGATTTCATTATATGTAGCTTAACAGTTCCTTTGATTAGAAAAAAATTTCAAATACTTGTTTTTCAAGGTGTTTTAAAGAATCTGAGGCATGAACATTTTGAACACTAGCCAGTATTTGAGCATTATTAAGAGATCTAGCTGCTTTCAAATGTAAGTGTATTTGTACACTAAATGGAAGTGAGTCTGTGTTATACAGAAATAGCTCTGAAGAAGATTAGCAGATTTTTTCTTACTTCAGTACTCAAAGCAATGCAAAGTTCAGTAGTAAACTAGGCAGATCTATATTTGATATACATTAATAAAAAGTAGATTTCTTTGAAGATTTTCTGTACACCCTGTTTGTGGAAAAGGAGGTGGCAAAAATGTCATCCTTGCAGAAGACTGAAATGTTGCAAACATTACACAGTATCCTTCTAAATTACAAAGTAGTGGTGTGGTAAGTGATGGAAGAATCTAAATGGAACTGAACCTTGGGTATAAGAGTTCAAGGTCCAAAAAATAAACAGCCAACATAGAAATCTGCATAAAACTAAGAGCTTGTAATTTGTGATGATGCTTGTGTTGGTGCACGTGGCAACACTGCTGGTATTTTTGTGGAAGCAGTTCTATATTGTGATTACTGGCAGTCATGTTAATGTTTATATTGGAGAGGGCAATGTTAAAAGTGCAGATGAGAGGTGAGGTTCATTACAAATTCCTAGGAGGTGAATGGAGGGAAATACTAAGAGGGAGTACAAATTACATGGCGGGGCTGAAAGGGGACAGAGGAGGCCTAACAACATGGTTAGGATCTACATGATCTCTGAGAAGTTGAGGGAGCTGGGCTTGTTTAGTGTGGTGAAGAGAAGGCAAAGGGGCACTCTAGTAGTGGCCTACAGTTACTTGAAAAATTTCAGCAAAAATATTCAAACCATTTTTTAATCCTTGTAATAGCAGATACTTGATGAGATATTAAGAAAAATATTTTCATAAGGAGGAGAGCACAGACATGCAACAGGTTATACGGGGTGGTCATGGATTGTCTGTTCATCTTAAATGCCACAGGTGATGTGAACTAGTGTGCAGCAGAAATTTGGACTGGACGATGGTCACCAGAGGTCCCTTGAGAACATCTCTGTGAGTCTATAATGCATGATGGAGAGGAACCTATGGAATGGAGTGTATAATCAGATATGTATTGTGTGACTGTTCTTGGATAGGTATGTATTTAGGAATGACCAAGAGGATAAGAAACTGAAATATGTGTGGAAAGGACTGAAAAGTTAGGGAGGTATAAATTTGGAACATGGCAGTAAGACAGATGTAGCTAGGGGACTGAATTATTAAGAAATTGTAACAGGAAGAGCAGGTTTTTGGAGCAGACTGGTAAGGATGAGTGAGGGAATAGAGTAATTTTGTATGACAGAGGAGAAAGATGCTGCTGCTTAGAAACAGTGTTTGAAGAAACAGAGCAGGAACAAGGGAAATACCAAACTGGGGAGCACTGGGATTGAGGTAGGACAGGGATATAGGCAGAAGTTGTCAGTTACATTGAAGGAAAGTATTTAGGCATGGATGGTAAAGTAGGTGATGTACACACTTCATGGGACTGAAGTGTGGGGATCAGTATAATGAGACAGGAACGACAGATGTGGTGAGGTTGTAGGGTTGTATGGTTGCAGGAGCGGGACTGGTGTGTGCTGATACCAGGCAGAGGTGAGTTGATTTGATGAGTGAGGAGAGCGGGTGGAAGCTGCATGCAAAGCGTGTGACTGTGTTAAGGTGAGGAAGGTGTTTGAAAGCACCCGGGAAGAAGTTGGTGTGTGGGCATTGGGAGAGGTATGGAGTTGCACTGGAGGGATTGCATTGAGCTACCAGCTGAGACACATGAGGGTGCAGCAGCGTGAAGATATACAGAGATGCGACATACATAAGAATGCTGATGGTGGGGAAGTGACAGGTGTTGTCATATCTGGGAGAAAGTTGAGTAGGTGAGGCTGAAGAAGGGCACAGGACAGCACGGGGGTAGAGGAGTGTAAGTCACGGCGGAGTGAGAAAGGTTTGAGCCAGGAGCAGCGCGGAGGAGGCACAGGATGCGGAGGCACGTTGATGCAGTGAACGTGAGAGCAGGGTGGCATGTACAGGCTTCAAAGAAGTGAAGGGAATGTGGAGAGAGAAAGCGTACGCTGTCTAGCTGTGTTAAGGGTGCATAAACGTAAGAGCGGAGCCGAGGATACGTTTGTTGATGCGAGTAGCGTGTGAAGATGGTAAAGGATGCGCTGCGTGGGGGCAGCGGGAGCACCGGGACCCGCGGGGGAGAGCTCCTTAGCGCGGCGCTGCCGGGAGGCCGTGGAGGCGTCGCGGGAGGAGGATGCNCGGACATGGTGAGCGCCGGGACGGGCGGGCGGGCGGCGGGGCGGGGAGTGTCGGCCAGGGCTGAGCCGTGTCTCTCTCCCGCAGCCCTTCTCCCAGCGCGCCTACCACCCGCCGGCGGCCGGGCCCGGCGCGGGGCCAGCGGCGTTTCCCGCGTTCCAGTTCCGCGGGCGGCACGAGAACCCGGACTGGCGGCGGCTCAGCGCCGTGGACGTGGAGCGGGTGTCGCGGGAGGGGGACGTGGCGACCCTGCAGACGCACCTGGAGCATGTCACCTTCTGCAACGCCGAGCGGGAGTGCTGCCCGCACTGCCAGGGCCCCGCAGACCCGCTGCTGCTGAAGCTGCTGCGCCTGCTGCAGCTCTCCACCGAGTACCTGCTGCACTCCCAGGAGTACCTCAGCAACCAGGTCGACAACCTGGAGGAGGCCCTGAGAGAGAAACAAACCCAGTGTGACCAGCGGGACAAGGAGGTGGCCCAGTTCTCGCAGGTGATCCAGGGGCTCAAGGAGGAGTGCCGGCGGAGGAAGAAGGTGATCAGCACCCAGCAGATGATGCTGGAGGCAAGAGCCAACTGCCACCAGGTGAGAGGAGAGGGCCTGGTGACCCAGTCACCCACACCTTGTCAGCTCTGAGCCTGCTGGGATGGGCGGCAGAGCAGCCACACTCTGCTGGGGCACAGTTGCTGAGTGAAAGGCTGGAACTGCAAGGACCATTGACCTTGCAAAAGGAAGTGCATTGCTGGCACTCGTTTTCTGTCTGTGTTTCAAAGACTCTTGGGAGAGTGCTACATCATCTTTAACAAATCCACTTGTTACTCTCAGATGCTCTTTACTCTTGAGTTCGCTTTAGATACATCTAAAATGTCAGATACACAGACATACAAAACCTGTGATAAACCTGTGTTACTAGTTTGTTGTGTTGCTGTCTTTCCTTGTCTGTCAACTGCGTGGTCAGAAAACACGTGGGACAAATGCATCGGAACTGACACCGAGCAGTAACGTTCTGTCTGTGAGAAGTTAGTCCTGCACTGATGAACACTTTATGTTCTCCAGCATAAAGTTTCTGTTTGTGTGTGTGACTCAGAGGTGACTCAGGCAAGGTGGTAAAGAGCTTCAGTGAGTTAGCTCGCCTCTGATTCCACAACAATCTGTTCCTAAAGGGTCTTCTTTAAGAATCTTAGTACATCCCTGTTCTGACTGACAGTGTCATGGCACTCTATTTTTATTGGGAGGGGTTTTTTGTCTCACTACAATGGTGTGGTAGTTTGATTTAAGTATTTTTTAGCATCAGCATTTTCAGGTTTCAGGAATGCAAATTTCAGCTTCAAATGTAATCTGAGGTCTGGAGAGTACACTGGACACAGACTTGACATGATTTCAGGCTAGCTCTACATGTTTAAAGTTACAGGCAAAGATCGATATTTAAGACATTAGCTAAGCTGGCTCAAGTGTTTCTGTAGGGGAAAAGGTACCTTAAATCCCAAGAGCAGAACTATACATGAGGCAAGGTTCATGCATTCAAGTGTTAGTCTCAAGGACAAGCTACTGACATGGTACTATTTAAAAAAAAAAACAACTTTATGCAACTCACAAAGCAGTTTGTCGTACGTTGCAAAAGAAAACTGATTGCATGTGTCTTTTTATCTGTAAACTTAAATAATTCTCATACTGTGATTGCCAAATATTATCAAGTTTTCCAGAAAGATTTATAGTGTGTCTCTGTGGAAGCTGAAAAACATAGTAGTGAATTTGTCTCATTGCTAATCTATTCAATGACGTTTGCAGTAAAACAGAGATGGAAATCTATTTCCCATTTGTAATTTGATTTCATATAAAGGAAACTTCTGCTCTCCCCCCTCTCCTTCTCTGTTAGTTATTTATTTTCTCTAGAAGTTATTTTAGTTCACATGAGAAAAGTAAGTTTGGGGAACGATGTTGAACAGCGCCTGAAGTTCCTACAGTGTTTTCAGGATTCTGAATTTGAATGCCAGAGATAAATTAAACTCTTCCCAGTGTTTGTAAATGCAGGGTAGCAGTGTGATCAGTAAACAATAGCTGTGTGATGTTTATCTGTGCCATGTTTTTCGTTGCCTGATAATAGGGGCTTTTCTGGTGTTCCTGAGAGGGTAGTTCAGATTCCATCCCCTCGAAGTCTTGGATGTTTTTCAAATAAGCCTGTTACTTGTTTACAAATAAGCCTTTTTATGTGGAGGTGCACTTTACAGCTAATGTAAATGTTTTGGAATTCAGATGTAATGTTTTTAATCCAACACCAATAAAAGTTTAACCATGAAATGCTGCTATAAAATGGTACTGATACCTACAAGTCATAAATTTAAGACTTGTTGCTCAGTACCTTCCTGTGAGTAATGAAATTTAATTTTAAATTATATTTTTCACTTTTTTGATACTTTGTTCAGAAATCTTACTTTCTCATGTATAATGTAGGCATAAAGTGCACGTTGTGGTTAACACTGTGAAAAGCAGTTTCAAGAAAAGTGTTGCATAATTCAAAACCTAAATATTCCCTGTATTAGTCCTGTCTCCTGCAGTAAGAGCTTTCTTTCACTACCAGCAAGTCAAACTGACGTGAAGTTCGTGCTTGAATGGTTAACATTATTTCACAGCCAATTTAATTCTGTAAATCATGTGCAATCTGTTACACTGTAAGCTCCCTCTTGGTTGGCAGTAATGCTTTGCTGCCATACTATATCACTTTATTTTGGTTTTATAGTAGGTCTTGCCTTTGCTCGACAAAATTTGTCTTAATTATTCATGGCTTTAGTGTTTGCTGAAAAGTGTATTCTATAGGATACCCGACTACCAGTGGTAGATTTTAAATATAATATGAGATCTGAGAATCTCACATAATCACAGAATCATTTATTTAGCTTGGAAAAGATCTCTGAGATGATCAGGTCCAACCTCTGACTGATCAGAATCTTGTCAACTAGACTATGGCACTAAGTGCAGTCTTCATTTATTTCTTTAACACCTCTGCAGATGGTGACTCCACCACCTCCCTGGCAGTCCATGCCAATATTTAAGCACTCTTTTAATGTAGAAATTCCTTCTGATGTCCAACCTGAACCTTCCCTGTCACAGCTTGAGGCTGAAGATGGACAAAAAGGATATTTCAAAAATTTGACTTCAAATTTATATTAAAAACTAGTAGGTAAATTATTGAAACAACTTTGTGCTTCAGAAGGATTCTAGGTAGCATACTAATGTAGCTACATACCTTTTCTTACAAAATTGTGTACTGTTACTTTACCTTGCTTGAAATATCTGAGTATTTTACATGTCCTTTGAGTATTGCCATCTTACAACTTATATACTCAAATCCATCTTAATTGGGTTTTTCCAGCAGTGTGGTGCTCTACTTTGTGGTGTTGCATGAATCTTAAGAACATCTGAGCTGGCTGGAGTCTGTGTATTTTGCTGAAGGGGTTTGTCATGCCTTTTCTTTATAGTTCTCTACCTACATGTATGAATCCTTGTCTGTGGTTTATATCTGAATTTGAACTTGCTTGGCCAGAGCCTATTCTGTTCAGTTTGTACAGTGCCTAGCACAATCAGATTCTTGCTCATGACCATCACTGTGAAACTTTAGATAGCATTAATATACTAATGCCTTTACAGATGTTAAGTACCATGAGAATTTTTGTTCTTATTCTTGTGAGATGAAATTTGTTAGTTACCTTCTTTTTACAGATGCATGAAATGTAATAATCTGTTCAAAACATTTACCAAAAAGATGTTACTAATGTGTTTCTAATTGTTTGTTTTTATTTTGTAGTGTCCATTTTGTGAAAAGGCTTTTGTGACCTATTCCTTCTTACAAAGTCACATTCAAAGGCGTCACCTAGGAGAGTCTGAGATTGGTATGTAATTTATTGTTATCAAAAAAATTGAGAGAGATGGTTTAGCAAAGTGTAATATAGTGAGGATGTGCAGCCCATGATTTTGTGTAACTTGGGAAAAAAGTTTTTGCTTTTCGTTTTAGGTGGCATGTCCCAGTTTGTGTGAACACAAGTGTCACTGACTGATACAATGTATTGGGCAATGTTTCAGTCTCTGGAAAACAGTTAACAATTTGCCATATTTGCAGCATCCTTTCAATCTAGCATTTCTGTTGAATACTTTAGCCAATAGCTCAGTTTCTCTTTAGGCATACATGTTATGAAGGCAAGGGTAAAATGAACAAACTGCACTAAGGAAAATAGATTTTGTAAATATATAATAATTATTAATACAGAAATAGTCTGTCCCACCTGAAAACAGTTTGAGTAGGATCAGGCTCTCCTGAACCAAACTGACTGTAAAATGTAATGAGAAGGAGAAACTGTTAAGAAGAGTCTAACTTCATCTATCTATGATACTCAAGGTTGCTTTACCACTAACTTACATACTTTTTTCTCTCTTCACTAAAAGATGTTTAGTTTGGAAAACAATGTTCTCAAAGTTTCTTGCATTTATATCTAATTTATCTCCTTTCTGCTAGGATACATGCTTATGATTTATTGCTAAGGACTAACAAGTATTGGCAAGTAACAGTGATTAGAAATAAGTTAGGAAAAAGGAGCATTTGGGAGGAGAAAAAGTGGGAAGAATCTACTCTGGTCTGAACTGTAGCTTGTTAGGCAAATGAAACAGCAGCAGGAGAGAGAGGTCTAAACAAGCAGCTGAGGAAGTGTGACTGTATTGGAAGAAGAAAGAAGCTCTTGTGCACCTTACAATTGATAAAATTGTAGTGGAAGATGCTGCAGAAACAGTTGAAGTAATTGTTGTATAAAAGGATTAGCCTGAAATGACTCTCTGGGGAAAATATCCCATATGGCTATTTCTAAAATAATATTCAGATTCCCAGATGATGGGCCAGTAAATCCTTGGTAAATTGATGAAAAGTTTCAGAATTGAAGATTGTTGTGATTTTTGCATATTTTAACATTTTTTGTTTGATATTCCCCCAATTTTTGCCACATAAATAATTTATTGTATTCCCAGTGGACTGCTTACAAAAGTTATTTATTATAAACTTAACCTAAGAATTTAAGTAACTGAGGCTCACTTTGTCCTTCATACATCCTTTTTATGAGCCTGTGTTACTTAGAGTCCTTTGAAATTAGGTTATAGAGTACTTTTTCATGTAAATATTTCATGTGCTGTTTCACATGTCAGTGGTACAAGTATTTGAGGGTAAGAGAGTAGTCCAGAGAATATATGTATTTAAAAGCATCTATGGAGAATCATGTTAGTGTGAGGGGAAATGGTGTAAGAAAGTCACACTTTGTGAAGATGTTACTGAAACTCTAGAAATGGATTTGCAGTAAGTATTACAGTTCCAGAAATTGCAACAAACCTTTTTAAAACCTGTGTTTCTTTCAAACAGGACAGAAGAGGAAAGGAAATATAGAAAAATTGCAGGATGAGATTGAAAAACTGAAGGAGCAGTTGCAGCTCACCAAGTCTCAGTTAGAGTTTGAACAACAGGCTAATTTGGCCAGGTTGTCTAAGGTAATACGTAGTAAGTAATGTAATATCTCAAAAGAATTAGCACTTTGAACTGTGTTCACTCAACCCAGAGAAGTACTGGATTTCCCGATGTTGAACACTTTCAAGATTCAGCTGGACAAGGTCCTGGGCCACCTTGTCTAGTTTGTGCTGTTGTGAAGAAAGGCTGGACCAGATTATCCTGGAGGATAGTCCCTTCCAAATTGATAGGCTATGTTGGATGATGATTTTCTTCCTTGTTTTCAGAGGAAACCCCGATCTTCTATAAAACATGGAGTGGTTTTTTTTTTTTGCCTGAACTCAGCTTCAGACTTCTCTTTCTTCAGTCCTTTTGTTACCCCTTTCTTGGAAGTGTACAGGTTCCATTTTCAAAAGTACTGAATGACCTCAAAAGCTGGTAGAGTTTCACTTAGGAGTGCAGGCACTGTCAGAATAATGGGTCTTGACCCTATGTGGACATATGGAAGGTGTTCTACACATTCATTCTGTGCCTAGCTTTTGAGAAGTACGTCTATAGTGTATTTCTTCTGCCCCTGAAGCATTGTTTTGTTTATGAGGCAGAACTTGGAGTATTCATAACAGTGCAATGTAGATTTTTTTGGTGCCTTAAGGGCCTCTTTTGAAGTCACCTGTCTTAGCTGAGACTCCTAACTGCAGGGGGACTATCTGAAATGTCCTGAAGCTACAGTCTGCAGTGTTACACAAGAAGAGGCTTTCAAAACTTTTCTGTTTTTCTGGCATATCAGGGAAAGTAGAAATGTGTGGTGTGACTAGTTACAGTTTGTCTGCCATGACTGACATCCACTGTCAGTTCAGGTGTCATAATGTTACTGTCTTTTGATTGAAAGGGCAGAAGATCTTTCCAATGTTGGTGTTTCTTTTTAAGAGAACTACTGCTGAAGGGCATTTGTATATAAGCTGCCATGCTTCCTATTCTTGGTCCCTACTGCTCCTTTAAGGTGAAAGGATACAGATGATCCCATTCTTCCTAGTTGTACAATGATAGCATGTTATAGTCAGAGAACAAATTCAGAGTGAATGCTGTTATGGAAAAATGTAGGTCTTTCCTAAAAGATATGTATGTCCTGGGCAGTAAAGTACAGGACTTTAAACAATTTGAGAGCTATATAAAAATGCATCACTATGTAGTGGAATGGTTGAAGTAATCTTATGGATAAAGTAAGGTAAATGCATATAGGAATAAAATAGTTCTAATTTCATCTATGAAACAATGAATGGGTTCTGAGCTGAGTGCTGTTACTGAAGGGCAAGATTTTTAAGCTTGGGATACATAGCCCTGGGGAAATGTTAGTAGCAGCTAGCAAAGAAAATCAAATATTACCAATTATTCTAAAAAGTCACTGTGCAAACCATAGCCTAAATATCTCATAAAGGATAGGCTAGAGCTATAAAAGTTATGGAGAAGGGCTACAAAGGTGATCAGTCAGTATTTAGAATGACTGAAGATGCTCAGTTTGAAAAAGAGACAAATGCTTGATGAAGATGGAGGGTGAGATACCGATACCTGGGAAGTCATGAGTT
Organism: Thryothorus ludovicianus; assembly: GCA_013397245.1. Classification (NCBI taxonomy): domain Eukaryota; kingdom Metazoa; phylum Chordata; class Aves; order Passeriformes; family Certhiidae; genus Thryothorus; species Thryothorus ludovicianus. Next base: position 834,129 of record VZTB01014422.1, on the reverse strand, counting down.
ACACAGAGTGAATAGTGATGAGCCATCCCCTCTGTGCTCCAATTCAGGGCTCAGAATCCATCCAATGTACCTAGCAGGAGCCAGATTCAAACAACTGCAACAAGAAAAGTACTTGACTCTTCATGCAGTTTGTGGAGCTCATTGGCAAAAGGTGTTGCAGTTGCTAATAAGCTGGTACAGCCACAGGGGATGACTGCAAGGTGTCTGAGGAGAAATGTATGGAAACTTATGCAGTTAATGAAGTTCACAGAACTGTATGAGGCTCTAGAAGTCCTCTGAACTGAAGACAGCTGGCAACTTAGAGACTGTGAAGGAGAGCACACACGTTTGCTTGCCCCAATATTGGCCTTTCTTACTTACACACTTAAGGCCTTTGTGAAAAAGAGGATGCTGAACTAAGTGGATCTTTGATATGATCAATTAAGATTGTTTGTGTGTTTTTCAGTGAAAAATAATGAACTGCCATACATGTTTTGAAGCATAGTTGTTTAGCCAGCAAAATGTATGGTCTGTTTCCCTAGAATTCTTAAAAAAACTGGTGTTATTTATGTTTTTTGATGTCACAGTATTTCCCAAATATTGAAAGTGACCGCATTCCACATGTAGTTTGGGAGCTTGAATTTGTATTGAATGTGAGGAAAAATAACAAATAATGTTGTTTTTTTTTTTAATTTCAGGAAAGTGAGCAGCAAAAATCAAAAGAAGAAGAGTTTCTACAATCATTTCATAAATGGAAAGATGAGGAAAGAGAGAAATTGGCTAATCAAATAGAAAAAGTGAAAGACACATTCATGAAAGAGCTTAAGGAGTTATATTCAAGAAATTCAACCTTAGAAAATGTAAGCAATTTAAACTGTCAAACATTTTAAAGCCTGAATCCCTTACAATAGATGGCAGTGAACTTCACGTTTTTGAAATTTGATATAGTCATTGTAAAGCTCTTCCTACAGAACTCTAAAAGTAATGATTGAATGGTAGCTATAATTATATCTTTGTATACAGGTATTTTATTAACATAATTTCAGGTTGTGGTTTTTTTTTATTTAAAGGATTGTTTTGTATGAATGAATGATCCCTTCAGCAATTATGTTAGTTTTTCTTTACTCCTCAGCCTTTGAATGCCTGTTTATTTGTTAGCAGATAATGTTGTGGTTGCTGCATGTTAGGTGTCCTTATGTTAATATTCTCATAAGTGGCATGGACAACACTAACCTCTGCATTTTAGTCCTGATAGACTTCGTGTGTTTTCAATACATGCTTTGGAAATGCTCACTAGCAAGAGAATCATAAAAGTACAGCTGGGTCAGAAAACAAATCTGCATGACATTACCAGAGCTGCTAGGTCCTGTGTACTTTTTCAAGTCATATTTATGTTAGATGTAGATATTATTAATGACGTGAAATTTGATAAATGCTGAACTCACAAGAAGTGGGAGAAGTATTTGCTGCAATCTCTGCATAACTGTGTTTAAAGAAAATTTTGTATTCCTCCTCCTTCCTGTTAGCAACTATTAGAATTACAAAAGTCCAATATGCAACAAAAATCCAATTTAGGAACACTGAAAGACAGCCATGAATTTACAGAAGAGAAACCTCAGCGTCCTCAGGATCATCCAAGTGTGGTTAGACTTCTGGAAAAACAGGTAACACTGTAACTTAATGTATTGCTTTAACAGATTACTTACTTTCTTTTTATTTTTGTTCATCTCTGAGTAGGATATGAAATCTCTAAGTAAAATTTTCATTCTTCTCAATGCCAAAAATAGGTGGTTTTAAAGACTCAATGCTATTTAATACTATCCATATAAAGGCAAACAAGGATTTCTTTTTTTTCATCCTTTATAAATGAAGTAATTGTTACTTATTTTTTTTTTATATTCTCTTATTCTTTGTGATTAAATGTATCTGTCTTTGCCAAGCATAGTGGCAGTTCAATTCCAGAAGGTTCTAATAAAGCATTTATGTTTACTCTTTTGTGATGCCACTAACAGAAAAATTGGAATATTCCATTTCCCAAAATGAAAAAGAAAATTAGCAAGCTTCCTGACAGGATTTTCCAACCTATGCCTCTTGTTTTCTTTCATGGTTTTTGGGATGTGAAAGTCTTTGTTTACTGGTGGTATTATACAGAAGTTTGGTCACTTTTGCTCAAAGCTATGCAAAACTTAGTTTTGCTTTATAGGTTTTTTATTTCATTAAAGAAAATTGGCTTCTGTCTAAAACTCATATGTTAATTTTAGGATTTGGTCATTATTATGCAAAATACATTGTTAATGAATGCTTATTATTATTTGGAGTGAAAACACCCTGCTCTACTACTCTTTTTGTTAATAGAGATTGTTCTGGTTTGAAAGCAAAACCAGTGAGAGACTCCAAGTCAGAAATACAATTTATGAGGAAAAGGGAAAAATAAAGCAAAAAGGAAAACAAAATACATGCAATAATACAAAAGAAAAATAAAACCACTAACAGAGTCAGAATACAACCTGACA
>VZTB01014422.1:793677-831613 GCA_013397245.1 Thryothorus ludovicianus | reverse complement strand
GAGATAAGGAAACTGCTCTTGATGGTTTCTTATCAGCTGGCTTATCAACAGAAGATCACATCACTATCCCCCATCCCAGTTCCAACAGTAGTAATAGAATAACACACCTTGGATTACATTTACACTGCAACCCATGACAGAGATGTATCAAAATGCTTGTGTATTTCTTACTCACAGTGATGCACATGCATTTCAAAGAGCAAATGCAGTTACTAGAGTGATTGGTACGAAATGAGTGATTGGTACGAAAACCACACTCAGATATATAAATCATACTAATAACTGCTCTAGGCATTAAATATTGGGTTACTCAAATTTCATATAATCTGTCATCTTTTTGATATTTATGCTTTATTTAGAAAAATAAAGCTGTGTATATGGAACTAATTACTCATGTGTTAGTAACAAGAAACAAATCTGCATATATCAAACTAAATGTGTTGTTAGCAAGAATTAACATGGATTCCTCTATGCAGGACAAAAAGTGGACAACTTTAATGCAAGCCCAACGTCATGACCATGAGACAGAGAAGTCCCTGGTAAGTGACACAGCAAACCACTTGTACCTAAAGGAGAATTTTTTTTCTTTACCCTTTCAGTAGTCCTTTATATGCTCTAGTACATCTGCCAAGTATCAAGAGTTTGTAAGAGTGTGTCCTCTTGGCTGTATTTATCATCTTTGTGTTTTTGTTATTGGTAGGGTCTTGGTGTTTCAGTTAAGGCCAGGGTTGAAACAGAATTTATTATTTCAGAATCTGACAGAAAACTTAAACTGTATCTGTCTTTTGAAGAGCTTATAGCTGATTCTGTGAGCACTGTATTATACAGTATTTTCTGTGTTATGTGGGTAGGCTGAAGTTAAGATGTGACTTGCCAACATGTAGCCTTCATCCACCCTGTACCTGCTGCTACCATGGACCTATGGCATATGTCTCAGTCTTTTTTTTTCTCCTTCCTATCACTTCTCTCTTGCTTTTTCTGTTGTAGCTTTCTAATGCAGAATCTGTTCAGCTTTTCCAGGAGAAAACACCATGGCATTTTATTTTGCATCAGTTTATATATTTTACTATACAAAGCTTTATTCCTCAGATTTTTTTTTTACGTCTGCATTTCTGTTTAATCTCTTTCCTGCTTTGTTTCTCTTGCTTCTTTTCCTTTCATTTTCCTTTCATCTGCGTGACCATGTAAGAACTGAGCAGATCATAGTGGTCTGACCAATGCTTCTCCTCCTCTGACAAGAAAACATTGGGGAGGAACCATGGAACAGTCCCCAAAAAGGATGTAGTTAAAGATACACCCACACACAGTGCAAGAATAGAATAAGGGAGGAGTAATGTAAGTATTACTTTTGGGATGGTGCACCTAAATAATGTTCCCTTTCTTCCACATTTGGAGTTAATATACTAGGTTTATTATACAAATTCACCTATCACCTCCTTAAAATATCATTACTGGACACTATTTATAATTAAAATATTTTTTTAGAGCTATACACTTTTTCCTGCAATCTTATTTTTAGGCAATCTCAGCAATGTGTTTGTATCTCCTTTTCTTTATATTGAGATTTAGGTAGTCTTCTTTGTATAATTCAACAGTGATCCAGACAACTTTTTTCTAATATATACAAGTCCTAGTGAAGTCACAGAAGACATCAAGTTTTTGCTGAGGAAAAGAAAAAAATGTTAAAAGTATCTAAGCATGACACTTGCTTGTTTAGATTTTATAGCATTAAAATATTTTGTACATTGTTAATATGATGTTACTTTTCTTCTGATTGTTTTCTAGCTACTGTCACAGATTGAGACAATCAAAACATCAGCGAGAGAAGACCTGAACAGAAATAACGTCTTTTACAGGAAGAGGATAGAAGAATTGGAGCAGAGGCTTCAGGAGCAGAATGATCTGCTTATTAGTCAGAAGAAGCAGGTCTGTTTTGTGAAACACTCTGTTTCAGAGAGCACAGGACACAGAGAAACACTATACTAGCATTTGGTCTTTGATATTTCTCTGCATATTTAATATTCATTCACAGTTTGTAATAGTACTGCTGGAGTGTTTTGGTTACGTTTTGGAAATTATGTTGATAAATAAGAATAAATCTGGAAAAGAGACACAGGAATGTAAACCAGGAATTAAAACATATTTGATAAAGAAAGGCTTAACAAACTAAAAATTTGTGATAGCGAAAAGGATGTAATTATAATGAGATCTAGTGTTTGAAATCTGAAAATACATTACTTCTCACCCTAAAAATAAAGTATCATATTCATTACTGTGAGAATAAATATTTAAAATTTTACCAAATGAAATGTAGCAAGAGCAAGTGCCAGATTCTCCCCCTGAGAATCTGGTAACCCTGGTTATACCCACAAACTGGTTATACCCACAAAAGAGGCTGGAGAGAAATCCTGCAGAAAGAGATCTGGGGGTTTGAGGTGATGTCAAGTTGAATCTGAGTTAGCAGAGCCCTGGCAGCTGTGAGGGCCAGCCATGTCCTGGGGTGCATCAGGGACAGCATCTCCAGCTGGTTGAGGGAGGGGATTGTCCCACTCTGCTCTGTGCTGGTGCTGCCTCACCTCGAGTCCCGTGTGCAGTTTTGGGTGCCTCAGTGTAAGAAGGGCACCAGACTATTTCAGTGCATCCAGAAGAGGGCATACTAGATGATCAAAGGTCTTGAGGGCATTTTAGGAGGAGCAGCTGTTGTTACTTGGCTTGTTCAGCTTGGAGAAGGCTGAGAGGTGATCTCATCACAGCCTCAAGGGGGACAGTGAAGGAGGAGGTGCTGATGTCTCTGATGATCAGTGATAGGACACAAGGAAATGGAATGAAACAGGGGAGGTTCTGATTGGTCATTAGGAAAAGGTTCTTCACCCTGAGGGTGGTTGGACACTGGAACAGGCTCCCCAGGGAGGTGATCATGGCACTAAACCTGTCAGAGCTCTTGGCATGACTGGACAATGCTCTTACGTTTAAGTTTTAAGTACTCCAATGAGAGAATTGGACTTGATCCTTGTAGATCCCATCCAGCGTGAGATAGTCTATGATTCTATGTTTGGAAATTAATTATTTTTGTCTAAAATAAAGTTTTGTTGAAACATAACTCTAGATATTTAGAGGTGGTTGGTGGCATAAGATTTGGGTAGTCTGGAGTTTAGACTATGGCATAATTATGTGGCCTCTTCCTCTGTTAGATGGTGCATTCTTTGTAAATCTGATGTTATACATTTGCTTGAGATTACTGTTAAACCTGTACTTGAATGCTTAAAGAATGGAAAGACAAATAATAGCTTTCACATCTCCACCTTCACAAATTTTATAGCTGGAGAAATGGAGGACTTAATAATAGATGAATTTCCTTCAATAAAGTGACCTTTCTGGAGATACCAATATGACCACATGCTTAGATGCCTAATAGGTTCAGAGGAGTCCAAGTTTGGTGTTTGTGAAATAAAATTGTGCAGATCTACATTCTCAATCCCTAGAAAATAGAAGGGCTTGAGAAATAGCTAACACTTTTGCAGAATCCAAACTTAATGGACAATGAATAGGGACACTGTTGGCAATAACCAAACTGATAAATAAAAGAGGATCAGGGTCCAATATCTTGTGCCAACTCCATCTGACACTGGCTATGTGTTTGAATGAATTGTGTTCTTCTTCTCTTTGGGGACTTGGAGTACAGAACATTGTTTTAATGATACAGGATTCACAAGTTTCCTGTTTTCTTTAGATCATATTACAGCCAGCGTGTCTCTTTATTCTGACAGTTCCGTGCTTGTCCTGGGGTGTCAAATAGACAAACCTGTAAAGCTGCGAGGAGAACTGTTCATGCGTTTAAAATCAATGTGTAATTAAACACTCCAGTGTTTCCCTGGAGTGGAAACTAGGCTTGCAAAATGGAACATGAATTGCTGAGGAAGAAAGTATTGAGACTCTTAAGTGCTGAAGTGGCCCATAAGTCCGCTCTCTTGACTTTATAACTTGCAATAACAGGATGTACAAAGCATGAGTTCACACAAAGACAACACAAAAACATTCATTAAGATGAACAAAATATATATTGGGGACAGAAGTAGTATTTTTCTCCCCAAATCATAACCAATAACTTCTGTTATGGAATAGTGCTGAAACTAGGTATTTTGTGCTAAATGCTCATTTCAGATATTGATCCTTTACATTTGTATCTCTTCATGTATCTGTGCTTTCTCCTTTAGATAAGAGAATTGATCACAAAACCAGCTCCTAGTGTTAAAACATATGATGGTGAGTACAAACTGCAAGAAAAAACAGTTTCTGATTTCTGCAGCCTGGCTGAAACAAATATAGACATCAACTTGACTAACAAAATACTGCAATAAAATCAGTGCTGGAAATGTATTTGTTTTTCACAGGATACCTACCTGTTTCCATACCACCATTTAGAAAGATCATGTTTTGTAGCTGTAAAGACTTCTAATGTACAAAGTTGATTGCTTTGTACATTTGAGTAGTGAGGAGATGTGAAATAGAGCAACTTTATTTTTTTATTATTTAAAAACTTCCAGATTTGCTTTATGAAGTGTAATTTTAATAAGATTTTTTTTCATGCTTGACTGTCCTTAGGCTGCAGAACTCACAAAAGGGAAAATAGGGAAAGAGTAGACAAAACTGATTAACTTGTCAGTTAAGACACTGATGTTCAAAGAGTGTTAAGAACTCTTATATTTTTATCTGTGCAATACTTTAACTTCTGAAGTCTATTACAAACAGCTAAACCTGGTAATAGTGTTTCAGGATGTTGTCCTGCACCACAAACACCCGTAATAGTTAATGCTGCAGTTGCAGTGACTTGAAGTAAGTTTATTGTGATAGATGATGACAGATGAATTAATTCTGATCCCAATTTGGAAAATATTTTTGCTGTATTAACAAGGCACTGGCTTGAAGTGAGTCAAACAGCAGGGAGCAGGTTTAGTTTGAGGAAGGCCTAGTAAGGGCTTTTCAGCTGTAGCTGGTCATATTCATTCATTGAAGCACAGACAAGTAAAAGTCCATGGCATACAGGCAAATTTGCTCCTACCCCAAGCTGATCTGAGGAATGTAGGATGGAACTGCTACTTCACTCCAAGGCTACACTCTATACATGATCTAGAGATGTATGAGGGTTTGCACTCATTGATGTCAAGTCTGGACGCTGCAGAGCCTCTCTGGGGAATACAGGTCCCAGTCTTGACCATACTGGTCTTGACTAAGTAGCTCTGTACCAAGACTTCTTCCCTGTGACACAAAGACAGCGTGCATTCATGACTGAAAAAATGATTTCATTCTAGTGCAGTGATGATTTAGTAAGTAGTTTCTTTTCCTGATTCCAGAAGTGTTATAAATGCTAAGCATATATAGAGATGTATTTTTATGTTTAGAAGGAATGTTTTTACTTAATTAATGTTTTGGTTTTTTTTCCCCATTAATGTAAAAAATTAGCTGATTTATAAATATGATTAAATATTGCTACATTTACAAATCTGTATTTGTCTGTTACTATTTATTATAACACAATTCCATTTTTTTTTATTATTATGTTATTTTAGTGAACATTCCTGTAGAACGTCTTCTAGAGCCTAAACCAAGTCCCACACTTACCTCCCATGGTAAGTTTCTTTGATAGGTCCAGTACTTTCAAGTCTAACACTCTCTCTTCTCAGATATGTTGCTTGTCAAATCATAGGTCTAAGAGTAGTTGTGTTGAAAGAATGTAATTTGTATGTCAGGGTTGAGAATTTCTGTGAAATAATTATAAGGATGCACTACTGAGAAGAATAAATGAAAAACAAATAATTTGAGAACATTTCCAAGTATATGTATATTATTAAAGCACTTAGATGAAATTTATTGAGGAAAACATTTGTGTTCTCTAATGGAAAATATGCTTATCTGATATATGCATATACTGGATAGGTATATTCATGGAATTCTTATAGGGAAACGTGCAGATTTTTGTTTAGTAGTCTTGCAATGCTGTATTTTCCATGTGACTTCAGATGGCAAGGAATAAAAATACAGAAGAAATAATCAAAATAGACAGTTATCCTGTCCTAGTTCTTCTAGAGTATATCTGTGGTTACACATAGATCATTATTTATGTATTTTAACGTGTGGCATTGTGGTATCCTTGAGAAGGGGAGGGAAGGGAGCTATATTGATGTTGTTTTGTACTTTGTGAAAGTAGTTTTGGTTTTTTGATCAGTATGCAAATTAATGGAGAGTATTGTTACCATACCAATATTCTGCTATCAACTAATTCTTTATTTTCCTTTTAAGTAGTAAAGTAATGAAAAATGAGCAAGCAAAATGTTTAAGAACAGTTTATTAATTTGAATTATAATTAAATAATGGATTTTTCTAATTATTTCTCTTAGCTTTTAAACCTGTCACATGGAGACTAAATGGAATTTGTCTGTGAAAAATACAGATAATTTCTCTTTTTTACCAAATACAAAAAGTTCTGAAAATGCCTCTGTGGGGAAAGGGCACTATATATCAAGCTTTTGATAACTTGATGAGGAGTGAAAAACATGTGTAGTGCTCATTTTAAACTATTTGTTATGACAATAATTATTTAAGAAAGGAAAACTGATTATATTATTGTTAATTATTCTATGGTAACACTATTTGAATAATACAGAGATTTCTTTCTAAGATATGCAAGGTTTAGTAGTTCATTGCTTGTAGCTTTTCTAAGTTAAACTATATGGCTGCATATTGTGTAAAAGGAATAGTAAATTAAGTATAGAGAATTAGGGATAGCATTTTAAGCAATTAATTCTTTTTTATTTAAGCCAGCCTCATTACACCAAAACAATAGTTCTGGTTCTGGCTAAGAAGTCTCACAGCATGTAGTTTAGCCATTGCCCTGAACTTAGAATGTAAGTTTTATGAAGATTATTGCTGCTAAGGACTTACCCACCAAGCTTGTCAAGCATTAGTTACTTGGTGCATTTGCTTTCATTTGTACTGAGGACAGAAACAGTCCTGTAAACATTAGTATTTTTTGTATTCTGACAATTTAAATCAGCTAGTTTAAATCTTTCATAATTTCTTGCTGCTTCAAATATGAAGTTTGTGACATCATGTGAAACTTCTCAAGATAGAAAAGGCTGTTCCTTCCATTGATACACAAAAGATTTGCCATCAGTTTATTATGAAACCTCAAAGAAGGTGTTCCCTTCAGATTCCTTTGCTGATTACTATTTTATTTATCTCTGCAGGTCTCTCTGTCTGTCCCCTTTCTTCCCTTCTGGATTGTTTTTTAAACTTGCCTTACCTAATTTTCTGGAGGTTAGCAGAAGTTATGGTGTCTTTCTCGAAGTTTTCAGGACTCCTCAAGGGATTGACTTACTGAATTAAGACATCATGGCTGCATCTCATGCCTTTATGAAAATGAAAGCACTTCCTGGTAACTTCTGTAGACAAATTTATTTAGCACAGATCATCTTATAATTGCCTACATATAAAATCTCTTCATTCTTTTTTTTTAACTAATTCTAGAAAAGGCTCTCTAATGTGAACTTAAGTACACTTTTCAAAGCTGATCAAAAGCTTTTGCATCCTAGTATTTGTTCTGCACATCTTAAATCTGTGTAATGAAAAATTACCCAAGTTGCAAATGTGAGTTATCCTAGGTGTAAAGTAGGAGAATAACTATGTTCGTCTGGTGGTTTTGTGTTATTATTCCTGACTTCTTGTGAGAGCTGGAAGGGCTCCTTGAATGGCATCCTGACAGAACATTCTGTCCTTTTCTGAGCTACCTGTAGGGTCTTGTGCAGATATAACTTAGGTTTTACTTTCAAAGATTACTTCTGTCTCTCAAAAAAGCAACAGATTAATTACGATTTTTTTTTTAATAGTATTTTAAAGTTAGGCTTTGGCTTCTATAGTGTTCTTGAAATGTTGATACTTGTTCAATATTTAATCTTTGTTAAGTCAATAACATTAGGTGGAATTGAAGAAACTAGTTAAAAAGCAAAGCTACCAATTAGATTGTTCATTAAAACCTATGTCTCAGTCTACAAACACGGTGTGGACACCAAGGCTCAGCTATCACTAGGGATGCAGCTGAAGCATCTAAGGAAAATTTAGTTAAAGTACTTACTCTTCCTAGATGGTAAACAGAGAAAAGGGGCGCCTTCAGAGTTTGGTTCAGCTGAACTAAGATCTGAATGCTCTTTGGAGTTGCCTGTGTCTCTTCAGTGACTGTAGAAGGAGTCTGAGGTGACTAAGCTCCTAACTTAGAGGCCTCAGGTAAGTGTCAAAATAAAATCCCACTTAGGGATATTGGTTTAAAATTTATATTTCTGCTGCTTATGTGCAGTATGTGGCTTTCTGTTGATCTGTTAGGAGAAAAAAAAATATTTAGTGCATTAAATCAAAAATAATGGTCTAAATTGCAGGTATCAGATTAGGTCTGACAGCTCTTTTTATGTGTAATTTGAGTATAAATTGAAGGAGTATATAATGAATGTAGCCATGGCTTACATTCCTTACACCTTCAAAAAAATGCAGTAGTTTAATAAAAACAAATTTTACGGTTTTTCCTATGTTGTTACCTACGTTGTTTGCAAGTGCAAAGTGCTTACTGTAGACGACACTACACCATAGATAATTTTATTGCTTCTGTTCAGGCTATAAGTTCTTTAGCATTTCATATTTCAACATAAATAGATGGGATTTCTTCTTTAAATGTTGGCCAGAAGACTGCTTTTCCAATAGTACTGTTAGAACATTGGGAGTTTTTTTGACTAGTAGATAAGAACAGACAAATAATATATGATATGCATGAAACATACACAGCCTGAATCCTTCATTATTGTTAAGTATATTTTCCTATTCCACTTGTGTAGAAATTTTCTTCAAATACTCTTTAAAACAGTTATTTAATTATTTCTTAAAGTATGCTGGGCACATAATTTGAATGTATTATAATTATCCTTTAAGGAATTAAAGCAACCTGTACTTCTGATACATCTCATCTGTGTCTCTACACATACTGGCTGGCAGGAGAGATACTCTGGAAGATGTGGGATGATAGACACACCACTGCTGGCCTTAATAGTGGCTAGAATTAATGTGGCTGATCAGATGGCCAGAAGAAGCACATCTCTGGTAGATATAAGGAGAGGATTCCTCAAGGGGGGACATCTCTACACCTGTCTGTAAACCAGGTTTTTCTTAAGTGATTCCAATGTGATGTTTAATAGATACCTGTCAGAATATATGTACAGTGAAGAGAAAGAAAAGGCTTGTTTACATAAGGGAAGTTGGGATTTTCAGGTGTTGCACTCCCTCATGCCTTAGCATTTGATCTCCTCTGTTACCATGCAGGGAACAACAGTATTGCACATAACAGTAATGCATTTTGGGTCTGCTCTTGCAACTGTTCTTAGTAATCATTGATTTTTCATTTCCTCTGTTTCTGGTACACTGAGCAGGAGAAGCATGTACCTTTATTCCCCATCAGCAGACCATTTTCAGGTCTGAGTTCTGTTTTCCTGTTACATTAAGTCACTAGGCAAGGGCTTGTGCAGAGAAGAGTCTGCCTGTTTAAGCAGAGAGCATTTGAGTAAATTACAGGTAAAACAAGCATGGATAAAATCCAACTACACTTGCTGCCTTGCTGACTGTAAGTCCAGCCAAGAAACTCAGAGGCCTCAGTGCCCATGAAGTTCAATTGAATCTTTGCAGAACATTTCATCTGTGCTTCAGGCTTTGTCCTTCTAAACAAACACATTTCAGGATTTTGGGGATGATTCCGAACTGTGTCTGGGCACTGTTTTGGAGAATCTTAGTTGGTGAAGGGCAGCAGTGTGCCAGGAGCAGTAGTGTGGAGGATCATGTTCCAGTGTCCAGGAGTGCTCTGGCCACTGGTAAATTTTACAGTCTTAGAGATTGAAAGACCATTTGTCTCTCAGAGTTTTGCTTTTAAATGTTTTCCTAAGATATCTTGATATTTGCCTCTTGTTAATGACTTGTGATGGTATAAGAATTTAATCCCCTTTACTTGGGGAATATTGGAGATGTAGCAGTGTCACTTAACTCCAAATGCTTGTTTCACTGTGATTATCTTGTCACAGTGCATCCGTGTTTGTACCTAATGTACAAGAAGTGCCAGAAAATATCTTCATGAAGCATCACTTCCTCCCCTTCTGGCCACAGAGTGTAACAGCCATTTCTAGTGCAAGAGGTTTTTTTGTGGAGGATGGGGCAAATGCATGTAGGACCCAAAGACTGACCAATAAATTGTTCTCTCTTATAATACTTGTAGTTGAATGCTGAAAGTACAATTTGCATACTTGTTTTTGTTGTAAACCCTAGAAGACACTCAAGCTCTTGTTTTCATTGATAGCAATTAATTTGTAAAAGGTGAATATTAACATTTAAAAAACCTGCATACTTATTGATCTACATATAATAATTTTCAAGCATGTCTTATAGCTGAAGTTTAAAAAGTTGTAAATAAACTGTAGTCTGTCTTCATTTTTGTGAAGCAAATTTTACCTGACAGCATATAGAATGATAAATTCAGTGTGTTTAGGAAGCTGTTTGCAGCACAGACATTTCAAGTATTCTTTAAAACACATGTTAATACTAAATCTTACTCAATTGGAGTGATTGAAGATTTTTTAAATTGGTTTTATTAGGAATTGTCTCATATATATATATACACATGTAGATCTGTCTTGCATATATGGACTCAGTTCTTAATAACTCTCTGAGGTAGTGAGTTAATATATTTTTTCATATATTTTTGAGGTTTGCTTTGCTCATTTCACTTGTCTTTTGGAAACTTTTAGTATAAAATAGCACATAAACAATATTTTCAAATACACCTTAAAAAATTGCTTCTTATGAGAAGCAACAATATTGATTTATGTAATCCTGAGTGGCCCTGTCATTGTAAATGTCTAAAAATACCCTACCTGGCCTACCTGCTGCCATTCCAGAAGTTGTGAGATGTATCAGTCAACCTTGCTTTGATGGCTTAAAATTCTGATGTGTCTGGGATGACACCGTACACCTGTGTTTGGGCAATAGAATCACTTGTGAAGTGACTATTGTATAAGGATCTCCTCTACAAAAATGCACACCCAAGGCAGTGAAGAGTCATGTTGCAGTGGGTCTGTGATGGTTAAGCATGTTGTCAGCAATATAGAATGTTGACATCAGTGTGGTGGTTTTTTCCTGACTTTCCCTCTCTGGACCTTGACCTTTTTCTGTCCTTTTTGTCTGGTGTTCCTGTTCTTCCTCATTATTAGAGCAGGCACCCTTGGTGCATATGCTGGAGCCCATAGAGGAGCTTTCAGAAGAGGAAAAAGGTAATGATTGATTCAGCTCAAAATATGCTGGCATGTGTTTCTTGAAAACAAAAAATATTATTTGATACCTACAGTGTTTTTCATTGTATTTCAATATATTTGTGTGATTTGGGTGGGAGCATTGTTTGTGTCAGTCTCCTGTTTGCTATTGCTTGTAAATATTATGATTTCCTTATCCGAGTTTAGTGTTTTTATGAAAACCTGGCTAACTTCTTTAAAGCAGGCACATTCCATATGTCTAAAGGGATTTGAGCTAAGGAGAGCAAAAAATATTTGATGGGGAAAATCCCTTCACTAGGAAATTTTTGGTGCTGACCCTATTGCAATATGTGCTCACTGCCTTTTTAAACTGCATACGAGGATGAAGAGTTCAGGTGGAAGGAAGTTGATGGTGAAGGTTGGAGCTGCCAGCTTTCATGAATGCATCACAGATACTTTTACAAGTAATCTGCCTTGCACCTACCCATAAGCAGCCACAGCTCCAGCCAGGGTTGTGCAATTCAGAATAAAGTTACATAGCCCAGCACTGGCAGCTGTTGTGCCTCCTCCTGTTTACAATGACAGAACAGATTGCACTGGTTCATCCTGCGTGGTATTCTGCTCCTGAAGGCAGCTAATAGTACCTTAGGTGAAACCCCAAATATCTGAATAACACAAAAATCTCTTCTGTGTGTGAAAATCAAAATCACTCTTGAACCCTACAGCCAAGGAGTTTCAATTTCAAAGGAATGATACTGTTTTGAAAACAAAATTGTTGTTTGAATACATCTGTGTGTTGAGAGGTTTCCCCAGGGAAAATTCAGGGACTCTGAGCAATCTGAAATAAAGACTGCTTGCATTTTTGCCGATCCTTCTGCTATTTCCTTGCTTTCCTTGCCATCTTCTCTCTTGATGGATTGTCTTTGTTTCTTCTGCTGTGCCTAAAGGCATGGCCTGAAGTGCAGAAGAGAAAAAGAAAGAATGTAGTCTGAAAAGATAGACCAAGATTTTTTTTGGTTTTGATGACAGTCATTTGTAAGGGAGAGTGTGAAAATTCTTGACTCAGAACATCATTTTCTAGGATTATGTAGGAGCTGAGACAGTGGACCAGAGGTAAGGTCCCTTGTCTTAAAAGTTAAATCTAGTATTTAGGGATGAATAAGAAAACAGTTCCTTGAATAATTGCTCTGGCAAAGAGGATTTGGCTTGAGTTAATTAGCAAGAATTAATATTGTCAGTAATTAGGATAATGCTGGGTAGTCTTGTTACCCTTATTAGTATGTAGTAATTAGGAATTTAAAAATTAGTTTAAATGTATCTATTTTATCATAAGGATTAACATTAGAAAGAGACGAGATTTTCAGAAGGCTTCTAGGAGCCTTCCACTTTAAAATGTCTCATGTATGGCTTTCTGGGAGGATTTTGTACTGCATAATGCCATCTTGTCCTGTCTGGGGATAGTCAGATAGCCCTGTGTTTCCTCAAGATGAATTGTTTGCCTCTTCTAGGACTCAGTTCTCCAGACAAATCAGTTTTAATCTCAGCTCTGTCAGGGACTGAGCTGTCCACAGAGTTCCCTAAACCAGATGAAATTTCATCCTGATTATGTCCTCTTCAACACAGATCTAATAGTACGGCAGCTAAGCTGGACTTTTTTTCAGTTTTCATTACCTGTAGTTCTTTCCAGGACCCCATGAGAAGTCAGTTCCTCAAAACTGCCTAATGATGTTGTTTGTGCATCTTTGCGCCTTGAGGCTTTTTTGTCTCCTCATTAGGGTGCTTGTCTTTGTCTTTAAAGAAAAATGAAAAGTAAATGGAACTGCTTTCTAATAAGCTGTCATTGTTTACAAATAGAAAAAAGTGGCACATTTGTTTCAAAATAAAATATTTGAAAGTCACTTCATTCCTGTCCTTGTCTATTGGGTGGCAGATAACTCTGCTGCCCTGTTAGGCATACTGGGAAGAGACAAGGTCCTGCCCAAGGTTTTCCTGTTATTTCAGGGGAGTTGGGAGTGTGGTTTACAGCATGCTTTCCTGGGATGTTTTATACCCTTTACCAGCTTTGCTGACCACTGCCAGACAGAAGCAGCCATCATGGTTCCACAGGTTATTGCTTCATTTACTTTTAAGTGGCATTCAGAGAAATTTTGTCTTGCCAGTGACACTTTACAGACAGGTTCCAAGTGGGTGTGTTTTGCTTTTTTACTCTCCTGTATGACCCTGTAATACTTTGGCCTAACTTAAATGTCAGTCTTCATTTTAGGTGGAAGAATCTGTCTAGATGACTCTTTATTTCTTGCACAAGTGTTCTTTATTGACATAAGAGTCATTATTGACCCTTAAAGCAAGGGAAAGAGATAGGAATTTCTTTGTCTGCTTTTAAGTATGTGTGATGTCATAGACTAACATAGAAGAAAACACGACACTGAACTTTGTCCTTGAAAGATTTTTTGAAGATGACTATTATTCATCATGTATTTTCTATGAAACAATCTGCCCCAGACTTAGGCTTTACCAAGTTTTTACCAGGACTTTTGAAAGTGTTACAACTTTGCAAAGGTTTAATTTCAATAGATGATTTTATCAGAGAACATCATGTTGCCTGGAGCTTTTCTTAAGAAAAAAGTTTGTAGTGTTCTTGTTCTGATTCCTGCTACAATTCAGCTTTTCTTTGAAATACCACATCTAGAGAACTGAAGTATCAGATAGTAGTATTTCTTTATCAGAAGTTTTCCAGTACAATGCTAAAAATGAACATCTTCTTTTGCAAAAAATTCAGCACCGTGTCTTTACAGCGATTCTGTAACAAGAGCAATAAAAGGTACCTCTGATGGTGAGTGGAAGTTGCTGAGGTACAGATTCCACGTGAGCTGGCTTTTGTAAGCTAGCCCAGTATTTTGAAAATTATACAATTCTATGCAGATAAAGTGCACATATATATCTATGCTCTTTCTAAAGCATGCATGCCTCAGTGCAGTTTTTATTTGTCTCATGTGGATTTTTAAATCTCTCTTAACAACATTTTTCCTTCTTATTTCAGAAATTGAGAAAAGTGATCTAAAACCAGAGAAAAGCAACCACTATTTAATAAATGCTCTGAAGTCTGATCCTTCTTTAACTAAAGAATTGCGAGTTGTTTTGGAGCAGGCTCTGGAGGAGAAGCTGGAATCCTTTGGAATTAAACCAGTAAGATACTGAATTATTTAAAAGAAGGGTAGTCTTTGTCACACTTTTCTTCTGTTCTCTTTCAGTCCTGTACTACAGTTCTCAATCTCTAAGTTCCAAAGCTAAATTTCTGTATTTTAAGTAATTCCTTAACCACTAACTTGAGAGGATGGCCATCAAATTACAGCTGTGGAGGATATGGCTGCACTTGTGAGCAGTGTTACCAACCTCTGTGATTCTTCTACCAGCTTTGTGATATCTGAAGTCTAAAAGAGCGTTTACAATACAATTTGTTCCCTTAGGGTGTTCGTGGAATATCAAGTGATCGCTTCAATAAAATTTTGCGAGCTGTTGAACATGCCAGGGAGCGCAAAGGGAAGCAGGAGCCCTCCATTCGCGGAATTCGAGAGCATCTCGAACGTCAAGTTGGCTTTCGGGTTGAAGAGAAATCGTTATCTTCCAGCAGACCTGAATCCTATGTTCAGCTTTCTGGCGAAGGTTACAGTGGATTTTGGGGCTTATTTCATTGTCTTGCATTTTATAACTGCCACTTAAAGTTTTATTTAACAACATTTGTGTATAGCTGCTTTCCTGCTTTTCCATATCAATATTCTATATAGTTATGAACAACTATATGATTTTCTTTAAAGGGTTCTTGACATGGTGTTTAACAGTAAATATCTTAGATATCTTTGGCAAGATACATAGTGTTGTGTTGGGAGCGTAGCACTTTGGCAGCAAATAAACCCCCTTGTTTTCCAGCTGGTCCTCACAGATCTGAAGGCTGTACTTAATTTCTGATTTTAACTAATTCAGCGTTGTAAGTCCGATCATGTTCCCAGGTGCACCAGTAGTGTGTGTTAAGGTCTGAGTCTCGTCTTGTTTTGTGATCCCAGATTCACCAACCTTAGCCTCAATCCATCTTCCCTGGCTGACTGCAGTGACAAGGGTCATCCAGTCTCTACCTGATAACCTACCACCCCCTCAGCATGCCATCATGGCCACATAATCCCTCAGCTACACAGCTCATGGAAGTCCCTTAATCACATATCTCGTTGCTATAGGTCTCGTTCACACATTATCCACCCTGTACCTACAGTCACACCTTCATTTGGGCGCCTCTGTCACGCTGTTTAATGGATTTTTGAGGGGTCTCTGTAGGAAAATTGCTCATATCTCTTCCCCACACCTTTTATTATACCACACCCAGACCTTTTGTGTTTCTGAGAGATCATTATCCAGATTTTTACATACGTGTCTATGATCAAAGCAAAACGTATTAGAATCAGGATTAACATAGCAACAGGATGAAGTAGTTTATTGAAAATTCCTCTAGCTGTGGCTGACCATCTGAAGAGGGAGTCTGACCACTGATGCTGTCCATCTTACTTCTTACTGTATTCTTAACAAGTCCTAAGCAAAATTGATTATATGCCACCAGGATTGAAATTCCCTTTCAAATTCAGTGACATTGAGGTTACCTTTCTAATTTCAATGGCTAAAGTGCCCTCATCTCCTTCCTTTTTTCTGCTGCCACAGTAAATTTCACAAGTGAGAAGTGTGTGTGGTGCAGAATGTGCTTTAGTTACCATATTGATTAGCTTCCATAGATAGAAGTAAGGGTCTCCACCCTGCAGGTCGAGCGTGTGGATGCGTGAACCAAATTTGGTTCATGATGGCAATAGCTGCTTCTACAACAAGGATTAGCAGTCCTCAGATATTTAACTTGATATTCAATGAAGATGTACTTGCATCATTCCCAGTATCATTCCTGGAAAGCAATGCAACTTTCATTGGAATTCGTCCAGACAGGTTATCTGCCAGTGGCTCAACTTGTTTAACTGCTTGGACTAATGATTAAAGTCCCTTTTCCAGCTCAGAATATCTCTGTTCTGTCTCTTTAAATGCAGCTGGGCTGAATCTGTCTGGTCCATCAGGGCCAGTGTGAAACAAGCTGCAGTAAGTGCCATGGTCTCAACAGAACCCCATTCTGCTGTAACAGGGTCACGGGGAGGGTTGGGGCACCAAGCTCTGCAACTGCTTCATGTGTTGCTCAATCCAGTCCCATGACTTTCCCTTTTTGAGCAAGCTGTACAAGGGATAGGCAATAATATCCTAAAGTTGCACCAATATCCTAAAGTTCCCATTAACTGTTGCAATTTTTTAAATTTAGACAGATTCTACCCATGCTCTATTTTTCCAAGGTGTCAGAAGCAGCTCCTTTAATCTGTCAGGTTGTGAGAAACTTAATCTCCTTTGGGCCCTTGATACTTGGATGTAGGAATGTCTAAACCTAAGGCTGTTAACCATTCTTCTCCTTTTCTGTTGCACACACAACCTCCATGGGGGTCTTCTAACTGCAGACCCCATACTGGGTGCATGAGCAATCTGTTAACCATAGTTCTGGTCACATCCTAAAGAGCCAGTCTGTTGGATACAACATATGTGGTTCTTTTGGATTGCCAGAAATATATATACACTCATATTATACATATATATGTAAAGCAGGGGGGTTTATTTTCTGCCAAAGTGCTTCACTTTTTAACCAAATGCATAGTAACTCTTAACTGCTTGAAAGAAAAGGATTACATTTTTTCTTCTTTTTTTATGAAACAATAGCCTGCAGCAGAGGCATCTTTAATTGTATAAATTAAATGTGGAGGATACTGAACATTGATTGTATGAATGACATAGATAACTTTTCTTGTAGAAAAACACAGGTTCAATCCATTGGGAATGTCCTCATTTGCCACACCTCAAAAACCATCAAAGTGGTCTCCATCAGCTGTCCGCCCACCTGGACAAAGAACAGTCATCCCTGAGTATAGTTCTACACCAAAGTAAGAGATGCTATTCTAAAAACACTCATACCTCAGATAACAGCCCTGTGGGTTTGCGTTTTTGTGGCTGATGTGAACATTTCCTCAATTGTAAGAATCGAGGAAAGAATTCATGTAACTTCCATACAAACTTTGTGCTTCCTGTCAGTCTTGAAATAGCTTGTCTCATTATTTTTAGGCTCAGGAAGATTTTTGGAAGTGGAGTTTCCAGAAAGACACCTAGCATCACGTATGTTTTTATCCCTTGCTTTTTCGAAGAAGACATTTTTGGTGACATGTTTGCCACACAGAAACTATTATTACACTAAAATCATAAGCACTCTTTGGGCTGCATACTTCATTTTGTGTTACTCCATTTGAGTGTGTTATTATAATCCCTGAAGCATAGCATATTTGTCTTTCAGCATACATATTCTTTATTGTGGTTGAGAGAGATATTCAACAAGATCAGTAAGAGAGCATTTGGGTATAACTTTCTGAGTTTAATTAGCAGCATGATTTCTTTTAAATTTTTTTTAATAGTTAAAATTTAGGGGAGATTCTGTCTTTTTGCACTAAGAAAAATTCACATTATTGGAAAGGAAGATACAAGGAAGCTTTAATGTGTATGCGCTGATGCCTGCACTGAAACCCAGTAACTGCTCATGTTGTATGTGGTTTTCCTTAGAACACCACCATTCAGTTCAGAGGAAGAAGCTGATGAAGATGATATGAAACAGTCTTATGAAACACCAGAGACATTGCAAAAGCAGTCAAAACCATCAAGCAGCATAGTCCATGCTTTTCAGAAGCCTTCTGGCAAAAGCAATGGAGATGGGATGAAGGAAAATGGAACCGAAGAAATTGGAACGCCTGCCAAAACTTCTAAAGGTTTTTGACTGCATTTCTTTATGGATGTTGTAACAGCTGTACATGACTTTTCATTTCATGGTAATATTTCTGTGTTAGAAAACATAGTGAAGGCAGACTACCTAGTCTTGACTTTATATATATATAGATAGATAGATAGATAGATAGATAGATAGATAGATAAACGCCATGTTTTTGCTAATGTATTTCTGTTAATATATGACTTAGAGATGTGTATCATGCTCTTCTGTATAAATGCAGGAAAAGACACAATCTATGCCTCACAGAGATTTCTTTTACTTATTTTTACTTTAAGGAAGATTTCTAGAGGGTTTACTGTAAAGTCTCTCCATGTGAATGGAAACTGTCAATTTAATTTTTTTCTGAATTTTAGGAGCAGTTATTCAAAAACTGACCAAACAAGTTGGAGAGAGTCTTTCTAATCATGGAAATAAGAACAAACCAGCTGGAGGAATTAATGTTGCACAGGCATTTATTAAGAAAGAAGAGGTGAAAGAACCGAAGGTATCACTTTTAATATGCATCATTATTATATTAAGTAATTTAACTATATGTATGTTACTTTTTTTTTCATGCTGAAATCATCTTGGTGCAGCAAAGAACTTAATTCTCCAAGAAAGTTTTGGTATTACAGCTAAGTTGTCTTTTTGAGTACACCTGCAGTGGTGTATAGAAAAGTGCTAGCAAGGGACCAGTGGCAAGTCACTTCATCCACACTGCTTATTCAGCTTATACCTTGATTGGTTTGGATCACTACAGCTCAAAGTTTGGGCATGGTATCATTCCTATCTTCCATTCCAGCAGCATAGAGACTCCTCCTATACTTGTTTTCCTAGTGTCTTGTTTTGATGGAGGAAAAAAGGAATTTGCTTATCTAAAATCATCTTGCTGTCTTAAAAACATTATTTTTAGAAGTTTATCTCATATGGGTCTCTTAAATGCATTTTAATGAGAGGACAAATTCTTTTGGTCTTTGTTCTGCATCAATCCACAATCACACATCACTTTCAGACTACAGCAAATCTGTTGCTGTCCATTGAGTATGGCCTGTGTTCATTAGCAGAATACTAGCACAATGAATTCTTTACCCCTCAGGCTCCTAATGTCCTGGTCTTCTCCTCAGTTTAGAGTTTTGTGATTGGTAAACTATTTTATTGCAACTTGGGGTCTTTGCCTAATTTTTAAAAGGAGCAGCAGTTACTCCAAATGAGAAGTTGACAGCAGATAGTGATTTTATTACAGTTTGAGTACTTTTTACTAGATTGTAGTAGACAGACAGGTACTAGTTCTAGCATTCAATACAATATTTTTTCACTAATTCAGCAAATAATAATTACTGAGGATCCTGTTATCCATAATAAAACTGATACCTTAGGGCTTCCTGACTGTAAGTTAAATGTGAAACTCATCACTCCCCCCAGAAACAGTGACACTTCTGGTTAATTTTCCAGAAAGGGGTTGATTGTCTTAATCACCTTTGGCTATGAGGGTAGCATAATCACATTTAGCCTGTGTCCTTGCAATTCCATTGATGACACCTAAGCTGTCCATTGGCTGTGTGCGAGCTTCAAATTGCATCAGACTCAAAATTATCAACACAGACATGACTGTTACAGTGCAGTCCTCTATCTAGTGTTACTTCCAAATTCTTGTCATGTCAGATTTTACAGGGCCATAAAATGTTCACAGTTAAATTGGAGGATGATTCTGTGAAGATCTTTAGATGGTGGGCCATTGTGTTCAGGAATTTGGGCTTCAAGAGCAAAGACCTGTAGCAAAATACACCTTAAAACTTATGTTTTGCAAATGCCATGGTTTTCATTGGTCATCTCCCTTCCCACATCTTTCAAGCCCCTAAACCTTAAGGCAAGTACTGGGGGAATGAAATCTCTCCTGTTGTGGTAGTAGAAGGTTGAGTTTGTGACCCCCAGAGACTTATATAGGTCCATGGGACCCAGTGAGATGCTTCCCAGGATCCTAAGGAAATTGTTTGGTATAGTTGCCAAGCCATTCTTCCATGATAATTGAAAAATCACCTCAGCTGGGTGTTGTCTCTGACTGAAAAAATGGAAAATAAATCCATTTTTAAAAAACTTAAGAAGGAGAACCCTGGGAACTACTGGCTTGTTAGTCTCACTTCTGTGCCCAGAGACATCATGGAAGAGATCCTTTTGGATATAAAATTAGACTATGATGAAAAGACAGTAGGTTTAGATAAGATAGTAGGAAGAAATTCTGTACTGTGGGAGTGGTGAAGCACAGGAACAGGTTACCCAAAGAATTTGTGGATGCCCCATCCCTGGAAGTGTTCAAGGTCAGGTTGGAGGGGACTTTGAGCAACCTGGTATAGTGGAAGTTGTTCCTGCCCATGGTGGGGAAGTTCAACTGGATGATCTTTGAAGTCTCTTCCAAACCACACCTTTCCATCATTTTATGACAAATATTGTTGCTATAATTCATTTAGAATACATTGTGTCCCTGATGTATCCTGTATGGACACAATGAGTTCAGAATAAGCTTATGAAACCAGGGCAGGCTCTGCTACTTCTTTTGTGGAGTCTTTACAGAAGAACACAACATCTTGTATGCTTTGGTAATTTATGCCCGTATTTATATGCTTAATGTAGACATCTTTATCTAAGTCTTTGAGTTAATAAAACTGTTTAGCAGTTTTGATTGGTGCCATGTATTTACACTCGATCAAAACTGAATTCTGTTTGATGGTGACATGTTTACCTCTATTTTTTACTTTAACAATCATTTGAGACTTCTTGAATGTTCGAGGAAGCTCTTCCCCCAGCATTTCTCAATATATGTGACTGACTCCCATTACCGCACCCTTCAAATGCAGATAATTTGAAACAGCACAATAATGAATGCTGGTATGTTAATAATACAGCACACTGAGCAGATCTGTCAGTTTTTGAAAAACAGTTTGCAATGTTAAAATGGAGTTATGTTGCAAGATAAAGCATTACTGCAGTCTCTTCCTCACTTTTGAGACACACGACAAGTTCATATTTGTTGATTTTTCTCTAGCATATACATACCTTACATTGTTTTCTAATAGCATCTGAACTTTCCTTCTGTGCAATGGAAACACCATTTAGGTCCTTACTGTTATACTGGAGACTCTAGTGAAATAAGGTCTTACCTTTGTGAGAAACAAGTGTTCACTTTCCACAGTTAAGCTCTCTAAAAATAGCTCAAATCCATCAAACCACATCTGACTGAAAAAATAGGGAAATGCTGTAGCTCTTTTAGCTAAAGCTGGATAAAGATATTTAATTCTCAGGCAGATGAGGTAAGAGGGACCATGGACTCATTGCCTTCAGGTTCATCTGTTTGAATTGACTCTCATTTTGTGAACTTAGTATACAAATCCACCACTTAATTAAAATATGCTTGTACATGCTGACACTGAGTCTTGAGGGAAATATATATTTAAAGTTTGAGCACCATGTGGTTTTTTAAATTTTCATTATTTAATTTTCTCTTTAAATAAATTAGTTTTAAATTGAAGAGGCATTTACTACAATATTTTTTCCTGGTTTGACTACAGAATGCTTGTAAACTGCCACCTTGCATGTCATATCTTTATTTTCATGTAAGTAATCTACATTCTGATGCTTAAAGGACTTTCATCTCACTGGAATATTCCAGAAAAGAAAATCCTTTTTTAAGGCTGGCATATAATACCTGAAAACACATGTTTATGCCAGATACCAAACTGGCAGAACTTTAAATATTTTCAGTTCCTGACTTAAAAAAACACCAAAAACTCTTTTCGTTTCAGAATGATAACAGTGAATTAATATCATTTAAGTAATTGAATTGTGTGTGGATTTTAAAACTGTGATGATAGATTTCATAAAGGCCATGTGCCAGTGCATTTTTCTTTAGCAGTTTCACATTAAGTTTAGGAAAGATCTCAGCTTAGCTTGAACAGAGGAGAAATGCCTGTTTTTTTCTTGTCCCTGTTAGCTCACAGAGGCTGATGAAGATGATTGGGATATTTCATCAGTAGAGGAAGACATTTTACTGATGAAAGATGACAGAGGTCAGAAGGCGATGACAGTTCAGAAGAAAGAGCCCAATGCTACATCTGTGGTACATGCATGGGGCCTTCCCAAGAAAAGTGCACCAAAGGAAGAAGGTAACACATTCACAGGTGACTGACACACCTAGAGGAGGATTAAGCACGGTGTATTACACATTGTAACTCAATAGATGGCGTTTTGTAAGAAAAGGACAAGTAAAACCCTGTGTTTGGTTTTTTGCCATGTAAATATGTTTTTATGATATTTAGCAATACCTAAACCACGCACACACATAAATATACAGAGATGCCAACTTAAATTTGAGATTTTAAACCATAACATTATCAGACTTCAACCTCATCTTAAAAATTAATCATCCGAGATTTTTTTTGCCTTCCCAAATTTGAGGGAGAAGGGAACTCTCTTTGTCTTAAGATTATTTCAGGTTTGTTCAGGATATCTAACTGACTTACCAGGCAGAGATAAATATTTGAACTAGTGCTAAAGCAAAAGCCTTGATCTTAAATAAAATTTATATAGTTTCTAACCCTAACATTTCAATGTATGTAAAGGAAAAGCTATGTCAGTTTTTGAAGGGCAAGTCAGGTTGACACTGACTGCTTGTACTGTGCTTTACATTCTGTGAAAGAAACAATTACATATTATCAACACTCTTCATTTCCTTACTTTGGGACTTCCTGAAGTCCACAGGTGTTTGCTCACATAGCATGTAATTTTATCTTATAGACAAATATAAAGTAAAAATATCTGCAAAATAGTACTAATAACTATTAAATCTGTTTGTTTTAACAGGCCTTCCTGAAGCTGATAATACAAGCACGTTAAAAAGCAGCTTAGTCACTGTAACAGACTGGAGTGATTCTTCAGATATATAATTGTTCCATTCCTGATGGGAAGTCCTGCTTTTGGGTTCTGCTGGGGTTCGAAATGCAGGTGAAAACATCAAGTGTTTCCCAGGAACTTCTCTCATTGGTCCTGTAATAACAAGGAATACTGTTTACAGAGCTCTTGTGTCTTTCAGTCTGACTCTGAAAAAGAATATTGATATATGCAGTACTGGCCACGTCTGTTTGGAAATGAAGTAATTCTTCCCTTTGTGGTAGTTGAACCCCAGCCAAGCCCCACACAGATTCTCACTCAGTCCCACACCTGTGGAACTGGGGAGAGATTTGAAAGAGTAAAAGTGAGAAAACTTGTGAGTTGAGATCAAGGCAGTTCAATAGGGAAAGCAAAAGCCACACACACAAGCAAAGCAAAACAAGGAATTAATTCACTGCTCTCTGTGGGCAGGCTGGTGTTCAGCCATCCCAGGAGACCAGGACCCACCACATGTAATCGTGGCTTGGGAAGACAAATGCCATCACTCCAAATGTCTTCCTCTTCCTCCTTCTTCCCCCACTGTATATACTGAGCATGATGTCACATGGTCTGGCATATCCCTTTGGTCAGTTTGAGTCACCTGTCCCACCTGTGTCCCTTCCAAACCTCCCGTGCACCCCCAATTTCCTCGCCGATGTGGTGGTATGAAAAACAGAAAAGGCTCTGTGCAAGCCCTGCTCAGCAATACCAAAAACATCTCTGTTACCAGCTCTGTGTCCAGCACAAATCCAAGACACAGCCCCATACCAGCCACGGTGGAGATTACCTCTATCCCAGCCAAAACCAGCACACTCATGAGTTCAATGGTGCAAGTCTTTTTCATTTCTCTGAGGTGAAGATTTTGCCTCTAATGTTTACATTAAAGATTGAAACTGGTCTTGCAAGAAAGCCTGCTAACCAATGAATAGAATATACTGCAGAGTATTACTTTATACAATTTTTAATGCATATTTTTTTGTATTTTATCATGAACTTTATATAAAATTGTCAACATTTTAAAGAAAATATGACCATGTATTAAACTGTTAAGTTTCTACCATGGTTTACAATAAACACCAAATGAAAAGAAAAAAGCCTCAGCTCTAAAACTAATCATCATTAAATGCCTCCTATATGGGGAGGTTGGTTTGTTGGGTTTTTTTTTGTATTGAAGTTGAATCTTTGTCAGTATAAAAGGACAACAGCTGGAAAAAAATTACAATGTCAAGCCACAGTAAGGAAAGCACTGACTTGCCATTGCAGAAGTGCTTGACATTTCTAGTTTGTCCATATTGGCTGCCTTCTTAAAAAAAACACAGGAGTGTTTCTACTTAAATGAAGTACAAAAATAAAGTAAAACAAAAAGAACCTTGACTTAATAGTTCTAATGTAATTTAGATATCAGATACAAAACTATTTCTGTACTGTGTCATTATTAAATAGGGCTGTTCACTTTTTATATTTGCACTGTTGCCCCAAAAGAACCAATTTTTGTTGAAACTCCACAGGTCCATCTGTTCAAACTTCATGACAAACCTGAGATTGTGTCTGATTTTAGGGACTCAGTCTAGAAAGCATTTTGTCATTATTTGTATTCTCTCTTCTCATTTATTGACTTGTGCAAATACTGTGTCAAAAGTCATCACATTTCCATGGACAGACAAAGAAAAAACACTAGCTGAATTTTTGAACTGCAGTATGCCAATACAGTGTGTGCAATGCCATTCCCATAAGCAGCTGACATGACAAACTGAATTAGTAAATACCTCATTTATTTTTTTTTTTTCAAGAATGCAACATCAGCTCATGATTTCCAGGTATAAACTTTACAATACCAACATCAATCTTAAAATATTATATAATAAAATTTACATCAACATGTAAAAAGCTGCAAGTTAATATTTGTAAAAGTCATTGTCTTAGTGGTAAGTACATTGGGGTTGGGGGAATCACTCTGAATGAAACGTACAAATTCACGTTTAAAAACGCTTTGAGTCTTCCAAGAGTGCAACTAAACGTAAGCGTTCTTGTCAAAGTGCTTGGGTGGGGTTTTGTCAGGGACACTGTTGTGGGCCTTTGTACGGGAAGACATCACAGATGTGGCTCCATTATAGGCATAGCCCCTCCTGAAGAGAAAAAAAAACAACCATTTACAGCTCGTCACACAGACAAGGTGGCATCTCTGCATCCAGGAATAAAGCTAGAAGAAAATGATGGGAATGTACCTACAAATTTCAGGGGGGGAGGCACGTTCCTACTCTGTGTGGTCCCATTCTGGTTAAACACTGACACTCCAGCTGTCTGTCTTTACACTTTTCTGTCACACTTATCCCTCATTCACAGCTAAGTAAATGAGGACCTAGCCATGAAATAATTTAAATGGATCCTAGGTGAATGGTTACTCCCCACAGCAGTTCCTCTTTGTTATCAACCCTCTTCAGCTGCTGGAGGTCCCACTGCCACCAGTGGGACTCGCTTTTGATCTGACAATTTGTGACCAAAGAAACTTGTCCATGCACACCTGTAAAGACACCTCACTACTCTTCCTACATCAGTGAATGAAATGCACTGTTTTGCAGCTGTAGCAAATTTATGAAATATATATATATATCACAGGTATTTTTCTGAGTCAATAACTTTTCTTAATTACATTAATGGTGGACAGAGCATTATCCTTAAACCCCCTTATTTTCTTTTATTGACACCATCTTTTTCAGAATCTCATTACAAAGTGTTTTGGAACACTAATCAAACTGCATACATATAGCAGGTAAAAATGGAGAAGTATTGATTTCTTTTAAGTACAATTTGTGTTTTACCTTGCAGAATTACTGTTTTCAGCTATTGAGAAGCAGAATATAATGCCACCGATTATGGAGAGTGAAGATCCAGCCCATCCAATGAACAAAGCTGCTCCTAATTCATACCTACAAGAAGTCAATAAAAGTATTTAATGAAAGAGAGCACGGATTTTTCAGGGTTATTTCCAGAATGAAATAACTAAATACTGTATTTTTCTTGAATAACTTTCCATTGATATATAAATTATTTAACACAAAATCAGAAGCTCTGCCATTCACCCACATTCTTTTCATTATTACTGACTTGGGAGGCAAACTCTGTCTCTGCAGTTCACTTGGGCAATGCTTCTCTCCCTGCTCAGCCAGGGTTAGGGTTAGGGTTAGGGTTAGGGTTAGGGAAAGGCCTGGCCTTTGTGCATCTCCTCCTGGGTTGCTTTGCTGTTGGGTTACATCATTCTTTGGCCTGTTTACAGCACCAGCTCCTCCATTTCTGTTCTGTTCCTGTTTGCTCCCAAACCAAACTGGACTGGGGCTTTTGCTGGGCCAGAGACTACAAATTCTGCCTACAACTCTCCTTAAGTTTCCCTTCTGACTCTCTGAATCTGTCTGACTCCATCCCTCACCATCCACACACCTGCCTGCTTAAAACATGAGAGTTTGTATGTATGCATAATATGCACATGCAATATACATGCGCCTGTGTGCAATGTATGCATATACATACACAGGTGTGTCTGTATAAGCATTTGCACACACAGGTGCATGTTCCAGCACCTTTCTCCTTCTCTAGTTCCTGTGGCTGGATTATATCTGTAAGAAACTGCTCCCCAGCACATCCATGGGCAGAGCTCGCAGTCACCAGCAATGGTCCCCTCTGCTGCCTGGGCCAGCCACAAACTGTCTGCTGCCAGGAACTGTTTCATTTGCCTCTGAGAGGAGACAGTGGTGCTTAGGAGCATTATCCCACAAAGTCCATGTTTCTAAAGCAACAGTAGTAAATGAAAGGAAAGAAGGGCATTGGGAGGAGATTCTTTCCCCTCAGTGCTGAAGCTTCAAGACAAATAGCAAACTATGGATGCTCCTTGTCTGCTTCATTCCCCAGGTCTTTTCCTGAGTATCACTCTAAATGCACTTTTAGGATGACTTGCATTAAGCTGCAGCCCAACAGCCTCCAGAGTCTCCTATTCCTCACCTTTAGAACCCACTTGTGTGGCTCTTGCTCTTCCTCTGCTGCAGTTTCCCCTTAAGGAGACCTCTATCTCCTCCAGACTTCTGGGATTCTGCTTGGAGACACAGGCCCCTGTCCCCTATCCAGCCACAATTCTCAGTCAGGAGTCTGTATTGTTTGAGCAGGTGCTACTAAATTGATTTGTTGTAAACTGTGGTGAGGCAGCCAAATAAAAGCCCCTGCTTGACAACCTGCCTGTGCAACACTGTGCAGCTGCACTTCTCAGCTAGTTCTGAACATTTCCATGTGCACAGGCCCTAATTCCAAAATATCTAACTGAAAATACCTGTCAGCTATTCTGAAAACTTGTATCTTTACAAAACAGCACTGCAGAAGCACTCAGAAAGAATCCAATGAGGTGTTAGAAAA
This sequence comes from Thryothorus ludovicianus, assembly GCA_013397245.1. Taxonomy (NCBI): domain Eukaryota; kingdom Metazoa; phylum Chordata; class Aves; order Passeriformes; family Certhiidae; genus Thryothorus; species Thryothorus ludovicianus. The sequence goes on along the minus strand of VZTB01014422.1, from coordinate 804,094 downwards.
CCCCAGACCCTAAATCATCGCTGGACCAAGAGACACATGCAAGATCCATGAAGAGCATGTCAGGATCAGGGGCACAGACTGTGAGGGGATGAAGACCCAGAGATTTCTTTGTTCAGGCTCCCTCACTGGAGACACCAAGCTCAAGCTGAAATAAACTGACTCCACCTCAGAACCCTTCCTCAACACCAGCACGGGAACATGAACCCAACATCCAATTTAAACTGCTAGGAACCATAGATCCTTCCACCTTGGGAAAGTCTCCACCCAGTCCCATTTCATTTCAAAATCTGCCAAACCTGTAAAAGTTTAATTCTACCTATGCTCACATTTCCAATCACCTTGCTGTGGTTTTCACATGACTCAAGATTTCTGTCTCTCCAAGGACAGGGGTTTCTCTGATGAGAAGCAGAGACCTACATCAGAGCTCAGCACCTAAAATCCCTTTATAGTCAACCTGCAAGAAATACACACACAGTGCACTTGTACAGCATTTTCAAGGCAGCTCTTTCATTGACCTGTAAAAGCAGATCAAAGGGACCAGCTCAGATGTGAGGTAAGCCCCTTCCTAGGGATCCCTCCATCCCTACAGGACTGCCAGAGCACACCTAAGGTACAAGGAGCAGGGTTAGGCTCCCCTCAGAGGTAGGCGCAGATCACCACAGTGCTGGAGGACAGAGCCAGACCAAGATCCAGGAAGGATGTTGCAGTAACAACTTACTTGCCAAGAACATTTGCCTGGAAAGTGGAAAACACAAGTTTCCCTATTTTTATCTAACAACACAAAATGGCTAACCAGAGGCTGAGGATCTAAGGAGTCCAAGTGCTGTCTTCCCTTCCTGAAACTCTTCAATTGTACAGAAAAGAAACAATGACTATATTTGATAGAATTGGATAGAAAAGGGCACCTACTAGTTGAGACAGGAGCAATAGGGTTCAGCCTTTGTAGCTGGGATTGTTTGACCTTTTGAAGCAATATTTGTTACCATACCATGATTAAACAAATTGTGTGTATAGCCCTTCTTGGGTGACTGCCACACTGCCAGATTAATGAGTTGCAGAACTGTCCTGATTGGTCTTTCTTCCACATCTTCAAGCAGAGAAAACAACCTTTCTGATTTATACTGGTACTTAGGAGGAAAACTCAAGATTTTCAATTGCATTTCAATGTCTATATGGGAACTTAGTCAGATAATTTGGATAAACAACTCCATTTATCAATAAGAACAATCATGGTTATGTGAATTCAAATTGTGGCAAGGGACAAAAACTATAAAGACTATAAGAGCTAGGGTTTTTTCAATTAAAAATAGTAAAGAAGGCTGGAAGGAAATCCTGCTGGCTGACAAAAGGTGCTGAAAATCTTGTGTCATTTGTTTTCCACTAACAGTATCTCAAGCCTGTCTTTGACACTGCCAGAATAACTTGGGGAGAGAAATGTGCAATAAAAAGTAAAAGGCTGAAATTCTCTCTCAGTGAAGAGACAATTCCAAATTTCCACAATATACCAGCAAACATATAAAATGTGCCTGCAATGCATGACAAAGTAAGGGTTCAGAGATGGCAGCAAAATGGAAATTTTACATTGGTTAAGAGGGAAAGGAGCTGAATGCCACCATTAGCTCAGTCTGATGCAAGGTCACTGCATGAGCTATGTGCACTGTGCACAATTCAAATTAAAATTTCACAATTTTCTCTCTGCCTTTATCTTTGCAGTCATGATTACGTCTGACCACAGCTGAGGTATGCTGGCTGTCCACAAAAAAAGGTAATTTCTGAAGAGGATGTTTTACTACCATTATTTCAATATTTAAACTGGATTTCTCATTCCTTCACAGTAAAATTCCACCGTGAGGTCTGCCTGTTCTTTCACAGCACACAAGAGTAGGAATACAGTGTAAGAAAAGGCAACAACCATGGTATTTTTCACTAAGAACAGTAAACACGATGAATAATTAACTTCTAACTATATAGCCAGGCTCCATTTTCTTCAAAGAACCTCACATCCTTCTTTCATTTGAAGGCCTTTTGATCCTGCCTTCACTGCATCAAATAAGCAGAAACTCTAGGGAAATTATGGAGAAAACTAATACTCTTCCAAGACAGAAAAAGTAGTGACAACCTTACTGCAAATGTAGATCCCTTTAGTGTTATTTATTCAGATGATTTTCTTTCTGTCAAAGTGAAATATAAAGGCTCAGGGTTCCTTACTGATCCCTTACTTGGGTCTCATGGAAATGTATATCCAATGTTTGACATATCCTAGAAACACTGCCAAGAAAACTTTAAAATCCTTGCCTTTAAAAAAGAGTTTATATCATGTATGAAGGCAAAACAGGAAAGTCTATGATGCTGTAATTTACAGCCAACATTTTCAGACTTGGTAGTTAAGATGTCAATCCAAAATCCAAGAGTTCATTTGTGGATTGCTGCTTTTGCAGGTCCTGAGAATTTGCACAGCTTAAAGGGAATCTTAGGGATGATCATTATCTCTGCTATGGATCCTTACATTTTGTAAGTATTCACTCTCTTAAATTTAATTACAAGTAGGCAAAGCATTTATGTTAGTGCTTATAAAATCGTGAGTTTTGCTAAGGTTTATGATCCAAATTTCAGTCATCTGGATTTGAAAATCTGTCAGCAAAATTCCACCAAGCCTGCAGAACCCTCTCCTCAAGAGGAATCGAGATTGTGCAGTGGTCAAACACCTCTATGGAAGTCCCCTTCTAGCAAAGGCTCAAGGAAATACTTTTCTCCCTTCCCTATCAAATGATGCACATAAAGAACCCCCCTGTCTTGTGCAATCCTTTTGCTGCACCTCTGGCATCCAGGAAGGCTTCACTCCCAATCAACCCCGCAGCCGCAGAGCAATCACCGTGCACCAAAGTTTTTGTTCATTGAATTTCGGCACCTGGTTGCTCCAGTGAGAAATGGTGATTCAGTAAAACTTCAGCCCACTCTCCTCCTCTGCCCAAGGGGAGAAGCAGCTGCTCTCTGTCTAAACAGGCTCTGGTGTGCAGTAGGAAACGTAAGGTCTACTTGTTTGAAAGATTTATGGGTATAGGAAAGTACTTACTTTTGTGCAACAAAAGAAGGGTCAAAGAACTCAGACGTAATCCTGTTTGCATACAGGGAACAACTAGTCATAGAGCACAACCCTGAAAAGCATAAGACAAACCATTCAGTGGAGCTGGCAGCAGAGCTTTGGGCCTGACCCTGAAGTCAACGAAGTCATGGAGGATTGTGCACGGGTTTCTGCGGAAAAGAAGCGGCTCGGGTATGACTTCAGATATGCAAACTGATAGAAATAAAGTATATTTACCAGAGAGTATGAAAATCAGTCCAGCTAAACAAGCTATTTTTGCTTTAGTCTGATCGGAGCCTCCAACTTTGGTACATTTCATCCCAACCAGCCCAAAAACAGCACCAAAGAAGCCCAGGCAGACAGCGGAGATCATCAATCCTCTGCAGGCTTGGATGTAACCTGTGAGAGAAAGAGCAAGGCTAATATGAGAATTGAGACCATGACAAGTTTTGCTATAGATTCCCTCCCTCTGTGCAGCATCAGGCACTCACTATTGCAAATGGAATCAGACTTTAGCTGGAACAGTATCACTTTACCACTGAGTGTGTTCTAGGTGATGTGTGACCTTCACAGGGCAACATCACCTGTGCCCAGCTCATAAGAATCCTGCCATGGCACTCAGGGCTCCAAAACACTATCCCATGGCACTGGATGTTGCACCTGCAAGAGGCTGTAGCCTAGAGTTTTAAAAAAGCAACTCCACATGGTCTGATCAGGGATTGTCACAGGTTTCAGAGTCACCCTATACACTCAAAGCAAGTCTTACATCAGCCCTGTTGTGAACGTGTGTCTCAGGTACAACATGACTGCCAGGGAGGCCAGCAGCAGTGACCCTGGCTGGGGTCCTGGGCCTGCCTGGATGTGCCACTGATTTGATTTGGATCCTCATCCTGCAAGGAAGTCAGCCACGTACTCAGCTCCATGGACAGCAGTAGTCCCTTGGGATAAAGCAAATCACTGCCATATTTAAACCTGCACAAACAACTTGCACCTGGCTTCAGCCACAAACAATTTGGCTGTGCTGCCCCAGACTGCTCCCAGAGGGACCTCCCAGGGCAGGACCCTTCAGCAGGACAATGGGCTGCTGGGCCTCTTCTCCCTTCCGAGAATATCTTGTAATTGGAAGACTGTGATAATCTCATATCGCTGCTTACGGGGTGGAACGCTGCAATCTTACACAGCTGAATAACCATCACAAGATGTTTTTCTTCATAACCTGTTGTTACATCTCATTTAAAATGAACTCCCACTATTAGGGTATTCATTCTTTTTGCTTTGATCTCCAGTGGGTGGAAATGTTGAGAGCTAAACCACATTGTCATTGCCTATTACACCAAATTTTATGTAATAATAAATAAACAAAAAAACCCACCAAACCCTGCATAAAAGTTTTAATATGTAAGAAAACAATATATTAAAGCAGGAACTAGAAGATATCTGATGAAAACAGAAGGCAGCAGATTCAAAACAAAAGGTGTGCTGGTTTGTAAAATAAAGCTGTGGAATTCCTTTCTACAGGATGTGTGGACACTAAGGGTTTACAGAGACTCAAAAAGCGACTGGATACCTTCCTGATGGAGAAATCTGTGTCTGGCTGGCAGGGCTTTGGGATGCAGATGGCTGCCACAGATACTTGGCCACCTTCTGCTATTCTTACTGCCACCTCCTTTAGCCACTGCCGAAGGCATATCAGCTCTAGGATGACCACCCCATGCTTGAACAATGTTTTAAATGCCCCACTGAGTCACAGCTTTGAGCAACAAAGCAACCTGTAGCCCATAACATCCCGTATTAGCAGGCCTGCTGAACCTGGGAGCTGTGCTGCCCATCTGTGAACACAACCTACTGGCATTTATCTACATCTGCTGGCACACAGACTTTTTTTCATTTGCAACATGCTTCTGTAGTCCACCTGCTTGAGAAACACACAGTGAATGAAATAAGTGTGACTGTCATACAGCTCACATTGGAATGTAAGAGAGAGAGTGATTTGTGCAAGACTCAGGCTTGAAGACAGCAGCCTTGCTTTGTTAATTTTTGCTATAGGCAAGGAAAAATTTGCTTTTGCTGTTTCAGGTAGTGTGTAATGTATTTCTTGTAGCAGACAGGTAAAGCAAGAGATGAAGACTGGAAAGGAAGCTATTATTTTTGACAGGTCCAATTTATTGACAGTGTTAGTTAGCTAATTGACACATTAAAGTGCTGAACCATGAACATGTTTACCCGGAGGTCCTCTAAACTTTTATTTATGTCTGAACCTCCTAGGAAAACCAGTAAATATTCACCCCAACTAAAATATCCAGCATTTGCTAGTAACCACAGGGCTCAAATTCAGTTTTTCCTGAAGGTCAGTACACAGTTTTCAAATAGGTAGAGGGTAGTGAGACAGCAAGAAATAATTAACTCACTCACTCAGAAATCATTTTCAATTATAAACAGCATGAACTGGAGGACTGCTCAGTTCTGCTGAATGAATAACCTTTCTCACTAAATAATTCACCGAATTGGGCAGGCCAACTATAGCAGGGCTTGTTTCAGTTCACCAGAGCAATCAGCCAACTTGTACAGACTTTTAAAACAAAATATAGGCAAAAAAAAAATCACAATTTACACCAGTACTGTGGAAAAGCAGAAGGCTCTAGTAGTCCCACTAGGCTGACTGGAGCATGAAAGGTCGAAATCAACCTTTTCACCAAATCCAACCTCCTATTGCTTAGATTGTAGATTCAAACTCTGTATAGCACTTGGCTGTAAGAGGACCTAAACTGTTCTTTTGCTTTCAAGAAAGCAAGATTATACTGGTCACCAAGACTTAGAGGACTTGTTCAGCTTGAAGAAGAAAAGGATCTGGGGAGATCTTACAGCAGCCTTCCAGACCATAATGTGGGCCTATGGGAAAGCTGGAGATGGACTTTTTACACGAGTGTGTAGTGACAGGACAAGGGGAAATGCCTTTAAACTGAAAGAGGGCAGTTTTAGGTTAGATATTTGGAAGAAATTCTTTACAGTGAGGGTGGTGAGCCACTGGAACAGGTTACCCAGAGAAGCTGTGGATGCCTGCACCCTGGAAGTGTTGAAGTTTGGATGCAGCTTTGAGCAAGCTTTACTAGTAGGAGGTGTCCCTCCCCATGGTAGGCAGGTTGGAACTAGATGGTCTTTAATGTCCCTTCCAACCCAAAACATTCTGTGATTCTATGATAATGAAGACGAGTGTAAAAGGGAGCTGCCTACTTTTTCACTGTCCTCCACTCAAAACTAAAATCTGAATTTTTCCAAATGTTTATTGTCTGTTATTTGCACCAGCTCCTGCAAAAAACTTGTCATGTACATACCAAGCACCCAAATGAAGCTCCCAAGCAGCAAAAAGCCATGTGTTTTAAACAGACAAGCAGACAAACATGCATTACTCATAAAGTCATGTTTAGCAGCATTCCAACAGAAACCTATTTCAAGGTGTTTTTTTTTTTTTTGTTTCAAACAAATGTGTTTTGTCTTCCATTCAAATTAATCTTGTTAGAGCTTCATCTTTCTTGCCTCACTGCTCTCACCCTTGCTTCATGCTTACAAAGAGTTAGAAGGCATTCACATACTCATATCATATGACACTATGGAAAAAAATATATATGCAGAGCTCTGGGGACTGCCACTTTCACAATAAATGCCTCTGGTGGCATTTTGCAGTCTGCATCACGTGAAGTGTAAGAGGTTGCCTTACGGATACAGCACAGATTCCTTCCAAAAGTACACACCCATTGCTTTTGTGTGTCTTTCTAAGCCCTAATACCCTCATAATTGTAGCTCATAATTGAATTTTTGTTCAGCTCTGTTCTTGCAAAAGGTCATCAGATTCACTGTTGGAAACATGGATAACTGATATGTCCTCTTTTGGGAAGGTGGTTTCATCAGTAAATTTCCACCCGTGAGCAGTGGCACAAAAAGTAAACCCAAAATGACAGACAGGAAGAGCATTTTTGCTTGCATACAGAATGTGGGCCTCAGCACTTAATGAGGGCTGGCCAAATTGGTTTCTTCTACATGAATGTGAAAAGGTGGAAGGGGACCACAAGCAATTTTCTCTGGAAGCTGTTTGTGTGGAGTGATGGCCTGAAAGCCATCAGGGCAGCCCCACTGCTGTGCCATCCCTCAACAAGCTGGGGAGGACAGTCCAAGCCCACTCCATGATAGAAACCAAAGTAAGGGTAAAGAGGAATCATCTCCTGACCAACCCTGACCTGAACTATGGCACTGCTTCTGAAGAAGGAAGGACTTTTCCCACACTCCACAGGAGAACTCCAGCAACTGGCATAGAATTGTAAAGTCATCAAGGTTTGGGCAGGGAGGGACCTCAGAGGTCATCTACTTCCTACCCCATGCCGTGGGCAGGGACATCTCACATGGACCAGGTTCTTCAAAGTATGGTTGCCCCTGATTTCTTTCCCCCTCATTTCATCTCTGATCCCCTGGAAGACCCAAGCAGTCTCTCAGGATAAGAAGTCCAGCTTACTTAGAGGTTTCTGATTTGACCCAAAAAATTATTTCCACAGAGGAGGAACTGCTCTGAGAGGCAAATGCTCTTCATCTGTGTGATGAAGGAATGGAGCAGAGCCACATTTCCCTGGGACAGCAGAAAATTTTTAGGAATTTTCCAGTCATGCTCCACCATTTTGAACAGAGCATATTATGACTACATGTATTTTTACAGGGTTATTGTTTCTGCTCACAAACACATCCCTGAGAACAGAAAACCAGGTCTGCCCTGTTTGTGTCTTCTGAGTCCCCCACCTGAGGATGGAGTCAGGAAGATGCCACATTCCGAGTCACAGGGAATGGGATCCACCTTAGACATGTAAGCCTGAAAGAGCAGAAAGACGAAGAAGAGGAGAGAAGGAAGAGGCTAGACAAGGGCTGAGGCAGATTTGTCTACTTGCTGAGACACAAATTCTTTAAGCCACGAGTGACACACTGCAGCCCTGAAGGGCACTCCCCCACGGGGGAAGGGTTAGGGTGAAGAGGGGACATCCACACCCACAGTCAGCTGCTGACAGGCTCCCTGCAGAGCCTGTAACCACAAGGAAGGGTGTCTGGGCTAGGCTACCTACTGAAAGCACACCTGACTGCACTGGTTCCCTCTCTGACCCCACTCAGCTTGCCTGGTCTGTGCTGGGGGTACATCACTCTTCCTCCAGCCTGCCTTTCATTCACTTTGTGCTTGGGTACCAGAATCTGGCCCCACAGCATTTAAAGATGCTGTTGCACTGAAGCCAGGAACTTTCCACTACTGATAAAGAGCCTGGCCAGAAGGATTGGGACAAGGCCCTTCCAGATGTGCTTTTCAGATTCACTTCTGTCCAAAATGAGTTGATGGCTCTTTCACTGTGCACAAGGCATCTCAGAAAGTCATTCTTTTCCATTCTTTGAAACATGCTACCCAACACACAAGCCTTTGGAAGGAAGGAGGGAAAGGATCTTGCTGTCAAGTATTGTCTTCTTTTTGAAAATTTGAATATTCCAAATCCTGCATACTTTGTAACTATGCTTTTCTTACTTTTATACAGATTCACCCAGACCTAAAAGAACAGCTAAACAATAGATTCAAGGGATCCAAAAGGTTTCACACCAACGATCACTCCGTGCCTGCCTGCACAGAGATCCCTGCTCCTTGCCCAGTCCTGGAAACCACACTCAGCCACAGAGTGACTGATGTCAATGGAAGCCAGCCAGCTCTCCTATCACTTTGGAGAAACTGGCAAATCCCTCTGCCTCCACGGGGCTGGGTCAAAAGAAGGTCTGTGAACAGCACTTCTCCCCCTGCAAAGGGAAGCATCCTGCAATAGTGGTGCTTAAGGGTTGCCTGTGTTACGTCTTTTTGGTATCTTGACCTCTTTCAGGCCTTTCTACATACAGAGATTAAAGGTTTTCTGATATTGGTATTAACGTCATGTTCATATTAATCCCTGTCACAATTAGTATTAATCTCTGTTAGTGATTAGATTAACAGACCTTCCTTTCCTCTTAAACAGAGCTTTTACACCAAAATACCTTCTCATACTCCAGTGCAAAGGGAATGGCTTGCCAGACTGTGAACAGCAGGCAAGATCTTTTGTGAGTATCAAAGCCACTGGAACACTGCATATTGCATTCATTTATAACTATAAAAACTTAGAAAAGGTGCCGTTAGTTTAGAAGCCTTTCCTTCCTTTATTTACAGTCACTTCTGAAACTATAAACTGATGTCATACTCACTTCTCCTGTTTCTACCAGCCATAATCGGTGTGCATTTACCAACTAAAAGTTTAGTTGTAAAGATTTCCTGCAGTGAACCAGTTTCCCAGTACAGCTTCCTTAAAGGGCAAAAATGTTTCCCCTTAAACAGGGAAGAAACGCAGCACCAACACAACCTTTGGTTTCAAGCCCTATAGCAAAACTCTTAGTTTTGCTTCAAAATAACACTGCCCTAAAGCTGAGCAAAGCTATGCATCCCTTCTGCATACCTTTGCATCCCTGAGTGCCCCAAGCTTTTACACTGTCATCTATCAATGAAGCAATTACATCTGAGTTAATAACCACTTAGCAAAACCAGCAAAGGAACATTAATTAAAACAAAACGACGCCAAGGCTTGTTCTTCTCCACCGACCGTTGCACGGCTGGCAAAACCATAAAAAAGAGGAATGTCACGACAGTCGGAAAATAAATCGGCAAGAAAAATTTGCCTGCATTCTTCTTGTGTCAAATCCACACAACACACTCTTCTGATGGGGAGAAAAAGGCAGGTAGTGACAGCACGAGAGGCCAAAACGGACACTCGGGCACCAAATATAATCTCAGCTAGTGGAGTTTCGGGAGGAAAAAAACCCCACTTCCACAGGTGTGCACAAGCAGCGCGCTGCCACCTGCCTGGGGACACGGGGGCACCTGCCCGTGAGCCCGCGGGGGAGCCGCCTCCGTGCGGGTCCCCGCCGTCCCCCGTTCCCGTTCGGGGCACCCCGACCCCGCTGCCCGCCCGCCCCGCCGAGCCCGGCCCGGGAGCGGCCCCGGGAGCGGCACAGGGGACACCGGGAGGGGTCGGGGTGAGGGTCAGCGGGAGCCTGACCGTCCAGCGCCAGCATGGATGGGAAGTCCTTGCAGTTGGAGACGCCGGTGGAGTCGGTCACGCAGGTCTTCCAGAGGTTGGCCCAAAAGGTGGCGGTGGTGATGACCGTGCCATCGATGGTGGACACCTTCCAGTAGTCGGTGGGCAGCGTGGAGGAGACCAGCACCCATCCCGAGATGGTCAGCACGAAGGCGATGATCTCCGCCGACGTGCTCGCCATGGGCCCGGCAGCAGGCGGCGGGCG
>VZTB01014422.1:749179-793599 GCA_013397245.1 Thryothorus ludovicianus | reverse complement strand
CAGAGCGGCCCCAGCACGGCCCGGCGGGTGCTCTCCGGGCTGGCGGAATGAACCAGACCCGAAAGCGAACAGCGGCGTGACCTGTGTTTGGGGTTAGATTGCCCGTGCTCTGCAGGTGCTCGGGCAGGGGACGGGAGGGGGCGGCAGCGGCGGCACAGGTGCGCCCTTAGCATCAGCTGCAGGTTTGCATCTCTTTCCGTACGCCCCCCGCGCCATCCTCCGCACAAACAGCCTTGCCAGGAGGGTGGCTTTGAGGATGCTTGTAGAATACGGGTGTGCCGACTGTGCGCGCTCCGTATTCTCACAGAGTCGTAAGCTTTTGAAGCACGTAGCAGGGTTTTTTAATCCTCTGAATTTCGGTTGGCTCCTGATGCTATCCAGCCACAGGTGATACAGCGTTTGAAACCTGTTTTTGCCATGTGGAGTGTTGAACTTGGGATTTTCTACCTCAGTTTTCATGCAGTGACATTCGAGCCTGCAGCTCATAGGTGGGAAGTTATCCACAGTGGTTTGAAGTTATCCACTCTTGTTTGAAGCTGTTTACTTTCCACATCAGTAGTATATTTGCCATTGATGTGGAAAGTACACTGCCGGTCTTTACTTTCCTCCTATTTATTTCAAAACTATTGTTGCATTTTCTAAACCTTTTTGCCAGATGGGCAATCACTGGAGGATAAGAAGCCACATTTGCATCATTATTCTTCTGATGAATGCTCTTTGGTTTTGCCGTGTAGACACAAACCCGGATGTAATCACCTTNAAAAAAAGAAGAAGAAAATAAAAACCTCAGAGCTGGGTGTACCTTTGGATGTGTGTCAGAGCCTAGTGGGAACAGGGTGTCTGTTAATGCTCCAGCAGGATAAAAGGGGGTCCACAGATGCATTTACTGGCACAGTGGCTCTCTGCCTTCTCTCTGCCTCCTTGGTACCCTCCGACTTTCAGGTGACATTGGCAGGGAGGAGGGAGAGGGGGAAGCAGGCAGCAGGCTTGTTTGCACTGCAGCATTGGGCATGGAGCATGCTACAGCTTCATTCAACCTCTGTGCCAAAATGCCTCCTTCTGTCCCAGGAGGGAAAAGGAACAGGGTCATGAAGAAGGTGAGCCACCCTCCAGTGGGGTGTCAGGCTGCAGCCACAGCTCACTTTGGAACACTGGGATCACTAGAGATCCAAGTACCATCACTATGATGTTGTGTTCTAGATATCATAGGGCATGGCAGCAGAAGGGAAAAAGGAAAGATTTTTAAAATATTTTCCCCCATTACAGTGCTTTGAGATCTTGCAGCCTGGGATTATGTTGGTGTGGTAAAGTAGAACAATCCAAGATATCAAATAGGATCTAATCAAGTCTGAGGCAGGAGACTCAAGTCCAAACCTGGGTCATCGTGTTTTCCTGATATGGGAAGCTCACCTATTCTTTTGTTAGCATTGCTTTGCTTGGTGAATCCAGGGAGTAGCATTTGGGCAAATTTTGGCCAGGACGCATCAGAACTTTTTTGGTGTGCTGTCATGCAATAACCACAAGGCTGGAGTGAGTGTTGAAGGCCGGGAACACAGCCAGGACACCTCTAGGCCTGAGTCTGATCTGAGTCTGGGTAGGAGAGGAAGAGCATAGACACCATTTCCCAGAGGGCCAGCAGAAGAGACAGGCTGGTGAGTGACCCTGCTGAGGGCAGGTGGTCCTGCTGAAGCTACCCTGGCCTCTGGCTGTGATGTCCAGCAACCATTTGTGCTGTCCCAGACCATGCTGCTTTCAACAGAGCTGGACTTGGCTGTCCTGTGCAGAGATCCACATCTGAGGGACACCTATCTGCTGCCAGGGACTTCAGGGCGAGCCCATGCAGGTGGCTTAGGACAAATGAAATTATTTCAGCCTCAAACCCGCTCTCTGCCTGCCCTGTTTCATCCAGAATGCTGTAAAGTGGCCTCAGTGTACATGAGAACCAGACTTGTTTTGGCTTCGGGGAAAGTCTCCTTCTTTCATCTCCTGACACTGTTGCTTCTGAGGATGTTTATGTTACTAGTCCAGTTGTTGCCATCTTTCTCATCTAAAATCAGAGCAAGATGTTGCACTTCTAACCTGTTTGGTGAAGTAAACCCAAAATGATATAATGCACAGCTGAGCATTCACCCAGGCTGAAGAGCAAGAGAAGTTGCAAGAGATACTCTTCCCCATGACATTTTCTTCATGCTGACTGGAATCTGCAGGGATAAGACGTTAGAAAACATTCATCTGGGAGGCTGTGTTTCTCCCCTGTATAATTTTTTCAGCTTCTTTCTCTTATGCAACTGCAAGTCCCTTTACCATGAGTTTAACTCATGCATCTTCCAGTTTTCCAGGATATAATGGTTTCTTTTCTCCCTGTTGATGTGGTAGGAACTTTAACGTCCATATGGAGACATTTCTATATCTCCCTTCAACATCTGTCTTCCTGCCACCATAGCTCTCGTGTTGGATTTGCTTTCTTGGCTTTCCTGCCTGTTTTTGTAGTAAAGCATAAGACTTGGCCTTGGTGTTGTTGGGTTTGTTTGGGGTTTTTTTGGATTTTGTTTTGGGTTGTTTTTGTTTTTTTTTTTGGATTGGGTTTTGTTGTTTTTTTTTTGTTCCTGTGTTTTGGGACAAGACTTCGGAAGTTTTTAAAAGTTCCTCAGACCACTGTGGGACTGATTTCTGTTGTCCTCTGTTCATAAGTTGATCATGTCAATACAATAGCACAGTTTTGTGCTGGGTCATTTGACTGGGTATGGGGTTTATTCCCTTGGACTGGGGACTTGGTTTATTCCCTTGGAGTTAAGAATTGTGCTCATGTCTTTTTTTAGAAAAACAATCCCCGTGGTTCATTTTTTGTGCAAGTTCCATTGGCTTTTGGGCATAAAGGTGGCATTTAGGGGAGAAATATTAGTATGTGTTTAGAATAGGCTGTTTCAGTTGGAAGAGACCTGTGTTGATCATCTAGTCCAGCTGTCTGACACTTCAGAACTTACCCAAAGTTAAAGCATGTTACTAAGGCTATGTCCAAATACCTCTTAAACACTGACAGGCTTGGGGCATCAGCCACCTCTCCAGGAAACCTTTTCCATGGTTTGACCATGCTCTCAGTATAGAAATGCTTCCTAATGACCAACCTGAACCTTCCCTGGTGCAGCTTTGAATCATTCTCACACATCCTATTGCTGGATTCCAGGGAGAAGAGATCATTGCATCTGTCTGCTTCCCCTCCTCAGGAAGCTGCAAAGAGCAATGAGAGCACCCCTCAACCTCCTTTTTTCCAAACTAGACAAGCCAAGAGTACTCAGCCCCTCCTCATGGGACATGATTTCCAGCCCTCTCACCAGCTGTTGCCTTCCTATCTATGCATTCAAAGACCTCAACATCCATCTTAAGTTGTGGGGCCCGGCACTGCACACAGCACTCTGGGTGAGGCTGCACCAATGCTGAACACAGAGGGATAATCCCCTCTTTTGACAGGCTGGAGATGCTCTGCTTTATGCACCCCAGGATGGGATTTTCCCTCCTGGCTGCTGACCCACACTGATCCTGCTGCTGACCAGCACCCCCAGATCTCTTTCTGCAGGGCTGCTCTCCAGCCACTCCTCTCCAATTCATACCTGTGCCCAGCATTACTCTGTCCTAGGTACAGGATCCAGCATATGGACTTGTTAAATTTCATTCTGTTAACCACAGCCCAATGCTCCAATGTATCCAGATCACTCTGCAAAACCTTTTGTCCCCCAAGGATGTCAACAACACCTCACAGGTTGGTGTCATCAGCTAATGGTGTGTTCAAGTCCTGCATCCAGATTGCTGATATTGAACAGATCTTCCCCCAGGAATGAGGTGTGAGGAACACTACTGGTGACCATTGACCATCCAGATGTAGCCCCACTACAACACCTTGGACTTTGTCAGAACACCACGAATCCATTCATCCCACAGCTGGACAGCTTGTGCAGAAGGATGCTGTAAGGGGCAGTATGAAAACCCTGACTGAAACCCAGAAAAACTCCACCCCCCACCTTCCCTTCATCCAGTAGGTGGGTGACCTTATCATAGAAGGATATGAAATTAGTTAAACAGGATTTTCCCTTTGTGAGCCATGTTGACTGTGCCTGGGGATTGCATTGTTCTTTAAATGCCTTTTGACAGTACCCAGTGTGATCTCCTCTGCAACTTTTCCAGGAACTGAAGTTAGACTAACAGGTCTGTAGTTCCCTGGGTCTTCCCTCACATCCTTCTTCACACTGGAATAACACTGGCTAGCTTCCAGTCAGGAGAGACCAGCCCCAGGCTACTGAGGTTTTTGAACTATGTACATTTTACAAATCTGGCTGGAATATAAATAAATAGTTGAATTTTTATAATGTATAAACTTTTATTATATTGCCATGTACAGAAGAACCCTGCAGAGATGGTTTTTCTCTTAAGTCTGAAATAAAGGATATTATTTTAACTCTTACAGGCTCAAAATCTCAAGTAATTATTGCCTCATAATTTAAACACCTGATGACAACAGCATTTGTTCTGCAGCCAGGATAAGCAGGATAGGGTCGTCATGCCTCTGTCCTGGAGTAATTTTTCTTATAATTTTACCATGCATAGGTTGGGCAACTTGAGACTCTTTCCTGGCTTTGCCACGTTGTGATTTCCAGGCTGCCTAGAGCACTTGTGCAAAAGAAAAAAGTCCCAACTTTATTTTTCTTAGGCTGAAGGACAGCTTCCTTGTTTGCTAGGGTTTTCCTGAGCACCTGAATATTGAAAAAGTAAGGCAGACATGTGGGGAACATAGAGAGGCTCATGAGAGTGTCATCACCTGGGCAGGGTCAGGTCTGTTGGCAGTGCTAGAGCTGGGGAGGGCACCCCAACCTGGCACCTGCGTTGGAGGAGATTAACACAGCGGTAAGAGAGGAGCTTGCACGGTGCTCTGCATTGTGCAGAACAAAGTGCCGCCTAAAAAATGAGCAACCAGATCCTCTTCCTCAAAAGACAGCAAACAAAGGAATGTTTCTGTCTCACCTAAAAAAAAAAAATCCACCAGATCGGGAACATCAGTTAATAATCACCAGTCCTTGCTGGGGTTGCTATCGTTGTTTTTCTTAAGTGGTGGGAAAAGGAATTAAATTAAATTACTGCATGTCTTTTATAAACTGCCAGGACAAGAATGATTTTTAGCTATGCAGTTCATATATTACATAACAAAAAGTAAAAAATTAATAGGAACTGACAATCCAGAGCATTTTAAAGGAGTGAAAAATTGCATTCCGCAAGCCAATAAACTTTCCCCTCTCCTTCTCTCTGTTCAGTGCATTCAGACATTACTGACTTTGTTTCTTGACACTGTGATTAATGCACTGTTTCCTTCTTTTTTTTTTCTTTTCCAGCTTGCCTTAATTTTGTTGAGAAAAGCCTGTGTTGTTCCCTGAAAGTTTGTAATACAATCTTTTAAAAATAGATATAACCTGTTTAACAAACTCAGCAGGAAATGTGAAGAAGTGCATCTCCTACTTTCCTGGAGGTGCATTCCTCCTGGCCAGCAGCACAGGTGCAGCTCTTGTCTGTCAGAAGTGGCCGCCACGTCAAATTAAGTTTTGCTAAGCACGGGCAGGTTGCTGTGGAAAGGCAGGAAGCCTCTGGATAGATTATAAGAACATGCAGCCCTGTGTAATGCAATTTAGAAAGTTTGAAAAATTTTAGAAAGTTTTAAAATTAAAAGACTATTGTATCCAATGGAATTGGTGGCAGGCACAGAGGCAAATGGTTTTCCAGAGCAGTCGGTGTTCAGAAGTGATCCTTGCCAGTGAGCCATAAAGACAAAAAAGTTGAGTCCTGACCAGTGTCTGAGTGGCAGGACAGTGTTTGGATATTCCCTGCAGTGGGAATGCTTTCCCACCAAGCATGTCCTCTGCCCTGCTGTGCCACAGCTGGTTTCTGCTGTTTTCTGAGCACCTGGTAGATATGGGCATGAGGAGTCAGTCATTTTTTACAGGCACCAGGATGGCTCCCAGCCAGAGGACATGCAGAAGCAGGAGCTGACCCTCTGCAGGGAGCACAGCAACAGGGCAAGGGGCCTGAGTTGGAAGGCAGGAAATTCCCTTTAGGTATTAGGAATAAATTGTTTTCCAGGAGAATGGTCAAGCACTGGAAGCAGGCTACCCAGAGAGGCATCGCGCTCCTTGGAGGTGCTCAAGACTTAAGCGGTCATGGCCTAGAACAAGCCCATCTGATTAGATGTGTTTTGGACTAGATGACCCCTGGAGGCCCCTCCTAACCTGGCTTTATTACCCTGTGATTTTGCTACCTCACTGGAGCAGAGAGAGTAGCACTGGGCTGCATTGGGCTTATTATCGCTCTAAGTGGCACCCAGGTGCACTAATGATCACAGATTATATGTTATGCCCAGAACATGTTTCCATGTGGTCCCTGCTACCCTGTTATTTAGCACACATGCTGAAATCTTCTTTTCACAGATAGGTGTATTTCAGTTCATAACAGCAGTATATTTAACTACTTTTTGAGCTGTTTACACATAGGGAAGTTTTTCCAGGGTCAGCCTCTTTTTTTATTTATTTTTTTTAGGATGCATCTGGACATGCTAAAGAAAACCCCAAGAGGGGAACATGACACAGAGACCTTTAGTTCTGCCAGTGTAATACCCTTCCTGAGACAGCAGAGTGGAGATGAGAAGAAGAGAGAAGCTTGTGGAAAAGAGGGACTCATTTCTCAAGTGGATGCAGGAGCAAAGCTGTTCAGCGTGTGCTTCAGCTAACAGGGGGTGGCAGCAACTGGAGAGCGGTTGAGGAGATGTGAGGTGACTGGCAAGGGCCCTGGAGGAAGCAGAAAAAAGCTGCAGCAGAGCATGAGTGAGAGGTAATAATTTACACCATGCTCTTTACCTAGCCCGGTCCTCAACACACTTTTGTCCCAGTTTCCAATTTGAAGGAAGGGGAGACAGGTGAAGGTGAGTTTCTGCCTTGTGCCTTCCCACCAGCATGTCTATCTGCAAGGAAGCTCTTCCACATGCCTTCCTCTGGTTCATCTCCCCAGTTCCCAAAGAGGCTCCTTATTTACTCAGGGAATGGTTGTGCCATGAAGAGAGTGTTGTGGTTTATTGTCCCTGGCCCCACTGTTTGTCAAGCACCCAGTTGGTGGCATGGAAAGGTTTAATTTAACCAAGCACATGAAAACCACAACCTGGAGCAAAGCAGCTTCTGCAGTGCAATTAATTTGAGAGCAAACGGACTGGGATCAAAAAAGGTCACAGCGACAAAGCAGAGTTAAAAGCTGTCTTAGATCAACAAGCTCAAGCAATTCAGAAACAAAGGGAATAAGGAAATAATATGTGACAGATTCAAAAATCAATAAACCGGTTGTGGTTAATGTGCATTTGATCCATCATCAATACTGCTCCTTTTGATCCTTCTGGTTTGATTTGGTTTCTGACGTGGTGTGTGTATTTGAAAGAGAAGTGGATAAAACCCTCCAGTGAAAGGGGTGGGGGGGGGTTGCCTCCCGGTGTAGAAGCTTTTGGATAAAGAGGACAGATTTAAAATCCAATTTAAATTTTCTGAGATTAAGAAATCACAAATAAAAGTGGCAGTAATGAGACATGAAGAGAAAAAAAAATCTTAAAACATAGGCATCGATGTCAACGTGTTTGTGCTGAGGGACATGATCAAGTTCCCCTCGTCTTCCCATCTACTGAGAGCACTGCTAATTCAAAAATTCAATTGATCAAATGTACTTGGAAGTTTTTTAGTGTACCAAGCAACACTTCAGCTCCTTTTTGTGTGCAATCTGTGTGCAGCACTGTGTTTTCCTATTTCTTCAGTGAAACATTCAGCCAGCCTCCTCGCTGACTCTTGAGGAAAGAGTCCACTACTGTGTGTAGTAAATGAAGCAGTATATTACCTAGGAGAAAATCCATTTGGACTGCTTATTTTTGCTGGGTCACAGTCCAGAGTAGCCAGCAAGACATTTGCCAAGGGCAGGACATAATGTGCTTTGCCTGTTATGTTAATGCTTTCATGGTTCCATACGGAAAGTATTTTTCTTTCATTACATTGCAATAGTTCTACCTTGCCATTGCCCTTGCAAAGAAATAAAGCCTTTTCCACTGATAATAGAGATCCAGGTATGCACTGTGGTGTTTTCTTCTGTTTTTCTCTTTATTTCCCTCTTTGCTCAAGTGTCTTTTTTCAGCTGATTGTTTATTTCAGTGGCTCATTTTGTGTTGCTTTTTAATTCACTTTAACTGCAAGTTGGGTGAAGAAGGGCAGAATCACTTTCAAGAATTAAGTATTAAAACTATGTAAAATCTCTTCATATCAAAAATGCATTTTGTCTCTTAGAAAAAGAGAAATTCTTAAACACTTTTGACTTAAGTTGCAGTTTGTTAGAAGAGTTTGCAGCACTGGATGGTGCCTCATGCTGATGGTGGGAAACTGAGCATATTTCTGATTTTAGTGGTATTATATGGATTTAAATATTGAACTGCACTTTTTGTTTTCAAAAAAGTTGCATAGTGGGAGGAAATGGGATAGTGCAGCAATCTCTTTACTTGGTGCCAGCTCTGGGAAAGTTCAGTTTCCATTTCTTTTCCAGTGTTTAGTGTAGTTATTTTATGTAGAAGGGAATCAGAAAATCTTTCAACAGCAAATTCATGTTTCAGAAGTCTCTGGGTGACAGTGGTGGATTTTGGTTGTAAATTACTTGACAAAGGCCAGCAAAATAAAAACACCAGCGGATGCCAAACATTGAGACTGGAGACACCAGTGTGTGTTTGGGTTTTTTTAATGACTGCTCTTTGTTTTTCTACTGGATGTTGCACTATTGACAAAAATTACTTTCAGTGATATCCAAGGATTAAGGATTTATTTGGAAAGATAGCCTAGAGCATTTTGTTCATGTGGTATTCTGGAACTGTTAACTTTTCTAAATACATACAAGAAAAACCTGATTTTGTAAGAGAGAGTTAAGACATGGCATGCAAAAGCTACAGGCTTGCTGCATCCATTAGAGAACTGGACATAAATGTTAAAATTTAGCTGGAGAAAGTGTTTGTGAAATTGCTGAATATACTGTTAGTGTTAAGTTCTGTGCTTTAGTATGAAATGCAAAACGTAAAAATGCATGAAATTGTATTGCCAGCCAAAAATCCCACCCTACCCCCTCCAGTCCCGTTATGTACAGGACAGCTCTGGAAAGTGTGCAGTTTTATGGGAGGAATTTTCCTGCCTGTAAGGGAAATCTAGAGGCATGGGCTTTAGGCACCAGTTCATAGATGCCTGTGTGCAGGCTGGTCAGTGACTGGAGCTGTGGGGAGCTGCAGTTCTGTGCCAGCCATTGTCCTCACCAGGCACCTTCCAGTGACACGTCACATGCCCTGAGCTGTGAAAATATTGATTTTGGGATCACATGCCTGAACAAGTTTCAATTTTCCTCCCATCCCAAACAGGATCTAAGCTCAAGCTGGGATCCTCGTTGAGCAGGTGTATGCCCTGGAGGCTGCTCCAAGACCTTTGCCTGCCTATTCTTTGCAGGAGGTTTTATCCATCTCAGCCACAACTGTTCTTCAACTCTGACAGCACAAGCCTTGGTGCTGTACCTTTCTGCAGGCTGAGGTTGGCAGAAGCATGAGCAAAAGCACAAGTGCCTCTCTCCTGCCTGCAGGCTCTCTCTCTGTCAATCCACCATTTCTGTGGGAAAGATGGCCAAAGGTAGCCAGCCTCAGGTGTGTCTCACTCCCCAGCTCTGTACAGGGTGAGCAGAGAAATAGAAGACATGACAGGTTTTCAGGACTGAGTTTAAAGTATAGAAATGAAAAACCATGGTTAAATCAAAGGGAAAGTGCAATCCTCCCCTGTGTTCTACAGAAGTTATTTCTTGTGTTTTTCCAGCAAATCTCATGCCTGGAGAGCTGAATGAGCAGCCTTTGCTTGCCCACTCCAGCAGCCCAACATTGTCCTGGGTTCTTCAAGGACATGCAGAAGCAGGAGCTTGTACACATTGGCTGCCTGTTCCCATCCAGTGAATCACAGCAGGAGTGGCTCAGCAGATGGGCATCTGGTGTTTGAAGCCCTCATCCCTCTGCTCCTCACAGCAGTGGCTCCCAGTGAGTGAGAGTCTTGTACAAGCAGAAACTGCCCAGTTGCCCCAAGAACCTCACGAGTGCTGATGTGTTCCTTGGCTTTGGCAGGGAGCAGTGGCATCCTTGGATGCATGCCTGTCAGCTGACAGGCTCCTTGCCCAGATACATTTCAGTGATTAACCTGCTGCCTCTGTCAGCTTCGGGGTTTCTATGCCACACGAGAAAAGCCAAGAAGGTTAGATTTGCTTGAACTGCCTGGGACTGGTATGATGTCCCAAGGATGGGAATCCTTCTGGATGCCACACTCAATATATACCATGTGGTTGGAGCGATGCAGAGCACTAAAAATAAGGCATGTAACAGCTTGTGTTGGAGACCTGCTCCCCAAACAAGGCTTGGGGAAGTCAAGGGGCTCTGTTTTCCAAGGCAGGGCTGTAACAGGTCACTGTCCTGTTTGTGCTGCCCCTGAACTCAACCTCTCTTCTGTGAGACATTTCTCAGCACGCTGGTGGTCTGTTGGCTTGTGGGAATGGCTCCTGCCAAGTTCTTCAGGCGTGGAATAGGTCGTTCCCTTCTCATTTGTAAAGTGTTGTGGTTAATTTCTAATCAGAAGTGCCTTTGAACTTCTGAACTTTGAACTCGGCGAAGGAAGCCTTCCCTTGAGTACATCAAAGCTTGTCACTGTGCTTAGGGAAAAGATTTATGCCACAAACTCATCTTGCCAAGAAATTATTGCAAGTCCTTTATGTGGCACAGGCATCATTGAATATATTAATATGCACAAGTAAATAAAATGAAGCCATTAGGCTAGGATGCACACCCCTGAGAGCAGAATCTGCTCTGCAGATTTTCAAACAGGCTGAAATACCAACCATGGATCTTTCACAAAGAGAATCTCTCATGTGTTAGAACACAGAAAAAAAGAACACTCATATATATATTTATTAATTTATATTGAAAGGATGTGATACAAATAATTTTATATATCCCTGCCTTATACTATGTCTTGGAAGAGATCAGACTCTTATCAAAACTATTATTTCTTAGATATTGGAGAAAAATTATTTGTCAACAACCCCACCAACCACAGTGTCATGTTTTCTTAATGACATTAAACACATACACATCTCCATAAGTAAGCATTACCATTACAAACAAATGAAACCAATTAATAAAATAGCAAGAGAGAAATAATGGTTTTGAATAAGTAGAGGAGACTAAAATACCTCAGCAAATGTACCATCCTTCCCCTTAGCAAATGAAATTGTTCTTTTCCCTTTCCTTACAGAAATCTACACTAGGACACTTGAAAAGGTGTCTACAACAGGGCCTCTCTTTATCCATAAAATTTCTTCTTCAGTAGATATTCTTACATACACTACCCATACATCTCTAGGATAATTAATAAGTAGAAGTGGGATGGGCATGTAATAATTACAGCTATTCATTAGCCTTATCAGGTGTTATCTAGATTTTCTTGCAAAACAAAGAGATGCTTCCTTTGTAATTCCTTTGTAGCTTTGTTTTGCAGGCCGAAAAATGCCCACCAGGACAATAATTTTATTAGGATTTTGCTTTTCATCTTTTTTATTTTTTTCTTCCACACTGTCTGGGTTTAGAACTTGCTTAGTGTGTAATCTATGACAGGAGAGTTCACAAATGAGCTGATTGTGAATTGCTATTGTTCATCAGCTCCACTCAAACAGCAGTTTACAGCAAAGTATGACATTCTGTGTTGGTTTGTTTTGTTTGTTTGAGCTTTTTGCAATAGGGAAGTAAAGTACTGGAGTCATGTTCATTGGTTTTCAATAGGGCTGCAGTAGCCTTGAACTGAGAGGTACTTCTGAGGTTTCTTCCCTGGTGACTTCCAGCATTTGATGCTGATTTCACTTTTTTTTCTTGCATGGAAGCAGTCATGCCTGGCAAGTTTAGCCATCTCAAGCCCTCCCTGATCCTCAGATGATCACTGAGGATAGTGTTTAACATTTCTGTGGGCATGCTCTGAACTGTTGCCGCACAATACTTTTCACTTTAGTGTTCCATCACCTTCAGTGACTTAGCTCTATTGTCCCAATATATTTGTAATCTTGAGAATACTCAGAATTATGATGGTGGCCCTGTATAATCACCTTCTAATGAGATTAATTTTGGAGTAACTTGTACTCATCAGTAGAGCTTGCCAGATTTTCTATAAGAAGAATAAAATTGCCAGGTCATGTCAATGAGCTCTAGTCCTGTTCTGCCTTGTGTCTCCCTTCAGAACAGCCAGGCACTGGTTCACACAATTATTTCTACACAGTGCATCCAAAGACTGGCAATCATATTTAAATTATGTCTGCTCATGACCAGCTCTCTAAATAGTTCACATAAAAACCTAATTGCCAGTTCTACTTTCTTCACGGGGGAAGTGGAGGGCCAGGTACCAATCTCTTCTCTCTCATGACCAGTGACAGGATCCAAGGGAATTGCATGAAGCTGAGTCAGGGGAGTTTAGGTTGGATATCAGAAAACCTTCTTCACCCAGAGGGTGGTTGAGCACTGGAACAGCCTCCCTGGGGAAGTGGTCACAGCACCAGCCTGACAGAGTCCAGGAAGTATTTGGACAATGCTCTCAGGCACGGGGTGTGATTCTTGGGGATGGTTCCGTGCAAGGCCAAGAGTTGGACACGATGGTCCTGATGGGTCTCTTCCAACCAAGAATATTCCATGATTCTACATTCCTATGATTATGAGCTCAGTCCTGGTGGCTTTTATTATTATTACTACGGAAGCAGTGAAGGATCAGCATCAAAATAGGCGAGTCAGTTTGGGATTTACTTTCTTAATATTGGAGTATTTTATTGAAAGTGTGAAGCAGCTGTGAATGCTGTTTCTCCAGCTCCTAAACCAATTTCTGATGCCCATGTCAGAAAGGATCTGTAAATGGTGATGGTAAGGGTTGACCTTGCCTTATGTATTAGTATGCCCATGTATTTTTAGACTCTTGCTGGTTCTTAAATTCAGACAATACTCCTACATTAGCTATCCCTACCTGCTGGGAGCAAGGGTGAGGCTGCGATGCCTTTGTGCCTGGGAAGCAATTTTCAGACTAGAGACACCAGAGAAATGCAAAATTTTGCCCACCTTTGTAGGCTGAGACCACAGAGGGCACTCTGTGTAACCTCCCCATTTGGCTGAACCATGGCTAGAAATGTGACACTGGATTTTCACCTGATCATGCAGAGACACCTTAACTGAAGAGTTTTTGTGTGATGACTGTTTCATATATGCTTAAGGGGCAGGGTTACATCTTTCAGCTGAGAGCAACTCTTTGTAAGTGAATAAATCACAGAAGAACTGTATTTGAAGATTGTACCATATCCAGTGGAGGTGATAGAATCTCCACAACATTTACATCTTTGAAATGAGTCATTATTTTGAAATAATGATCCATACTTGTTTATTTTCATGTGAACAGTTATGAAGAAAGCTTAGCAAGAAGGATTTACTTCAAGCTTTCAAACTCTTCCTCAAGATCCACTGGTCTGTGAAGTTTAAAGATCAATGACTAAGACCACAAGAAGTAGTAACAGGGATTGATGACACTTGAACAAAGTGAGTTATTGATCTGTGTGGCAGCTGCCATCAGTAACAACGTGGTCTAACCACAGTGACACCTCTTTTCCTCTCCCCTTGTGAGTCAAGGCTTCTTCAATGCCTCTGCCAATGACTCTTCATTCTGCTCTGTATTGCAACATTGATGGTAGCCCCACAAAGTAATCAGAACTTCCCACAAGTTCATTTACATTTGAAGTGAATATGATGCAATATGACAAGTGGTGCTTGGCAATAACCACTTATAGGTAACCCTGTTCCACACTGTCACTGTTGAGCATTTCCTGGCAAATGCAAGAGGTGGAATTCTGTTTAACTTGGATGGCCAAAGCCCAGATGTTCACACATGAGCTAGTCATCAGAGCTCCATACACCATAGCCAAAG
The DNA here is from genome assembly GCA_013397245.1 of Thryothorus ludovicianus. Taxonomy (NCBI): domain Eukaryota; kingdom Metazoa; phylum Chordata; class Aves; order Passeriformes; family Certhiidae; genus Thryothorus; species Thryothorus ludovicianus. The sequence goes on along the minus strand of VZTB01014422.1, from coordinate 779,536 downwards.
GAGTCTGCACAGCTACTCAGCTGCTAAACTTGGGGTGAAATGGGTCATCTGTGTCCCTGAGTGCCTAATTCATTTTATTGATTGTAAAAGGAAACAAAATGTGCAGATTCTTATGAAGTTATCTATATTACAAATGTCATGGGATGAGATTTTTTACTGTCAAATATTTTAATGTCAAATCCCATATTTACAAATGGAGATAGGAACAGTCTGCAAAGGTTTTGTCATTCCCAAATACAGGCTGGCAGGAACGTAGTGCTTTTGTATTGCTGGAGAAGAATTTTGCACCCTCTACTGGAAAATATGTTGGGTGCATGTAAAACATAGAAAAGGGATGTAGATGCAGTGAAGTCCTCTCCTCATTGTCCTAGACCAGAGTTGTTATATACTGACTAATCCTTAATTTCTGATTGCTTACAAGTACTGGCACACATGGCTCCTGATTGTGAATTTACCTGCTGAAGTTAATAACCAGACTGTGGCCTCTTGTGAAATATGATTTCCAAGTGAATACTGAAGCTTAAGAAAAATAAAGATTTTTTTTTTTTAATTTCCATTGGTATCTATTAATCTGGAAAATCCAGAGCAGAAAACAACATGGAAGCCTAAGTTTAAACTCAGCTTTGGCAGTTTTGTAGTGACATTGCTCAATTAGTGTTAAGATCTATGCAGCTCTGAGTTTGCAATCAGATCCCCTACCCAGTCATAGGAAAGCAAACAGCTATTATTATGTCACTTGTAAGAAGAAAAAGCTCCTTCCAGGGTTACATCACACACCTTATCTCCCTGAACAAGCAAATGTGGCAGGCAGATAATGCAAGTGAAAGGAATGGTTGGACCTAGGGAGTCTGACCTTGGAAGAATGGCAATTTTGGCTAGCAAAAAAGAGAGAGATGATAGTTTGTCCTTTAAATGAGAGGTTCATTGTCCAAAAAAAGGGACATGAAAGGTGTGTGGACAGCTTTCCATGTGGGATGTGCACATTCCTGTCTCTGAGTTGTCTCATCCAATTCAGCTGAAGGACACTTCTTCCAACCTTCTCATTTAAGCAGGATGCAGTAAAATGGAGCAGGTAGTTACCAGAGTCTGATGTAATGAGTCTGTACACTCTCAGCAGAAGTGTTTGCAGGGAATCTGCTTTCTGCTGGTATGAAATGGTCATGTGCTGGAGGTGTGTGATCACTCAGAATCTCACTGGATGCTGGCTAGGTATCAGTAAGCGAATAGCAAATAAAACACATCATCAGATGGATTTACTGTGTTAAAATTGCAAAGATCACAAACTACTCTTTGCACTGCTGACAGACCCTGGTCGTAATATCTTTGGCAAAGTCTGAGTTAATGCTGTGAAAAGGATCACCAGAATAATCAGTTGCCTCCAGGCGTTCTGAGCCTGGGAAAGAAAAGGCGCTTTGCCAGGAATAAGAAATGAGATCTGTTTTGTGAAATGAGCTGTTCTTCAGGCCAGTTCTCCTCCCCAGCTGGGATAAGCCAGGATCAAGTCAGACACGGTACTCACAGCTAGCCTTGCTTTGCTGAGCTGTCAGGTACTACCTTTGCTAACTGTCCTTGAAAAGGGAGGAGCAATGGGGCAGCACATGGATATGAAAAGATGTAGACCCACTTCTTCTGGGGAAAAGGACTAACACTGGGATATATATAAACATTCAGTACCCAATCCTTTTACCATTCCACAAAGAGCAGGCTGAGTCTCAGCTGCTCTTACCCACAACTACACAAAAATTGACTGTAGATTATGCTCAATGTTTTTGAAGCAGTAAAAGTCTGGGGTCCTACATGTAGCTCCTTCTCAGTACTGGGTATTACCGCAACCAACAACATTCCATCTGTGATGGACTGAGTCCAGTACAGATCTCCAGTAGCCACCACTATCCCCAGAAGCATCATTTGTTCCCCTGAAATGGAGAGCTTGCAGATCTGGCTGTGCTCCACACCCAGGGAGCTTTGACTGCTCCCCACTCCCGGCCATGCCTGTGGGTCCCATCTCCTGCCAACTTGAAAGGCAGCATGGCTTCCTGCACTCCAGCTGAACTTGGGACTGAACACTTTTTGCTACTGAGATCTTGCAGCAACAAGACCTGTAGGCTTTCTAAGGATGGGAAAAACCTTTTCTTCGGGCATTGGGTTTCCCGTGAGTTCCCAAACTCTGTACAGCGACAGAGGAAGAGTTCTGTTGACACTTCGATACTCCATGCAAGTAACATGAAATTGTGGGGATGCACAGGCTGCAACAGGAGTGGACAGTGAAAAAATTGAGAAAGAAGAAGAGAGAAACAAACCTATCTCAAACAAACCTGGAGGAAAGAAATTTGTTTCCTGTGAACCTGGGAGACATGGAAATGTCTGGCACATCAGAATATGCTGCCTGTGGGCAGGGAAAACACAGGCATGAGAAGAAGTAGCAAGCCTTGAGGAAGAACCTCTCAGCTCTTAGGAGTGTTTTGGTGTGAAGGCAGGAGGGCACAGCAAAAAAAAGAGATATAGTCATTTTTTAAGAAAGACGTACTCTTCATTAACACTGCAGTGGAGAGGGAGGAATCCATGAGGAATTTATAATACAAATAATGGTCTCACGTATGAACCACAGGCCTGAGCCATTTACTAATTTTGAATGGGATCTGTCTGTCTCAACATAGTTGTCTCAAGTTCAGGATTTAGCCTAAGCCCATAGCCACCGACTCTAAACTCCATGTCTGGTAGAGGGACTCTTCCAGTGGGTGATCCAGTCCATCGACCTCATACACATTTCTCTGGGTATGCCTGTCTCTTTTCACTTATTGCAGAAGAGCTTTGAGATGGTTACCTTAGACACCCTCTTCAGATTGCTAAAATTAGTGATGTGAGCGTCACCTTCTAAACATTGCTCAACTCAAGAAGTAGTGCTGTTGAAATGAGTGACTGGCTGTGCACCTCTGGAAAAGCAACTTTCTAGACCAGTGATGAACTGCACACAGTACCCACAATTTGGCAACTGTCTGTGTTGTCTCCTGTCTGTGAACAGCCCCAGTGGTCACACTTGGGGAGGATTTCTCTCCTTTTAAATGATACCTGTTTTATCCATGGATGGTTGCACCTGATTGTTGACAAATAAGGTATAGACACAAACAAAAAATTCTGCTTTCATCATACCAAGTGGGTTGGCTCTTATGCCTGTGGTAGGGTATGGCCTCAAATTGTGGTGAAATCAAGTTATTATACTGAGGACAGCTAGAACACAGTGAAAAGGTCATATGAGGAAAGAGGAAGGCATACACCTTTGTTCATTGTCTTCTCAGGCATTTATGCACTACGTGTGCCCTGACAGAGTGCAAGGCTTTTGAAGCATCCTTCTTTACCCCAGAGGCAGCAGGTGGGATGAGTGTCATCCTTGCTGCAGGAATCCATCTGATCTGTCTTTCAGGGCTAAGGAGCAGCAGTGATATGTTACCAGTACCTTGGGAAATGCAACATTCACATTTACTATGTTATTTATGATAGGGTGAAATTTCACACGATGTTGCAAGTCACCTGGAATGTGTTTGCCTTGGCATGCCCTCTTACTGCCCTCAACTGAATTACAGGCATCTCTTCAGGTATCTATTCAGGCAGATCTTGTTCACTGAATCATTTACTACCCCTGGGAGGGAGAGCTGGCAGGACGCTGCTGCTCTGGTCAGTGGTACTGGGCTGTTCTGATACTCAGCAGGTGGTGAGGGAGGTGGGTGAGCCAGAACCTTACTTGCAGAACTGGCATCTAATTAACATGTACTTCTAAGGTGCCCACTGGGAGTAGCTCTGGATCTGTTCTTTTTACAAAACTGCTACATTTTAGTGTGCAGAATGGGAGGAGTTGGTGGGAATTTTTTGGGGCAAATGTATTCTGCCTGAAGCGATCTATGTGTAAGCGATCTGTTCTGTTCTTTGGCATTTGATGGGGCAGCAGGGAAGTTCCAGTGTGAATGATTTTGTCTAAAAAATAATGCAAGGTCTACCCAGGCAAGGTCTACTGCGAATTTGCCATATGGGTAGACCTCAGCATATGTTGGTGAAACCATGATGATGCTCTTCAGCTGAGTGATCTGATGGGATTTTACATGTATTTGTACTTCATGGCATCTCAATGGGGGTGGGAGAGGTTTTTCACCTGTTTAACTTCCTACCTGAAATCCTTTGCCACACTTTAGTCTTCTGCCATTGCTTTTGTTTTCTTGCATAATAATTTTTTTTCCTTTTCACAGGCTGAAGTAAAAAATGGATCACTTCTTCCCCCTTTACTGACTTACTCACTTTACCCCACCCACTTAGTCTTTGCTTTTTCTCTTTTAGATGCCTCAGCTATCTCTTGTTGTGTTTAAGAGTTTCAGATATTATGGGGCAAATTAAATGGCCCCTCTAGTAGTGCACCTTATATTTCAAGGAATAGTGTTTTCTTCTTTGAGGATTCACATATCTTAACTACCCCCGAATTGTAAATTACTGTAGGAGATTTTTGGATGTGGGGATCCACTCCCATTTTGATGAGAGAGAGGGACACAGGAGCAAACGTGCTGGTAACAGCATAAAATGGCTATCTTCCTTCCTTTTCACAATGTTCCATAAAGCTGTCCTTTCAAAGGCAAGTTCCATTCCCAGTGACAGTCAGTAGTGCATTGTTTCCTGGGCAGGAGCTGTAGCGTCACTCTTGCAGGTTAGAGACCTGTGTATGTGGGAGATGTCCTGCCACTTTTCCCCTACCTTTATAAAAAAATGAACCAACATGGTATTGATTTGTTACACGTGCTCATTTTTCCCTGTAGATTTGCCCAATCCCCTCGATGGTACACTGCAAACTCTACTGGTATTATTTGGAATTGCAGAATGAGTCTACTCGACTTTCCATGCATCAGTTCTCCAGATACCATTAAATTTTAAGCCTTTCAGGAGAAATAAATGTAAATCACAGCAAGCAACCTGGTCGGTGGTGCTTTTGAGCACATGAAAGCATTTGTTTTCCTCGTACCATTCCATTTTGTCTTTCACATCTTGCAATGGCATTTGTACAGACTTTATAGTTTGGGGCTGACCTTGGAAAGAGTGAGGTGGGTGTCAGTACTCTTGTTTACAGCAGGCATTGAGCAGAATATTGCAGGGCAGGCCACATGGTTACATAAAGGAGACGTGAGCAGTCTTAAGGAACAATAAAACAGTGTTTAGGATCAGTTTGAAGATCAAAAAAAGGTGCTGTCTATCAGCAAAGCTGATTTGTGGAGTCTGCTGTCCTCAGAAACACATACCAGTTTATGTTTTGGTCAAATGAATTAATTATCACCAAAATAGATGCTGTAAGTAAAATAAATTACTTCACGTGGACAATGATGGTGAGGATGATGAATAGCCTGGTGAAGACCCAGTCAGTGTGGGCAAATGCACCTGGAGAGACTGAAGTCTCTAAAAACGGACCCCAGATAGCTGGGAGCCACCTGGATTCATATTATACATGGAGGGGGCTAAAACATCTAATGACTCCTACTGCTACTTCTTTATATCTTGATATCAGGGGAGGATGATAAAGATATATCTTGATATCAGGGCAGGATGCAGCTTAGTCAGCTTTAGCTAAAAGATTTGCCTCAGATTTGTTGTGCAGATTCTCATAGTTTGCAGAGAGAGAAGAGGAAGTCCCAAAGGACAATTTCTTCTCTGGTTAGGGCAATTACAGTAGACTTAAAAAGGAGCAATTCAAGTACATAAGCATATAAGGCTAGTGCCATTTTAATTGTCCTGAAGCACCTTCCAGTGCCCTGACTGGGGTATGTGTGTCTTCTCTACCATATTTTCCAGGCCTGCAGAAAGTTTCAGGTATTTTAAGGACTTCTAAGATGTCCTGTGTTTAAATACCTCAATTCTTCCCTTCTGTCTAAGTTGTATGATCCTTTCATGTCCTGATTCATTCAATTTAATTCAGGAGTGTAACTTCCTGTGCTCCCTCTGCCAAGAGGTCTGGAGAGATGGACTCCATTTACCTAAAATTTGATACACTCTCCTCTAGAGATGCCTATACGGTGTTGAAGATATGCAAAAATTCTGGCTGACAATGATTATTATTCAGATTACTAGTATACTTAGGAATTATCCTATTTCCCATGGCCTGCCCAAATAACAAACATGCATCCTTTAAATGCCTTTTTTTTTTTTTTCTTAACCACGCAGGCAAAATGACCAACTTCTTGGCATGCTGCTCCAGCTTGTGATTCTCTTTATCCACTAAGTTCAATGGAAGTCCAACACCTCCATTAAAGGTCTCAGTTTCATGGCACATTGGAGCATCTCAGCTGAAGGAGCAATTCACGTTTTGATATAAGACACAGTCTGCCCAAGCTCTATCACACCACAAAACTCCTTGCCTGGGATCACATGAAACAGCAGCAATACTGCAGCTATGCCTGAGAGGTCAAATGCCTCAGCCCATCTGGAAGGAACCACTTACTCCTCTGAGCATGGGATGGGAGCAGGGATGGCCAGATCCCAATTTCTGCCCAAGACGAACAAGTTCACTTTTGTGGCTCACTTTTCCATGCAATGAAGGGCTACAAAAGCATGTATGCTTGGCACTAATTTTTAGATAGATTTTATCATGAAAGCTCTGCTTGCTGATATAAATCTCTGCCTTTACTCATACATTGTTTCTTTTAAGGTGTCTTACAACAAGAAATAACCCTGAGAGTATTTATTTCTCTCCTTCATAGAGCTCAAACACTTCTGCAGATAAGGAATACATCTGAGAATCGATGCCACACTAAGACTTGATTGACATTCCGGACAATACAATAATTCACTGAATGGCCTTTAGAGGGAAGCAGATCCAAAGAATCCATGGAGAGATCAAGAGCAAACTTTTTGCAAAAACAGGCTGCCAGATCTTGTTAAGCAAAACCTAAAGCTGAGACATTTGGCTCATTCTCTATGTCTCTGCGTACTATTGGGTGAGATTTGAACACCCCTCACATTGTTCCAGTCTAAAACCTCTCATACAGTGAAGGACACCAGGGCTTTTTTGTCTTAATCTGCTCATGTCAGGAGACTGTGCTGCTTTGTTTCCTGGAGAGCCCTCCTTTAGCCTTCAAAAGCTACCTTGAGAGTAGGAGTTAGGCATGGAAGAGAACCACAGGAGCGTCTGGGACACTATGCAAGTGGCAGTCGGCAAGTCTGGAAAGAAATACCTTCCTGTCTGGTCTTATAAGCTATGAGTTGAAGTAAATATGTGACCTGAAACTTCCTGATGTCTGTCTGCTCTCTTGTGAGGGATCAGGCAAAAATGTCTGAGAAACACCTACGTACGGGCACAGAGCCAAAATCTCAGAGGGTGATTTCTGAATATTTGAAATGCTGTGCTATGTGTGACCTTGTAATTCCACCTGTTTGGAGCATTATTTTAAAACGTGTTTTAAAGGCAGAAAATTATTTTAAAGATCTCTGGAGATCAGAAACAACAGCAAATTCTCTATGCCCTTGCTACGTTCTCTTTGTATCTTGGGGACATGCTGATGGGACAGGAATTGCTCAGTGGGCAACTTGCCAAGGCAGCTCGCCTGTGTGCTGCACTTCTGGCTGTTGTTTTATGAGGACAAGGCAGATGCCCTATATATAGCCTGGAACGAGATAATGAGTCTGAAGCAGCCTTAAAGAAGTTAATGCAATTTTCAGTACATGCATACTTCTCTATAAAGAAGGTCCAAGCAACGAGCTCAGGCATTGGACCTTGGATGCCAGTTGTAAAACTTTATGGCTCAGTTTGAGACCAACTGTCTCTCCCCAACTTATATCTGCTCTGGAGTGTGTCCAGAGCAATTCCAATCACCAGGCTGCCCTGCTCTGTTTTGTGTCACAGATGGAGCCTTCATAGATTTGTGGAGGATTTTTAAATGGCAGAAGCATAGAGAAAGACAAACAGGGCCAAATTTTAAAAATGCCCCCAAAACAGCAAGCATCAATTACTGGATTTTCTTTTTACAGGTAGTGAAATTAACTACTTGTCAGTACCTTTAAAACAACAAAGAGACATGTAACAATACAAATTACCTATATCAAATCAATCCAATTTCTTTCCTAAAAGATTACAAGGACAGTTAGGTAGAAGGGTGGACTTCATTGTATAACTTGAGTTTTCACACTCAATAAAACAATATGAGGTTTGCTGAAAACATCTTAAGGCAGGATGCCAAATACTCATTGAGTCATCAGTGCCTTCCTGGCCATGATGCCCCCAGGGGGATCTGCAGGGATCTGACCTGAACCTGCTGCTTTTCATCCTTGGTTAATACAGCAAGCAAAGGGGAAGCCTGTCATTGCTGGCAGAGCTACAGCACATGCTATTGAAACAATGTGTGTGTAAATTGAACTATTCCCAATTTTGTCACATAGTTTGTATGATAATTTTTAGATTTGCATGTAGCTCCCTGGCAGCCCCTGCATGCCCCTTCTGAGAGCAGGTGCTGCCCCAGACATGATGGATCACAGTGCTCCAAGGAAGGCTCCTCTGGAGTTCCTAGGGATATGAAAAGAGGTGCATCACCCTTTTAAATGAGATGTTATACTCCAAACTTACATAAACAGTCTTAACTATATCAGGTTTGGTGTATACCTTTTCACTGATATTGCTGAGGGAAGCTATAAGCCAATTAACAAGTGCTGGGTGCAAGTTTAAACTTTAATCACTTACATTATCATCCAAGGGTTGTGCAAGACAGCATTTCAAATGAAACACATAAAGAAACTTTCATAATGATTTACCTGTTGTGGAAACCTTACCAGGTTTGCATACTTCTACATGTCTTAGTCATAATTGGACAGAATATCCTAATAATATGATTTTAGGCTTTTACCACTGTACTTTTGAATCTCTTGAAATAGAAATAATTCCCTAGGAAAAAACCCACAGATGAACAACAAGGTTCTTTGGCATTTCAAGGACAAAAAGGATTATCCTCTGTAAAACCTCTCCTCTTTCCAAATAAAGTCCAGTTGATCGTGCCAGCATAAACAACAAGGAGAACAAGAGAAAGAAGAAACACCAGTGGTTGAGTAAAGTGACACGTCCCTATTGTTTTTCTTTGTAGGTGAGAAAAGTTTTATTTTCTGTGTGGACAGTAATTTGTGGATATCCAAATCCAATTTTCAGGAATGTTTATCCTAGAGGACCACATAATACTTATCAATCCTGCCAGCAGGCTAATTCTTGATGCATTTACATAAAGTTCTTCCCTTAACATTTTTCTTGGACCCCAGTTTCTGCTGTAACTGGTTATATAAGAAATTCTGTCATGTACATGTAATAGATGATGATAAAAGTTGAAGATTGGATTTAATGATTGTGGAGTACTTTTCCAACCTCAATAATTGCATGATTCTATAAATTAATTATTAGTAGAAAGGTAACATACAAACACAAAGAAATAGTCTGTTTCTTCCTAGAAGAAGCTTGGATAAGTGGCCAACTCATCTCATTCCCAGTCAGATAATTAGGACCAGACCTATGTCTACATCTAAATATACTTTCCAAAAGAGAAAAAAACAGAGTGAGATGCATGAACTATACCAAAGGGGAAAATCCAAATTGGTTTATGGTATAGAGGTCTCAAAATATGCAATTAAGAGCACTTTATTGATGAGGATGACTATCTTCGTTACTTCCTCAGTTGTATCAACTGACAATCTCCTGAATTATTTTGGAATGGCAGCATAAGGAATCTCCTCCACTGAGACTTTTTGCCTTTTTGATCGTTATTAATAACCTGTATGATCAAGATATTAGTTTTTATACAGTTAGAAAAATGTTCCCTACTATATTCTTCTCAGCCTTGGATTTGTTGTTTGAATAGGATAAATTTTAAAGATATCTTTCTTCCAGAAAATCTCTGTATGTTCTCTCCTTAAGAAACAGTGAAGAATTTCTTCTTTAGATCTATCTAAATCTACCCTCCATCAGCTTAAAGCCATTCCTCTTCTTACTATCACTGTAGACTCTTCTGAAAAGTCCCTCTCCAGCCTTCTTGTAGCCTCCTTTAGGTCCTGGAAAGCTCCTGCAAGGCCTCCCTGGAGCCTTTCCTTCTCCAGGCTGAACAACCCCAACTGTTTCATCCAGTCTTCATAGGAGAAGTGCTTCAGCCTCCTGATCAACAGTGGCCCTCCTCTGGACTCATTCCAGTAGGTCCACAAGTCCCATGGGCACTGGAGAGGAGTGGGTTCACCAAGCCCCCAGATGCTGCTGTCTGATGCAGTTTCCTATTCTGTGGTCTGGCTGTGACAAAGGGTTCTGGCTTCTGCCTCATCTCTGAGTGCAGTCTGACTGGACATTTTCATCCTTTTCTTCAAGATGGCAAAGAACTATAAGCTATAAAGCATTTTGAGTGAAGAGACGTGCCAAACTTGCAAACACCAGCAATCCAAAATAATGTTTTTCTTCTGTTTTTTGTGAAGCAGTGTGATCAAACAAGCTTGATCATCTTCTACCTCCTTCCTCCTTCTCCAATTTGCCATAAACCTACCCACTCCTTTTGAAGTTTGCTCCCTAGATTATAAATACTTTGGGACAGAGCTGCTTTGTGCTTTGTGTTTGCACAGTGCCAATTGCAGGATGTACTCCTAGAAGCCAATAATAGGCAACCAGCTTTTGTTCAGGTTTCAGTGGTTCCTGATAAGTGCAAATAGAGCACAATGCCTCTGGTTTGTTCCTTTGTGGGGCACTGCATCAGAGAGATGCATTGCCTCAGATATGTGAATATAGATGACAGCTGAGCAGCAAAAATATCTCAGGAAGCAGAAGCAGATTCACAGATGTCCTAAGCACCCTGCAGAGTTATATTTTTCTTCCAGTCTTTGTCAGTTCTAAAATCTCTGTGATTTATAATAGAAATGAAAGCAGCACAGACTTTCTGATGCAAATACAGTTTTATTCTTCAAAAGAAAGAATGCAACTTAATTGCTGGAATTAAAACCTAAATATGGAATCCAATAGTATATGAGCTATTAAAGAAGTAAGAAAGAAGCCAAACTTAAGAACTACCATTGGCCACATTGTCAGATCTCAGTGCAGACATCTGAAGCCCGTGAGAATTGAATCTTCTATGCACAAGGATGAGTAATCTTATTTATCCAACATTAAGCACCCAAAGTGTAGTATTTTGGGCTGAAATAGCAGCTATTGGGAAATAAACACTAAGTAGATAAGAAAAGCTTTCTCACAACATTTTTAACTTCCTCAATCCAATTAAAAGCATTGTTTCTTCTCTCCCACAAGCTTCTGCCCAGTTGCACTGCTTGCTTTTCACATATCCTGCTTCTTCTCTTCCAGGTCTTGTGTCTTTTGTCAGACTAACAGGCATTCAGAGGAGTGGTGTAAGGACACAAGTAAAAGAAGTAGCTTTTAAAAAATATTTTATATTACAAAAATGATTAATATATGAACTAATCATAAGATAAGTGGACTAATAACATATTTGTTATTATTTTGTCTGTATTTTAGGACAAGAAAAATTTAAAAAAGTTCAGACAATTTATCTTAGACTAGTAAGGTAAATTAATTAAGGCAGCATGTTTGGGATAAAGCACTTGCATTTTCTTATCCCAACTGATGTTGCCATATGTTGCATATCCCCATAATTCTGTTCTTGTACCAGTAGAATGTGACTACCATAAAATTTTCCTGATATTTTCTTTTCAAAGTATTTGACAACGTGTTTCTAAAAGGAGGAAGTTCAGTTGGCCTCATTTAAGTCTGAGTCTGATGCAATTCCATCAAAATCTGTGGAGTTTCCCTGGCATTGAAAATGCAGTAATTTAGGAATTACTCAGGCTTTGAGTTTCTTGGATTTCGCCAGTAGAACTTGGAACTAGCAACTCAAAAATTACTTTTAATTGCATCCGGAGATCCCCATTTGCTTTCAAAGATACAATCTTGATCGTCACACACTCTGGATCAGCACACTTGCATTCATGTTTAGAAGCTTAATTATGCATCAATTACATGGGGGAATTTTAAATGAGATTTGCTGTTCCTTTTGTTTCATGGGTTTGACTAAAACATTCTGTTTATTTTGGTGTCACTCTCATAGCTGGCATGACTGATTTATCTGATGACAAATTTATTTGACTCCAGCCAGATATATACTGCCAAAATTTCAGCAAAGGGCTCCCTTGGAAAGGGTTCATAGAGTTTCAGTTCACTCTAACTATTAAACACTTTATGAAAATGCCCATTGATTCCTAAGAGCTGCCTGGTAATGATAGAGCCTTCAAAACTGAGCTTAACCAGCCCTTCCTCTTGATCAGCCCTTTTGCACTCTTTAACTACTTCTCCACCAGTCTGGGATTCGTGGAGGACCTTTCAAGAAGTGAAGCATCTTTACCAAGGGAAACAAGGGACAGCTTGAATTTGTGTGCACACATGAGCACACAGCATGTTTTATGTAAAAGATTGATCAAAGGAATACATGGCAGGCTGTTTTTGGAATAGCTGGCACTACCTCTTGCATGCCAGCTCTCAGCAAAATCCCCATGAGAGACATGTTTTCCATACTCACACCCACCAACACACTGCAGCTAAAGAAGAACATGGATTTCAGTGGGGCACCTGGCCTGTGTTTTAAGAGAGTGTGACAAGGCTTTTCACACCAGGGACAGGCTGAGTCCTGGTGAGATAAAGGTCTGGTCAGTGAAGACTGAGTGATGTGTGATGAAGAGGGGCTCCTTGATCTGAGTTGACAATTTAAAAGCTGCAGTGCTTTGCCCCCACAGCAGCTTTTGGTGAAAGTGTTGCTCCCTTCAGGCAGAGACTAGGAGAGAGGAGAGATGTGAAATACAGGAAAATTAGCTGCAGAAGGACAGAAGGAAATTGCTTTCCATGTGCTTTCATGTTTGGATTGAAAGTTCTAGGAATTAATTAGATCCAACTGATCTGAGATATGGGGATCCACCTGTAAATATCTTCTGAGTCAGGATAGGATTCAGTTGAATCCTGCCTAGTATGTCCATACCTTCACTAATCATCCATCTGCTTTATTGTCAATTGACATGACTGCTCCTCTGACCTCCTGTAGGCATGTCTCAGGGATAAGACAGAACCTGTCCCAGAAGGGGACAGGATTCTCTGCTCCTGTTGCCTATAAAGTGATCACAGCATGATTAGCAAGCACACAATGTTTCACAATACTGATATCTAAAGTGGTCTGGGATAAATCCTAAACCTCTGCTTCAGATCCAGTGCCACGATTTTAGCACCTCATCTATATCCAGCTTCAGGTGCCTGATAAACCAGGATAACACGTCCCAGGCAGGAAGAAAGGAGAACTGTAGGACACACACTAAGATTCTCATATGTGGTAGGAGGAGGATAATATATAGCTTGAGTACTTCAAGGAGTTTGACCTATATTGTCTTTCCCTGCCCCCTGGCCCCTCTTCTGTTTTGGACTCTTTCAGATACGCTAAGAGAATATTGTTTGGCAGTAAAAATATCATGGAGAAGTGAAATAGGGTAAATGTTAGTTTCCTGCCTTTGTTGAGGGCTGTAGATCTTTCAGCAACACCTAGGCCACGTCATGAGCATCAAATGTGTTGCACTGAGCTCAGTGCTCTGAAATCACAGAGCAAAATGCTCACTCCAAATTCAGAAAAACAGTAGGAAATACTTATAAAAAATATGCAGGGGGATTTAATATCTTTGCAGATCAAAAGTTCGCTAAAAGATCTTTGTAGACCAAAGGCTACTGACAAGTAGCTGCTGTATAAGTTTTATTTTCTGAATTATGGCTTTCCACCCTAACAGGCTGCAAGAGAGAGAAAAGGTGAGGACATCAAAAGGCACATTTCACTTCTGGCAGCTGGAATTGAACATGTGGTATAAGGCTGAGCTGATTCAGGTATCACAGATATCATAGATATCAGAGGTAATAACATAGTAAAACAGCTGCAGAGTAACAAAAACAAAAGTAAGCTAAGAGTTAGAGGCAGGCTGTCCATAAAAAAGGGCAGTTGCTTTTAGGGCAGAATGATAAAACTTTTAATTTTTAATTCTTTGTAGTAATCCAGTCTCACCATTTCCTGTGGTATTACCACTGGACATGGGGAACTGATTACACTCTTCCTGTTTTCAGCCACTTATTACGTACTTGAGGACTATCTCTGTGCCTACAGCTAGTCTACCCTTCCTTAGACTAAACAGCCTCAACTCTCCCAGTCTTTCCTCACAGAACATGTTTCATAAACTTTAGGGATTCTAGTTGCTTTTATCTGTGTGCCTTTTCCAAGTCTTCTGCATCATGCTTCAAGTGTAGTACCCAAAGTGGACACACAACAGCAGCAGAGGATTTGTTTGGGCCACACAGAAGCCATCTCACATTTACAGGCAAACGAATTTTTAAAAGTATTTGTTTTTTATTTTGCAAAACAGCACAACCTATATGCTCTAACTGATTTCAGCTGAGAGGATCTTGGATATTGGATTGATCCCTGCTAGTCCATCTACATAGCCCCCACAGCTGACCAGAAACTTGAGGGAATTCATGCTCTGCTGAGTTTCCAGTAAGTTATTTAGAAAGGAGAAGGTAGATGTTTTGAGGCAAAGGAGAGGATAGGTTATAAAAATATAAGATTACCTAAGCAACTACCAGGTCAGACATAGCACTGACCTAATCCATGATCCAGTCTCTGCTAGCAGCATGAAGGAGACAGCAAGGCTGCAGAGGAAAGGAAAACAATACAAAATAAATCCATTTCAAAAATATTTCTGTTGGTAAAATTGAGTGAAAGCAGATGTAACCCAGTGAACTTCAGACCCTGAAGTAATGTTATTTCTCTCACTTACTGAGAAAAGTGAGCAAGTCTGCGAAAAAAGATTTCTGGCTTTAAATCCACTTCGAATGACTCATGCATAATAGAAATAAATCTTGGTTGGGAGCAGACTCATCATTCCTTCTTCTTTTAAAGATTTTCTCAGGAGTCTTGCAGGTCTTGAATACATTTCTTTGCTTTCTGTCCCTTTTTCAGCAGTGCTTCTTCTTCAGTATAGTAAGGACTATAACCATGTGCTCTGAGTGTATATGAGCAAGGAGGCATAACATGGAATTCAGTTGCTAGATACAGATTTTTTTAAATTATCCAAGGTTCAAAACTGTAAAAAACAGGTGGTTGAAAGCACTCAAAGTCCTTAGACAGGAGCTCTCACTCATTCTGTTGCTTAAAATGCTAGAGATCTTTGGAAATCATCTAATTTCTCCCAGTTGACAGTGTAGATTTTGCTGAAATTGAGAATTTGAGTCCAGTCCCTCTTGTACTAAAAGTGGTGACCAAATTGTCTCCATTAGGTCAAGGCAGAGCCTGGCACCTTGCAAGCTCATTTTCTGCTTTCCTAACGATCTGATGTGTTTTGGATGGCTGCAGTGCCTCTATTTTTTCAGGAGTTCTCTTCCTGCCCCACGACCCAGCTGTTGTACACCAGACTCACTTTCCTTGCCTGCAGGTGTTTTATCTCCTCTCAAACTGTTCCCAGGACAGAGCCATTCCTATCTCCCTGACTCTCCTTTCATCAGGTTGTATCTGAGTCTTGCACACACAGACCTTGCTGATAGGTGCAAATCTTATCAGCTGGCCCTGACAAACCTGTGTGTCCTCAGCTGCCTTGAGCTTGCCCTTGGGTCTCTGCAGTAACCAGAGCAATCACCACGCTGTAGCACAAGCAGTGAGTGACCTTAGGGAGCACTCGAACATTTGCATATTATTGCATGCATAAAAATAATAATAAATGTTGGTGGGATGTGGAGTGGTGCAGAGTACCTCTTATCAACAGGCTCCACAAAAGCTCCTTCATTTGTTTATAAGGAACTGCAGACCAGAGATGCCTGAATTTGTAGACAGGAAGGGTGAGGAGGGAAAACACCTCCACTTGTTTTCTCCTTTGAACAACAACATTTCTCTTAACCTTAACCAAAGAAAGTAGTGAAGTCACTTGGCAAGCAGATTTGAGTGAAGTACCCTGGCTGTTGGTTTGTTTCTGTTAACACACAGAGCGTTCTGCTCCGTGCTGAGGGGAGAGAGGGGAAGGACTCACCACACTGAGCTTCCAAACCCTTCCAGCCCTCTGCACCCTTCAGACAAAAGTGTGGGCAGCAGTCTGCCTGCAGACACACACTGCAGCCTGCTGGCTTCAGCTGCCATCTCTCCTCCTGCCTCCTCTCTGGTCTGCCAAGCACAGCCCCTCAAGAAGGGCCACCATCACCAACCAGGGCAGGGGAGCTTTTCTGCTCTGAAGGATTGGCTGAACCATGGGATCTCCACTCTCAGGGAAGCCCAGGCCAAGTATGGCTAAGGCAGTGCAGGATGTCCTGGCCGTGGAGTATTGAGGCACAAGATGCTCTGACATTTGAAAATGCTGCATTTCTGCAAAGAACTGGGTTTCTAGGGACAATATTAAGTCAGCACAATATTGGAGGTTTTGTAATAGCCACTGAGTAAAACAAAATTATGTGTGGCATGAGGATGTTGAAAGGTGGTGTAAACTAAAGAAAAGTTGTCTATTGCATTAATTTTTTTGGAATACAGTTTATCATCTGCTTTGTTAGGTGGAACATTTACATTAAAAATACTATACGGAAAAGCCAGATGCCATTAATAATTAGTTAGTTGGTTAGTTAATTAAACTACCTCTTGTCCCTACTTTGTGAGATAACTATTTCTAAAGGTGGCTGACTCAGGACCCAGGATGTGGTGTGGTGTTTGCTGGGATGGGATGCCAGCCTGAGGCAGCAGCTTCAGCACGTGGTGAGCTTGCAATGGAGAAGTTGTTTGTATATCCCAAGAGTCCTGTTCTTCCTGGTGGCCCGATAAACACCACACAGAGATATGGACGGGGAGTCACTTTCACTGTTTCTTACAGGCTGGGGTTTGGTTTCTGCTTTTGCTGCTTACAGGATGAAATATTGCTATAAAGGCTTTTATGTGACATTCTGTGTTATTGTTTAGAAATTCATTTGTGAAGAAGGAAAAGGCAGTCTTCAATCAACATAAGATTTTGGCAGATATCCATATACAGAGGAAATTTAGAACTTCAGAGCTCTCGTTTCCTTTGGAAATATGATTCAGTGCATGTTGCCCTGAATATGAGCCCTAGACACATCTTTGTTTCTGACTGGTATCTGCAGAAGAGTAGCCTCACGTCTTAGCTGGATACAAAAGTAATAGCAACTATAAAAATTGTTAGAGTGGACGTGGTAGAAAACCAGCATATATAATTCTGAAAGCACATGAATGAGAATCTGCAAGTATTTAGTTTTGGTTCTCATTTTGACTGTCAGGCTATGCAATTGTACTCTTTCAAACACCAGTAGAGTCTGTGTTATTAACTTTTGGGGGGTAGAAGTAAAAATTTGGAGCCTAATCTAAAATAATCTTATAAAATAATATTAATTACATATCCAGTTGATGGTGTACAGTTTTAAAATCTACCACATGGAAGCCTTTATTACAGAAAACTTTTCAATAATTCAATTCAGGATGTGCAGTTTAAAAATTCTGCCTTTATGCAGGTTAATCCTTGGGAGGTGTTTTACTAGAACTTTTACTAGCTTAATTACCTCCAGATTAACACACATTTTCTTTAGAAAAGTTAACAGTAAAAAAGAAACATAACTGTCAAATGAATATGTCAGTTGACTTGGGTATGGTCTTCAGAACTGTTCGATACTTATTTTTAACTGTTTCAGGTAATTTTTTAGAAATGTATGTGGCAAATGTCTGGGTGACCAGCACAAGGGGAGATATTTAAGGGGAGATATGAATGAAATGTTCTCAGGGGACCTTGCATGTACCTGAATTTCAGCATGTGCTTTGCCAAATTGAAAATAGAAATCTTTTCCATTCAGCAGCTGCAAAGTGCTCTGGCACTTAAGAATGTCCTACATTAAGGCACAGAAATCTGAGGTGATGTGCTCTCCCCTGTTTTAGAAAATGCATCCCTGAAGAGGAAAGTCATACAGGAGACCCAGGCTTCAGTGTTATCTGTAGAGAGAAGATTGGGTTGATTATGGGACTCTACAGGGCACAGCCAGAGATCTCTCACAGTACTGGCACTAGGACTAAGTCAAGTACTCTGAAAGAGTGGGGCTCTGAAACACTGAGTTGCCCCTGGCAGCACCCCTGCTCCAAGCATTTGATTTAATTTGAGTCAATGCAAAGCTGAAGGGAATACACTGACCAGCCTCTAAACCAGCAGTCCCAGAGTTCCCTGGAGTCCCATTCCAGGGAAGGCTTGTAAGGATAACCAGGCACTGTAGGACTTGATGCATGTGAGATATGGGGAGGAATCCCGTGTGTATATCTCTAATAAAATGACTGAGCTCATCTGGCATTTTGCTTTACATTTCAAAAGTACATATAAGCACTACGAGAGATAGGGTAACACAGACATTAGGGGATTTAATATCCCTCCTGACTGTGGAGTGATTTGTTTTCTCTACCAATGCCAATGTGACTCTTACTTGCCTAGCCAACTCCATGTAATAACTGTAGGAGAGATTTTTATGTACATATGTTTTCCCCCTACATTTCCCCATACTCATTCTCAAGGTATTTTCTTTGCTTCTCTCCTCCACCTTGCACTGCTCCATGATGGAAAAATAAATATTTAAGAGCTCAAATCTCAGCAGCGTGAATTTCAAAATCATCAGCTGCAATGATTTACAAATTCAGCACTTCAGTCTCCTTCTCTTACCCTCTGCCTATCACAGCTGGTTTTGCCAGGTCTCCTTTCCCCTCTTGCTGCAGGGACTTGTGAAAATGAAATGGATTGTATCTCTGAACTTTGAATGAAGCTCTGGTTGTAGCATGACTGCTAAAAAGATAAGAAGAGGTACATTGGCCTTCGGCTCCTCAACATATGCCAGAGGGAAGCTCCCCTCACCCACCTCAGCGCTCACAAGGCAGGCCAGGGTATAAAACCTGTTTGAACAGAGGTATTTTAAGACATTGGCTGCATACCAATCACTGCTGAGTCCTATTCATTTTGCAGTACACTCTCTGCTGCTATGTAGCAGTAATCAAAGAAAGCTAAAAGCAAAGTGGAGATAACAATCTATCCTGATGTGAGTATTAGAAGATGAAAGAGTTTTGTTATTAATGCCCCAAAAGCAAGCTTTGCATTCCTGTCCTTGCACCAGCTGCACCACACTAACAAATAGAAGCACTTTCTGCCTTTCAGGTTTCCTCAGTGATTTTCTTCAAATGAGTACTACTCTGGTGGGGCAAAGATCTGTAAAAATGAGTGAAGAGAAGCAAAAGTAACATTGCTCTTGTCTAGATACCAGATCTAGACAAAAGGGAAAAAAAACTCTGCGCATAACCTCTGTCCTTATCCAGTGAGAAGACAGACGGCTCAGAGCACAAAAAGAGGATTGCAGAAATGGTGTCAAATCACCAAATGTAAAAGACCTAAAAAGGAGGACTGGTCTGTAAGGTCTTGTGTATTCTATAACTGTGAAGATTTTAAAGCAGAATCTGTCCTTTATAACCTGCCACCACTTCCCCAAAACTGGCAATGATCTCTGAAGGCTCCACCCTCAGTGTTTTCCACCTGGCCCTGTGCAGTTTAGTCCTGCAGTTTTTGGACTCCCTTTCTATTTCTTTCTGGATGCAGATTGCCCAGTAGAGACATCTTTTTCCAGTCTGCCCACAGCTCTGGACTACTTTGGTTCAAGTAATTGGCCAGAGTCAGACAACCCGCATAGTAAAAAGCAGTAAACAGTGATTCATTGTGGTTTAGATTCATGGATTTTCAGAGCATATAAATGAAAATCTTGGAATCAAAGAGCTCAAAAAGAAGACAGTATTTGGCAGCAGGAATCCCTGAAAACCACTTCAGAATCTTTAACCAATATGTCAGCTCTGAGATCCACAAATCCAGGTTTCACAAGGTTGTTCTGCCTCTGGGGAGTTTCCTCTGGAAATTACCATCCCATTGAAGACCCTGAATTTTGCTCTGTATCTACTGCAAAGTTGCTGCTGGAGCTCCTTGTGGGAAAATGTCTTGGCTACATGGGAGTTAGCCACCTCCTTCAGTTCATATCTCTTCTGCCAGAGGCTACTTCATGAATGGCTCTGCTGCATATGAATCAATTCCTTTTCTAACTTGGAACCAGCCTAATAATAAGGCACGGCATGTCTCTGAGTAACTGCTACCTAGGCTGAACTGTTTAATTTACTTTATTCATTAATTTTTGGCATGGGGGAAATGACATGCAATATAAGAGATTCCAAAAGAATTTGCTATATATAGTCAGGATGTTTCATGACTGATAATGCATTACCAGACCCCTCTAGGAACCAAATGTGTTTCAGGCTATATTGTTTGAGTGGAGAGCAGACTCAGTCATCTAATGACAGAAGAGAGGCAATGAGCTTGGAAATAACCTTGCTACAATGGAGATGCAAACTGTGAGAGTGGAGAACCTTTTACTGACAAGATTTGACATCCTATTCCCATGCATATGCAAAAGACCCCATTCTGAAATCAGCATTTGGTGATCCTTCTGCCTACTGAAAAATGGAGAGTACTTCAAGAAATTAAGCCATGGGAATTAAGCCATTAATAAAAGTCTTAGAGGAATTCTGTCTATGTTTCATCATCATGTTTCCCACATTTGAGCTACTGATCCTAGTGTATATGTCCTTTCATATTGACACAACTTTGCCAATGCTTTGATTTGGGTTTTCTAAGTCACCAAATGGATGCTGTACTTATGGTGCAGAAAAGCTTAATAGAGGAGTGGCTCAGCCTAATGAACATGAATCAATCTGGCCTCGCTTCAGTTTGCATTTTTCCTAGAAGGATTTGCTTGCCACAGGAAAGTTTTTCAGTACAGTTATCCTCTGGCTTTAATACTGGATCCTGTGTTCTGGTTTTGGCTGGGGTAGAGTTACTTTTTTCTCCTAGTAGCTGGTACTGTGCTGTGTTCTGTATTCAGAATGAAAACAATGTTGATAACCCCCTGATGTTTTAGTTGTGGCTAAGTAGTGTTTATCCTAAGTCAAGGATTTTTCTGTTTCACATGCTTTGCCAGTGAGGAAGTGCACAAGAAGCTGGGAAAAAAACAGAGCTGATCCAAAACAGCCAAAGGGACATTCCATACACAGACTATCATGTTCAGCATATAAAATGTGGGGAGCATTGTCTGTGAGGGACTGATTGCTGCTCAGAGATGAGCTGGGCATTGGTCAGTGGGTGGTGAGCATTTATACTGTGCATCACTTCTTTGTCTTGGGTTTTATTCCCCTCTTTTTTTCCTACTGTTATTATTGTTACTACTATTATTATTGTTATTGTTATATTTTATTTCAATTATTAAATTGTTCTTATCGAAAAGGTATTAGCTTTTCCTGATTCTCCTTCCCATTCCTTCCCACTCTAAGGTGTTTGGGGAGTGAGTGACCAGCTGCACGCTTACCAGCTGGGCTTAAATTACGACCCCCGTGACTCTGTCCCTTTGACTACCCGGAGGATCCTCCAGAAGTCCCCTGGGGCTGACCATCAGCCACAAGAAAGCCGTCCCGGTGGACTTCTCCCTTCCTGGTGACAGCTGAAGCCAATCA
The DNA here is from genome assembly GCA_013397245.1 of Thryothorus ludovicianus. Lineage (NCBI taxonomy): Eukaryota > Metazoa > Chordata > Aves > Passeriformes > Certhiidae > Thryothorus > Thryothorus ludovicianus. The sequence goes on along the minus strand of VZTB01014422.1, from coordinate 757,925 downwards.
CCCCGGGCTGACGGCCCGGCCCCTTCCCGTGCGACCCCCAAAAGCGCACACAGCCGATGCTTGCCCGGGCTCTGGGCACAGGCAAACCTCTCCTCTCCTGTGGTTACTCCCCGGGGGGAAGCCGGGCGAGGCACGCCGCCCTTCCAGGGCGCTGGGCAGCTGGCTGTGCCCAGCCGGGCGGGGCGGCTGAACCCCCGGGCACGGCCGGCGCTTCCCCGGGGCCGCTCCTGCAGCACCATGGAGAGAGGAGCGCGCCCGAACCGCACCGGCGCCAGCGGGGCGGGCAGGGCAGGGAAGGGATGGGAAGGGATGGGCAGGGATGGGCAGGGCAGGGCAGGGCCAGTCAGGGAAGGGCCGGGCAGGACTGGGCAGGGCAGAACAGGGGTGGGCAGGGCAGGGCAATGCAGAGAAGGACCAGGCAGAGCAGGGCGCAATGATCTGTCAAGGAGCAGGGAGCAGGAGTCTCTATCCCCAATGCTCATACAGCCTAGTGCCCTGCAAACCCACTCAGAATAGGTGTAAAGCTGTGGTGTTGGTTTCTGGGGGATTTAGCACTAGGTGCCCTCCTCTAAGGCTGAGGAGAAGCTTGGCCTTGGCTGCCGTGTGTATATCTGGCTGGCTTGTGGACTCGCACCAAACAAACACATATGGTGCTTTCCCTTGCAGTAAGTTTCTGTCAAGTAAGGGACACTCTCATATCAATCCTTTCCTGCTCCAGAGGTTGAATTCTCTGGGAAAGTTGCTAGTGTCACCCTGAAGTCCTAGAGCTAGAACTGCTCTCCACACCCTGATGAGCCCAAATGGTATTTGATGGTGCAAGGCTGTTCTGGGTACAGATGCTACGACAGCAATTGTCTGGTATCAGCTTCTTTCCGCTGCTTATCTGCATTGCGGTGAAGGCATCATGAAAAGGCAGTTCTGAATCGGTTTGCTGATGTGACATAGAAGAGCTGGGCACTGCCTGTTCCATATTGGCTACCATCAGGAAAGCACTATTTGCCCCACCTGGCTCTGCCAAACAGGCACTGACAAGATGCCAGCAGAAGATCTGAGGACCAAAAAAGCAAAGGTTCAAGGAAGCAGATTTCTCTTAGTTTCTTGTACACCTCCCTGAACTCATGGTATGGAAAACCAGAACATACAGGAATTGTGAAGCAGTGCTGTATGCAAGGCATGCAAAATGCCAGACTAATCACTTGAAGAAGCATATTAGCTGCCCTGATAGACTAAGAAAATGTCATAGACAACAAATGTAGACACAGATCAGTCAGCTAGTTATAATTCTGTATTTTATGTGAATGAAACAGCTCTCTGTAACATCACCAAAATACCTAAAGTGTCTAAGTCATGCTAGATAGCTCAAAGATAGTTCTTGTCAAATCTGGGTAATTCTGTCATTGTAAGAATTCAGAATTCTATACATGAGAAGAATGACAAAAAAGGTCAACTAGTGCCGGTGGAGCACTGGAGAGTTAGCAGGAGGCAGGCTGGGTGGAAACTGCCATAAAAAGTCAGCATCTTTCTGGAGTTCACAACTCCAGAGCTTCAAGTTCTCAGGCTCACTCTTTGAAGGGTCTTTATCTGGATCTTTCTTGCTGATAAGGGCTGAGTGGTTAATCAAAGGTTACTCTTTTTGAAAAAACGTTGTCTCACTGCTAGTTTTAATTTCTGACATTTATTGACTGTGTGAGTTTCTGCTTCTGAGTAATGATCTCTTGGTTTGAGTCATACAACTTCCATGGGTGTATCTGATGCTCTGATAATCATAACTAAATTAACTGAAGAGACAATGTTCCTCGATAATATTTAGCTTGAAGCTTGTTGTATTTGTGTCAGATCTGATGAATGACTTTGTTGCACACTTCTCCCAAAGTGGTTGATTTAATAAAAGATATTGCTTCTTCCCACAAACATTGCCTTAAATGACTGTAGCCACAATGCTATTACTATTCAGGATCTCCCTCCAAGATCTTTGAATGTTTCAGTCACTGCAGCAGAGCACATGGTGGCTGGACATGTAAAGGCACATTACATTTGCCAACAGCCCAGTTAGCTTTGGATACTGTTAGCAGTGTGGCCCAGCTAACCCAGACTTCCACAAACATGAACCCCTCAACACCTGTACCTGGGCTGGGCTGCAGAAGCTGAGCTCTCATTGCCCTGCCTATGCTCCTATCAGCACAACTAGATCTTGAACTGAAAGTCAGTTCTGGTAAATGTCTACGTACTGCCTGTGACTGCAAGATAATCCTGCTCAGAGAAAGGCCTCTGGATTTCTTTTCTTTTATTTGCTGTGAAAAACAGAAAAAAAAATCTCCTTAAAACTTCATATACCCCATTTAGAAGCCTCCCCTGCAAAATCCTCACAAAAACTGCAATTAAACATTTAATGATCGAATGAATCTGCTTTGGAGTAGAAGTGACTTAATACACTAACATAATACAGTTGCTACCACTGTTGCTATTACTGCTAATACTTTCTGTAGGGTAACCTGAAACCAGAAAGATAGGAATGGAATGAGGAACTTGTGTAAGTTGTCTTCAGCTATAGAAAAAATTGCAAATAGATTCCATAAAAAGATGAACGTGCAGAAGAAAAATTATATTGCCAGCCCTCCTTGGCCTCAGTATTTAAGTTATAATGATATATTGAAGCTCTGAGGGCAGAAAGTTCATTACTTCTTTAATCTGAGCATTTTATTGGTTTACAATCCATGACAGAGTGAGAGTGCAAAGCCCTTTCCCTGTTGAACTCTTGTTTTCCTTGGATTATCAGGAGTTTATGTTTAGCAGGTTTTCCAAACTGAATATCTCACTCTTTCCCAGTAGTGTTTGTGCTACATGTAACATTACCCTTTGCTGCATGCACTGGCAAGTTAAAATTAGACTTCCTAAATGTCATTACAGCAACTTGTTACTCTCTTACTTGAACAAGAGTGTGCTACTTTAATTAGTGCATTTCTTGTCTATGTTCCTCTGAAAAAACCCAGGCAAAATCCTACTCAGACAGGCATATATTTAAATGATGCATGTAAAAGATGCATTTTCTGTTTATTTAAATTTCAATCAGCCAGTGACAAAAATAATAACAACAACAATACAAAGTGGCAAATAGATTACATCTGATTATTCTGAAAGCAGATTTTAGGCTACTAGCAATAGTAATAATGGTACTTTCTAGTTACTTTACATTACTTTAAACAATGCCTGAGAAGAAGAGCTCACTTTCTTTCCTTAAATCTTGGCAGAAATCATACATAGATGGTTATCTGCAAAATATAATATTCACTTTTCAAAAATATGTGTGAGTTTCTGCACCTTTTAAGTATTTTTTTATGAACAGTATTCTTTAAAAGAAATAAAACTCTTAGCCATTCACATCTCTCATGGGTGATCTGTGATGATTTGAAACAGGGCATCACAAAATACATAGAGAAATGGTGCCAAGTTTTACCTCAAAATCATCTATATGTATAAGTGTTGATTTGTATATCACAGCACGTAGTCTGGTATTTCAGGGATGTGAAAGGCAAAAAAAGAAAGGATATGGAACTTCCCCAAGCTTCCATGCTTCCATATATGTAGGAGTCTATGAGCCTCTCTATGTAATATACCATATGGTAACAACCATGCAATGCTACATTTTATATTTCATTCAGCCACTGGCTGTTAATATCATAACAGAATTGTGCTCTTTTCTGGTCTCATAAAAGCTTCTGGGACTGGTTCTGTCTAGCCTGGGTTTATTTTCTGGCTCTGGATGTATTTTTTCCTACTCTAGTCTGACTCCATCTTGCTTGTGTGCCGTCCACCCCAGGGAAAGCAGTTCTTCTGCCAAGGCCCTCATGAGTGTTTACGCACAATTTCACTGAAAACACTATTTTGGCTACTGTCACAAGGCTTAGCAGCAAATAAAAGCAAACCTCTTCATTTACTGCTTTACATACAGAGAGAAACACAAAACACATTGCATGGTACACTTACAGTTAGCCCCTGTCTCTGAGAAAAGCTGTTTCTGCCATAAGGCAAGAAGCCTCCATTTTTTTTTACACTCTGGCAGATGACTTACAAATCCAACACTTTCCATTAAAATGGACATTCTAAAACAGCACACCTTTTATCTTTAAAATTAAAATATGAGCCTGTTATACAAGCAAGTATGTACACTAGCACTTAATTCCTAGTATATGAGTATTTGCACAGGATGCACATATTCGTGGATGTGATTATTTGCTCTCTGATTTTTTCAGATACTGAAAAGACCACCACCACAGACCTTGCTATCTTTCCCCCTCTCACCATCCAGCAAGCACGATGCTCATTTTGGCATGGAAATTAGAGCTGTCAGACAGTTTAGTCTGTTTCTCTGCTAACAGTGGTGTGAAACTGATAGTGCATTACACTATGTCCATATCACATATTACCAACCACAGAGTAGAGCTTGCTGTCCTTCTTGCAATACGTATCATTCCTGCAACGTTGTTTCTGATCTTCTGCCTACAAGATCGATTACTTATATTCATCACAATATTTAAACGTCATTTAAACATAATCTCTTGCACTAGCCAAAAACTCCTCATGCTCACATCTTGCAATACACATGGCTTTCCGTAAGTTCCAGTAAAATTAAGCTTCCTTACCTTCTACTTTGAAGATTGTGAGGTGAGGTCTGCAGTGAAAAGCCCCCAGCGCGTTGCCAGCACAGTTCATCCAAAGACCCTGGAAGACCCAGGTTGCAGTGATAACAGATGATGCTCGACTAGTGACTTTCCACTCATTTGATGCAGTAGCAGCAATAGCAGCTCCCAGCCCACAGAAACAAAATATGAAAGCTATAATCTGTATTCCCAGCATGTTTCTCTGCAAACCAGAGACTTACTAATGTCACTATGTGGAGAGAAAAGCACTTCAGTCACGTGTGTAAGCAAAAAGGCATAACATAAGCAAATTATACTTGAACAAGTTCAGTACCACTTGCTACAGAAAGTTAATGTGGCTGAAAGAAATTGTCATGCTTGAGTGACTTAAGAAAGGCCCTAGGCATTACGAATCTTCAGAAAGAAAGTCAAGGCGCAACTTTATAAGAGCTAATTAGTAGCATTTACTTATTAATTTCTAATTGTAAAAATTAATTGTTTTCTTTTTTTTTCAATTAAAGTTTTCCAGTTAATGCTTAATTTTTAGTTAATTGAAAACTTACAACCATTCCACCTAGCAAAATAGGTTCAGAGTCCAAACTGTACAGCGCTATTTAACGGATTACCACAACATTTTAGGAGGATCACACAACACTTGAAAAATAACTCATTGAAAGGCTGTGAAATTAATTCAGGCATAACCAGCCACCAGGCAAGCAGCTCTAAAACTGGAGGAGGTAGTGTCTGCGGGTATATTCGTAGAATAGCAAATCTAGAGCAACAAGAGAATCAGCAAGTGGTCCCTGAGCAGAGTGGTACAGCTGGAGCAGTCAGCAGAACGAGCCTCTTGCAGCCCCCTCTGAGACTTTTCACTTGGTCATTGTAGGAAATATACTGCTTCTTACACTCTGCATGAAATACGTAGCTCCCACCACTGACTGAGCTCCTGCAACCTCATGCCATGAAGAAACCTCAAAGTATGCAACTGGCTTAATAAAATGTCATCTTTAAAGTAGCAGGCACTGACAGCACCACACTGAAACAGCTGTTCTAATTCAATTCCTGTGTATACAGTCATGACTGACCTGGGACATACAATTTTGTGGACATGTGCAGCCTTCACTCTTCTAAAATTCCAAATTCCCGCTGTATTTATACCTTTCCTGGTACTTTTGGCCTCCTCCCTAAAGAAGGAGAAAACTCCTTTTCTCTTTAGTGCTAGTGTATGCCATTTGGTGACATGAAATGACCCTGAATACTGAGTGTACACCCTCACTTTTAACAATAACAGTGGTCTGTATTTTTCTCTTGGGGTACTTCTAGTGTTGATTCTCCTTGTTAAAGCTGTGATAAAATGCCACATTGAGCATTGGCATTGGAGCTTTTCTGTAGACTTTTCACAGCTCATAGAAGGGTTAAACAAGGATGCTAAAACATCATTAACATTCCATGTAAAGAGCAAGAGGAGTTTCACTGAGACTGTCCTGTTGAACCATAATCTGGTACTTCCACTTTAACCAGCCTTTGTCTCAGCACTGAGGAGAGCCCAAAAGGATGATTGTTCAAGACCAGAAAATTACACTACGAGAAGGAATGTCTTTTCAGAATAATTAGCAGGTTAACATCCCACACATCTAGAGTGAATAGAAATTTTTTTGTTAACAAAGACAACTTGAAAGACGTGGCAAGAGGATTTGCTTCAGAGCATCATTATAATACACTAGGTTGTTTTCATGTTGAGGATAATACTACACAGGAAGAATGCAATTTTGCATTGCTGTTAATAACACAGTAACATTTTTCTTGTATCAAACTTTATGCAATCTTTCATATATATTTTCATTAAATTTGAAAGGGCATGGAAGAGAATACAGAAATGGGTCCAGCTTTGAAGCAGATTCCTGAGAGCTGAGATTATTTTTTGTTCTATATCTACCATACAAAAAGGTGGTTTTGAGTTTGTTTTTTTGTTTGTCAAAGTCTATGCTAATTCACACAGAATACTGAGAAGGCATTTCATTAGGTATCTTTTTTCTATTTTAAACCCTCTGAGTGATAGTAATGTTGCCTGAATGCTCAGAGTAGGTCAAAGATGTATTTTACATCTGATGCTAAATTCAGACCTAGTTCTGGACTTTCCCTGAGTGTTGTCACTGACAAAAAAACCTCAAAACCAAAAAAACAAACCAACCAAACAGAACTACCGAAAAACCCCTTAAACTCAGAAGCTGCTCATTTGGACTGGAAAAGCAAGGATGGCTGTATTGAAATGCACTCTCACCCCTCCCTACTCCTCTTTTTCACTATTCACTGCAGTGTGGACATAGCCTGCAAGGAGCTACCCAGGCTCAGCACGGCATGGCTTCTTGTCTGTTTCTTAGTGACCTGGATCTGAGGCAGAGGTGCCTTCTCAGCAAGACCTTGCTCTTTTAAACCTATTATCATGCTATTAGCATAGGAAGGGTTTTCACATTTCTGTTTCTAGATAAACTGCGATACAAACTCCTAAGTCTCTTCCCCTTCTCACTCTTAAATCATTTTCTGCCAAGGTCCCATCCTGTACAAACTCATCACTGTTATGCTGGTGAGACACTGAAGGCTGCTTCAGTGGAAAGTGCCTGTAGATACCACTTGAACTGTAGACTGCACTTTCATGGCTTAAGGAGGACTTAGTGGTTTCTTGGTCTTTATCTTGATTGTTTTCTAGTGCATGACTGTGGAATTCATGGTCACAGGCACTTCACCCTGCATGGTTTCTAGAGAGTTAGTTTGTGAGTGATGAATAAATTAAACAGATACTTAAGTGATAAGAAAGAAGTAAGCAGTCCTGTTTACAACCCTCATTTCTTCTATAAACTGTCAGGAAGCAAGTTAATCAGTCATTTAAGAAGTTCAAGGCAAAGTTGAAAGTTAACCTGTTAATGCTGTTTTCCATTATAGCAAAACTTTTTTCTCTGTTACTGAACAGACAAAAGTTGGAAAACAGCCAGGAGTTTAAGAACTGTTTAAATATGAAGTTGGAAAAGGGAAAACATTTTGCTACAGGCTTTTGTTGAACCATTTCCCTCAAACTCCACAGATACAGTAACTGATTATGTGACATATTGCTGTCTCTGTTAGACTGAACACTGAGCCAGTAACTTGCAATATTTCTTTTACTACTGATACTATCTTTTTTAATGTCCAGTGCCAGTTCTTAAACGCAGTTGACACCTCTGCAACAGGGCAAGAATGTTTACACAGGTAAGCTGTAGCTTTCAGTTTGTGAATTCAACTTCAGCCTATGTCAATTGTTAATTGGAACTTTTAATTGGATGAGTTCCCAATGCTGATACAGATCTGGCTGCTGACAACCTATATTTTACTCATGAAGACAAACACAGCTAGAACAAACACTTAGCTAAACTGAGTTAGTTGTGGAGAAAATGATGATAAAATTAAAAAAAATAGAACCAAGTGCAAATCAATCCTGATGTTACCTAGATAAGAGAAAAGAGAGTTCTGCAAATGAGGTATCTAAGGTAATATGGAGACAACAATGTATGAGATAAATAATGAGTTATGCCAAAGGAATACTACGCAGAGTAGGTGAACCCTGCAAATTGATCCTGAGCACTACCAGGAAGTTATGGGAGGCCTAAACAGCCAGGAGAAGTTGCACAAGCAATAAAACTAGAAGTTACAAAGACAGAATTAGTGACTCAAGAGTTCTGGAGAAGTAAAAGAAGAGAAAACTGTGTAAAGAAATCAAATGCCCAGAGACATCTCTATGAAATTCAGTCAGGCAAGGGACCAGCTGTATGGTAATCTGACTGGTGCTATTACACAAACACAAAAAAAGTGTTCCTGGCAGTGAAGTACTAGACAGGGTTGAAAAAAGGAAAGGTGCATTCCAGATGAGCACAATGTTCTGTTGTCTCTGCCAGATGCATGTAACCTAGAAACCAAACAAGGGTAGCAGGTATAGGCTGAAGGGGCACCACCTAGAGAGAAATTTCAAGGAGCAGTGAAATCACTGGAGTGGGTAAGTTGAGGAAAAAGACAATTTCATAGTTTACTATAACAAAAGTTATAAATAAGTCTATATATATTATATATATATATATATA
>VZTB01014422.1:635730-741842 GCA_013397245.1 Thryothorus ludovicianus | reverse complement strand
TCCCTCTCCCTCTCCCTCTCCCTCTCCCCAGTTCTTTCCTCCTGAAACAAGCTGATGGCAGGAAAAGAAAGGAAAAGGAAAAAGAAAGGAAGGGAGGGAAGGAGAGGGGAAAAAGGATAACTGTAATCAGTCATGGTCACTGGTTAGCACTGATCCATTTCTCAATATGGATGTGCTCAGTGGAACAAGGTTTAGGGCTGAAACCCATGCTAAATACATAGTAGGAATAACACCTTCCCTCTTATGCTCCAAAAGCCTATTATCTGCATTTGCTGTTCCTGGACATCCTGAGACAAGTCTTGATCCCTACCCTGGGTGACTGAGCTGACCAGTGCTACAGTTGTGAGTCTGGTGGAGCAGCATCATGGGGTTTTGTAAACATTCATATTGTCTGAGTCAACATCACCTCCTTGTCTGAACCATCTTTGATTCATCCTGCATGCACAAATTGCCTTTCGTCTCTGTTTAATACTGAATTCTTTATCCACAGCCAAGTCATAATTCAATCTGGAAGCTTTTCTGTTTTTCAGGAACAACTATTAAACAGTGTCTAAAAGCAATTACATAAATATGTAAGGCAAAATAAGACTGTTGACATGACTTCAGTGAGCACAGGAAAAAATTCATTTTTCATTTGGTCTGGCAACTACAATATTTCTGAAAGCACTGTATCTCTTTGGGCCTGCCAAACTTGTTAGCTATCATTTACTTTTTGAAATTTGGAAGGGACTGAGGGATATTCTGAAGCAGGTATTTTACAGCTCTCTGAATGATGTCTTATCAAAGCCTCAACCATGTTACACATATATTGCAGAAGTTCCAGTGTTTAACCCTGTGCTTTTCAATGGATTTGCATTGGAGTCAGGAAGTAGGGGAATTTGTTTAGACAACCAGATATTAGTAAAATCTCTTGTTTCCTATGAATAGCATGTACTAGTTCACTAGTGAAGAATAACATGCTCTTTGCAAAAAAAAAAAAAAAAAAAAGTTTGATTTACCAATTTGTCCTGATATTCTTTCTTGTTCCAATCTGAAAGAATCTATCATCCTGATTCTTACAAGAAAATACATTTCTTGACAGGTATATACCCATTGTCTGACTTCTGACTGATGATTTATAATCTCCCTAAATCGGTGGTTTATTTGCAATTTGATGGAAGCAAGGGTGTTATGTTCACTGAGAAGGGCAGTCATGAGAGGAAAATAACTACTGAAGTGCCACCTCCTCACTTGTGGAAACTTACAAAATGTCATTCAGGGAAGAAAGACAAAACACATCCTGAAGTGCCAAATTCTTTTTCTACCCACCACTCACAGCTGCACATACTTCACAAATCTCCACCCCAAAGTCCAGCTCCAAGAGCAAAGCCTCATTTGGTCAGAGCTGCACTGGTGTGGAACTGCCCTCGGCATTAACACCTTGCACAAAGCTCATGTTTCTCACCTGCTTTACTTCCTTTTCATGTTTTCTACTCACTTCAAGTGATCACAGCTTCCCAAAAAAAGGTGGACTGAAAGCCATGCTTAAAAATATATATATTTTCTTTCTTTTAAATAAAAGCATGATATTTGCATCTTTACCATTGAGTAGTTCTCTGCAATAAAACTAAGGCAATGATGTGACTGCACTTACAAGTGATGAAACAGAAAGTAAAAGTGAAATATTTATTTAAGGGGATAGATACTGGTCTAGAGAAAGAAAATACCAGGGTGGTTCCTATCACTAATGTGATAAACATATAATTACTGTGATTCATGTATCATTAATGTGATTTTCATATCACTAACATGATAAGATTGCAAGAAATAAGGAAGGAAAATGTGACTCGACAAGAAACCATCTAGGTGTAAGTGCCTTAAAAGATTATCTGCTTGAGTAACATGGGTAAAGACCACTTAACTTGATTTTGCAGAGGAAGAAGCTTGACAATTTTGTATTTAAAAGATAAATAGTTCTGATAACTTGGAATCACTGTGATGGAATCCAAAAAGGACATGATGCTTTGGCAATAAATTCTTTTGTGTTTTCTGCCTGGTCTTGATGAGCCTCTTTTCTTTCCTGTCTCTCTTCTTTGTTTATCATGTTGTGCCAGCTCTTCCTGTCTCTTGACCAGTCCTTTACTACACGTCCATTCTGTAATATAAAACTTTGGCAGACATACATGGCTGTAATTGCAAAATGTTAGCTACCTGAGCTACTTTACTTCTCCTTTTTGCTCATAAACTTTTCAGATATATATTGAAAACTTACTTCTTCTGTTTCCTTAGCTGCAATGGAGCATATAATTGCTGACTGTTAGAGATGACAAGTTCTTCTCCAAATAGTAATTTAAGCATCAGGAACTAATGTAATTTTAAACCTGGTTTTGAAATGTATGCTTTGTAGTACTCTGGTTCTGGAATAAGACTTCAAAATAAGTGGTCACAAGATGATTCAATTTAAGAGAGGGACAAATTCAGGTAGTTTTGAAATTAGACTCTCTGATTTTGAAAGAAGTGGTGATAAATTCATAGGACTTATCCATAACTGCACAAAGTTCAAGAACTTGAATGCAGAGGAAGTCTGTAAATTAGGGATGTACAAAATGGAAGAAATAGCTTCAAACCTACTGCATGAATAGGAAAAAGTGAGCAACATGGGCTCATCTAAATGGACAATTTCAATGGACAATTTCAGCCTGCTAAATTACTTCTCTGTAGTTCAGACCACAGAGGGACAATATTAGGCATGTCTGAAATCAAAATGACTCAAAGCTCACAGAGGACTTCAAAGTAAATGACAAAAGACATTGAGATGTACCAAGTCAGAGATGACTGAGAAAGAAAGTGCAGATCCGCTTGAATGGAAAGAAGGAGGTACATACAAAATGCTAGGCTGGTATAAATCCAAAATGAAGGGTTGGATCCAATAAAGGATATGGGTGGTGCAAGAGTCAGCATCCAGTCAGGAATACCTTTGCAGTTGTTTGTTATGCATTAACTGAGGAGATACAAGTGCTCCAATTGGGATTTGAAGCACTGGAAGTGTTAAGGTATCTCTGAGACTTAACAGAGAGTACCAAAGGGTGGTCTCAAATGCAGTTTGTTTCCTGGATTTAAGCACTCTGTGAAGAGCTACAGTGAGGCCTGGGTCTGTTCTGTGCTTTGTACATACATCATATACTGGGATGCAGATGACAGGCTCATGGCTTCCTTAGTAAAGATGAGGAGGAGGAGGAATACATGGAAAAAGGCAACAATCAGTTCTGAAAAATTATATGTTAACTAAAACAGTTGACAAAGAAGTGGAAGACACATTCCTTGACTTATGTAAATCCAAACTTCCGGCTTCTAGGTAAATCCTGCAGACTATGTGATCAATGGATTTTGGAGCAAGGGGAATAAAGAAACAGCTCAGCCTCTGCCTTTCATAGCCACAGAGCTGCTAATGCAAAATTCATTATTTCAGGAAAGACATCAAATCTGACCTGAGGGCCCAGCAAGTAAAGGACACAGATGGACTTAACATCATCTCATCTTTCAGTTCTTGCATATTTTATGCTGTCCAGTCTAACAGGATAAAAAAGCTGAAATCATTCTGGTGTGAGGAACCATCTAAATACAGGCTAATATGGAGTGTCTGTGCTTGTATTTTCTTTATCCCTCAAAATCAGTAAAGCAGATAAGCTTCCATCTGGTTTCTTCCCCCCTCTTTATTGATATCAGCACTTGCTAGGACACTCCTTCTGCAGTTAGCAAAATTTTTTCAGATTCTTCAGTGTGATATTAAAGCAAAAGTGACACAACATCTTTATAATTTCCGCATGAGTGAGGAAATTAATACTTCCTGCTCTAAACTTCAGAAACAATCTGTGCAGGGTACACTTTCTGGATGCAGATTTGGGCTGTTTCTGTTCTGGCAATGCTTCAGTTCCTCTGTACCCTTCAGCTTCCAAAAGGAGCCTGCAGTGTGACCATGATGTTTGAAATTCTTTCTACCAAGGTCTTGAGGGACTCATTGTCACTGGGCCAGTTTTACAAATTAAAAATTCCTGCATCTCTAATGACTGGTTCATCTGCAAAATCTTTTAATCTAATTTACAAATGTTTCAAAGTAACAGAAGTCCCATTCTTTGAGGCAAAAAAAGGAACAGCAGGTCTACCAGCCATCTGTTTCTTGAATAGTTTGAAAGGAGCAGAGCATTTACCTTCCTCAGTCTTAAATATTTTGACTACCTCAGGGTTCAGATGGAGAAAACCCAACGCATTTTCTAAGACATCTGACTTGTCATGTATTTATAAATTCAGGCTTGGGGTTCAAGAACATGATATCTACTTTAAAATCTCTATCTCTTGCTTTCCATGCAGCTTGAAACTGATGGAGTACTTTAAATGGATGAGCAGTAGAGCCACTTTCTATTGAAACTGCAAAAAAACCAATGCCTTTAAAAAGCCCAGTTGTTCTTTAAGACTCTGTTATGATTATTTTGTTGAAAAATCTCTAATGGACTCAATTCAGGCATGCCACAGGTTGAGCCCATGGAGAATAACATAATAGTACTTAAAATGTTTATTGCATCTCACAAAATGTCCTGTTGTCACTCATGAGGATACATAGTAAGATGCTAATCCTAAAATCCAAATGGATTTTTTGGCAGTTGTTCTAGCTGTGATGTCAAGTGGCTTGGCTTAATGTGCAAGTATCATCACTCATCAGTCATTGCTCATGTTTACAAAGCCCACAGGCTTAGTTATGCAGACATTTATATTATATGACCTAAATTAATGTAGGGCCTAGGCATCTAATTATCCCTTCCAGTCTCAAATTCAGGGGTCACTGTTCTATTACAGCACTTCTGGCAATGCCTTCAAGGGCAAGATTCTGCAGAAACAAATGCAACAAAAAGAGTTAACTTTATTATAAACATATTAATGTCACAAGCATTAGAAGACAAAGCAAAAAAAAAAAAAAAAAAGAGGAGTTCATGAAGCAGAGATGAGCAATGACCTCATCCTCATGCTGCTCACCAGCCTTTTGGTATGTGTTAGCTGCTGGTGTTAGGCTGATGTCACTTCTAATGAAACAACCAAAACCACATTCTTGGATATGTGTTTGCCAAGACATTGTCCCTCTTCCCCTATTTCTTATATAGCAGCAAAAGGCTCAGCACAGGCAGCATGGTAGGCACCAGAACTGTCTAAGACTGTCACACAGAAACACATGAGAGGGAAAAGTCAAATGTTACCCATCCTTCATGGGTCCTTTCTATCTCTTCTCATGCACCTCATCACCCAGCCTCCATCTCACAGGTCTCAAAGCTTGGCTCTCCACTAATCTGCTTCAAAAACTGCAGAGATAACAGGCTTCAGAGGGACAAGGTGGCATAAGATGACATGTTTGCTAGCTGTCTTCCCCCTATCTAGTTTCTGGCTAGACTGGACACACAAGAAGGAAACACCATTCAGCGTATTCTGTGTCACCGGGACATCCTCAAATTGTGTCCCTGTCACTGCTTAGTTTGCTTGTACAGAGTGGTGTTGTCCTATTAAAGACACCCCCAAGAGAGCAGCATTAGCAAACAAAGCTTTCACTGTTGGCTGGACAACCTGCTTCTCCTCCACAGAGATGCAGCCACCCCCACAGTGTAGCCTGCTTGCTCTGGAGGAGGGAAAAATACTTTCCAGGACATTTAAGAAATGCACACAGCCTGCCAGAGCTGGTGATGTGGAACGGCACCATCTCTGACGGAAAACAAACTTTGCTCTCCCATGTCTGAGAAAAAAAGTCTTCGTGGGTTTCTCCTGGAAGAATACCAGAGGATGGTTTTGGCAGGAGAATGTGCCTGCAAACAGACTGCGAGCTCCTTCTGCAGTGAGGGTGAAAACCAGAAACAGGCCTTAGGGCACTGCAGGGAGCCTAGAGAACTTTTTCTGTCTTTAGGGCTTTCTCATTAGATAGTTGCATGTTGTTCTAACCACATTAACTGGCTGAGCTGCCTGGACTGAATTGCTAAAAGGCAAAATATACACTTATTTCAGGAGTTTTCTGAGAAAGGTATACCCAGGAATGTTTCATCTGATGTTGTGAAGCTTTTCAGACCCCTGGAAGTCAAGGCCAACCATCCAATCCCAAATTTCTGAGTTTTCTATGCTGGTCTGACAGCAACAGCCTCCATGTTATGCAGCTTTGGGAAGACTACAGGGAGCACAGGATTGCCATTTTTTGGGTGCTGGTTGTAAGGGTCTAAATTTGTCCAAGGTCTTTTGGAGGAAAATGAAAATTATTTGTCCTGGATATGAGTAATGGTAACTGGCTTTTGTTGGGCAGCAAACATGTTTTGTTTCAGATTGGTTGTACTGCCCAAAGTATTCCCTTCTCCTGATTTCACCTCTCAGTCCTGTGCTCTCCTGCAGCTCTCTGAATCTGGAGCAACCAAAAGAGAGGGGCATCCAGACATTCTGACTAAAGCTAGGGGCTGAGGGAAGCACATGGTTCACTGTGGGATAAGGTGGGGTGGCAGAAAGGCTGTACCCCATGCCAGCATCTGGGCAGGCTGGGCCTGCGGGAATGGGTTCAGGTCAGTGACACAAGCAGGGCTTCCAGGTATATCCCAGTAAAACCCCTGAGGAATAGTGTATGGAAATCTGCTATCCTGGAGGGCTGGTTACTGATTTTTACCTCCCATTTTACTATTAGACCCTAGTGGATTAAGGCATGAGGCAGGAGGGTGACATGGTCAGCGGGTGCACATGGAGCATAAGGGGAATATGAGGCACAGGCACCATGGGGGAGAGATGGGGAGCATGGTACAGGCATGATGCTCCAGTTTGGGGTTCTGTCCCTGTGAGAGCTCTGCAGCATACACAGTACTCTCCCAGGGAAAATTGCTTTACTGAATAGTGTTTCTTTCTAATAAATGGTTGTTGGAGATGTTATTGGTGCTGCTCATCATTCCTACCATGGTTAAGGCACTTGTGAATGAAGTGTGTATTTACTGTTCAAGATAGTACAGTTAAGGAGGAACTGTACTTTTAAAGTGTGTTCCCATGGATGTGGTGGTACCCAGTAAAATTGGGCAGTTGGTAATAAAGTTCTGCATAAAAAGAGGTAATAGAGAGGGCAGGAATAAGTTGTTTCTTAGTTCTTTGCAAATTTAGGAAAAAAATACATTCACATTGAAATATTTTAGGGATTTTGTGGCAGTTTTTTTGTTTCTTCCTGTGATATTTCATATGTAAGATCTATTTCTGGACAGGAGAAGAGACCAACTGCATGGAGACAGTTGTGTGTGGCTGTTTAGGCAAGTGGCTGTGATTCTGTGTAAGAATACGTCCACTGCATGCTTTTGACTGCATTCTCTGGCTAACATAGAAATGCGTCTATATAATCAGAAAAATATGTTTATAATGAAAATGAAAAGGTTAATTATTCTAGTGCCTATGCCGATGTTATTAATAATGCCTTTTATATGAAAGAATATGAACAAAACAGACCTCTTACTTTTGAAGAGACAAAAGAAAGGAAAAAGCCTAATGGTGTGCCAAATTTTAAAGAGAAACACTTCAGGGAAAGAAAAATACAAAATCTGAGAGTGCAGAGTGAAAAAAGCAAGTATTAGAAACTATGAAAGCAATTTTGTCATTACCATTCATTAGAAAAAATCTGTTCTGTGTATCATTTGCAAACCATAAAATCTTCATATCCCAGCAAAAAATAGGGCACATATATTACATTATATATTGCTTCAGTTAAGTCTCCAGATAC
The DNA here is from genome assembly GCA_013397245.1 of Thryothorus ludovicianus. NCBI lineage: Eukaryota > Metazoa > Chordata > Aves > Passeriformes > Certhiidae > Thryothorus > Thryothorus ludovicianus. The sequence goes on along the minus strand of VZTB01014422.1, from coordinate 734,098 downwards.
TCGCATCCTCAGCCTATAGATACAGGGACTCCAGAAGATAATGCTCTCTTATAGGATCAGAGGAGCAGAAACATTTAAACCAGATCGTGGCTAAACCCCAGCAATAAATATAACGTCCTGGGTTTGAAAAGCCATCATCCTGTTTGACATTTTAACTTCTGATTCCTCCATGGCTGTTCTATTTGCTTGTGGTCCTGCTTGGGGCAGGAACTTGCAGAAGGTTTTGCATGAGAAGTGAACTTGGAAAGAGCTTGTGGCCCCCAGGGAGGAAGGGAGGGAGGTGCTGAAGGTGTGGAAAGAAGGTGCAGAAGGAAGGTGCAGAAGGTGTGGAAGGAAGGAAGGCGCGGAAGGCGCGGAAGGCGCGGAAGGCGCGGAAGGCGCGGAAGGCGCGGAAGGCGCGGAAGGCGCGGAAGGCGCGGAAGGCGCGGAAGGCGCGGAAGGCGCGGAAGGCGCGGAAGGCGCGGAAGGCGCGGAAGGCGCGGAAGGCGCGGAAGGCGCGGAAGGCGCGGAAGGAAGGAAGGACAATTCCTCAGATTGTTGTTTTCTTGATATACGTGGCAAAATGTCCAGTAGATTTTTATGGAAAAAAGTAATTCTGGAAAGATAATTCATCTTGATTTACAGAATTCTGTATAAAACAAAAAAAAAATCCAAATCGAGAGTAGCAGAGAAAGACAAGAGAAAATTAAATTTTGCTGTCAAAAAAAGTTTTGATTCTTTGATTTGAAATCACTTGTTCAGTCTAGAATTTCTTTTAAGATTAAAAATGTAAAGTGTTCAGATTTATAGGCTTAATAAAAAGCTTTCTTCCACCTGAAATTACCTCTTCTATGAAATTACCATAAAATAATAATAAAAAAGTAGCATTCACATAGGTTCATCCATCCATCAAACTGCCAAAAGAGCATCATTTTTTCCACTTCCCTTACTGCTTTCATTCTCTATCATCTGATATTTATTATTATTTAATTTTATTAATCCAAGCCAGAGCTGAACTGTGCTAGTTTCTGCATGATTAGGTAGCAAAATCTTTAAATTAACAGTTTCAATAAAGAAATATTTTAGATTTGAGACATAAATAAAATGGTTTTAATCGAATATTTATCCAGTGCAGTCAACCAGAAAAAAATGGTTGCCATGGCAGCTAGAATTACCCTGTATAAATGTTAGGAGCTGTGATAGTTCACTGGTCAAACAACAAACTTAGGAACCCCTGCTTCTTCTTCAGCTGTAGAAATGAGTCATCAGTGTCTCTCTCTGACTTCTTTATTTGTTCAGCCGCCAACATATTTAGTTGTGAAGTTTTTATGTTGTTAAAGTCTGCTACAGAACATAAACTTTTTGTCTTCTGTATTGATCCCTTGTTGTCATTCATAAAAATTATATCCACCCTAAATGTATTTTGCAAATTATGCTTTTAGAATCATGTCCCATTAGGGAGCTAAGGATGTGCTTAATCTCAGCATTTTGCTTTATGGCTGCCATAGGTCTCAGCTAGAAGCAAAACTCTATGCCTCTCTATTGGTTACTGTAAGGAAGCAGAGACCAAAATGCAGATTTTTATCACCTTGGCATTTGTGGCATTAGACTGTATTATAGCACTCTTGTGTGACTTTTTCCCTTGTGGCAAAGACAATGAGTTACAGTTCCATGGTTCTTTTGTAAGGTTGCCACACCATTAGAGAGAAGAATGTTATCTCAAGAGGTGCCTAATTCACATAGAATGTCAACTACTTTACACAGAAGGGACAACACTTTATATCTCTGGACTCCCAGCAGCTTCTATATTTCTGAATAATTAATGGCTGCAGGGATGTTTAGGGATATATCTCATATTTGGATTTACCTGAGGGGCTGTACAATGAATGGGAACAGGCTTTGGAGCCCACTTAGAGTTCAGTAGGATGCTAGATTTATTTTGATTTCCATTTCTATTTACTCCTGTTTACCTAGTTTGGATGCTGTTAATCCAATTTATGTGCAGATATGTCCAAGGAAACATTCAGGTTTACTGAGTCACTACTGCTGAATAGCAACTCTGCAGGAGGAAGTGGAGAGCACTTACCCAGTTCATCTACCAAATGTTCCAAAGCAGAACTTACTAATGCCATGGTTGTCTTACACTGGGTGGGCCTTCTTCCTTCAAATAATGACCTTCCTATAAGGAAATATCATTCTTACAAAATTACTTAAGGAAAATATTTTTTTTTAAATTTGGCAGGCTAAATAACTCATTCAAAGGGGTCATTATTTAAAGCATATAACAAAAGCTGGCAAAATTACTCTTATTCTTTTTCTGTGATAATGTAACTCCTGGGAATCCAGGTCCTGAAGCAGAAGCTCGATGCCAGTGCTGGACAATTAAAGAATGAAAATGATTGTCAATCCCCAAAGGAGCTCATTTTTAATATATGAAAACAGTTGTTTGTCCAATCCTATTGAAACTCTGTATTAGAAAGGTTACCTGGTAGGAAAATGAGGAAAATGACAGAGTTCACTGAGGTTTTTTTAATCTTCATTTTCCGCTGCTGAGAAAGGCAGGAAAAGCCATCAGCACAGGTGACATTGTTAGCAGCATGGCAGGATTGTGGAAAACTGATTCTTATTGTGAAAGGATAATCGTGGTACTGCCTGCACTTAGGAGGTGAAAAGTTTTTGGATATCCAGAGAGAGAGGGATGATACTTTTGTGCAACCCTCTGGTAGCTGGTCATCTCCTTTGAAGATGATCTGGAGAAGAAAGGAGCACTCACAGTGGCACCAGCTTTCTCTGGCACGAGGGATGATGGTGTAATTTTGCTGCTGTGAAGTGAAGTGTATTTTGAAGGGTATGAAATGCTTTTATCTACAGAAACAGAATTTGCAGCTATGACCTCTGATACATCCTAAAGCCATTCTGTGCATAGAGATATCACTTGATACAGGCACAATTTCATTTCACCTATTCCTACCAGCCCCTGGTCACAACTGAGGAGATTTGTAACCACATTTTCTCTCACTTTGGTCTGTTGTCAGTTGTGATGCATACATTTGGCTTGTTGGACAATGCAGCCATTCCACACTTTACCATCTGCTGATCACCTTAGTACCTGACACAATCATCCTCCTTCTCTGTCCCCCTTTCATGGTTAACCTCACCTCTCTCTTTTTTTTATTATGCTCAGTTTTCCATCCTTCTACCTCATTTTCCTTCCTTTTTGCTTTGGCCCCAGCTTGGATCCACCTTCTCCCAAGTCTTGGGTAATACCTCCCTCCAGCAATTCTTTATCTCTGTGGTCCTTACTGCCAGCAGCTGTTCTTACACTTACTTTTCTAACTTCTTGGTTGTTTCTCCTCCTTGTGCTGTGTCTGGAACCACCACTCCTCTTCTGAAAACATCCTTTTTATAACTCTCTGACACAGAGTATAAAAGTTGAAAGGCCATCAGAGTGAATTTACAGGCCAGAGGATTCAATCAGGAAGCCGGTAGATGCTAACAAAGAAAAAGGTTAAAATGTAACAAACGCAAACATGGCCACAGGATTCCCAGGAATGCTCTGCAGCTTCAAAGCAAGAGGAAAAAGTGGGTATGTACAGGTTTACATCTGGCCAGTTCAAGTCATGGCATGGGAGTGCTCCTGAACTTTTCACCGATGCTAAAAATTTTGTGTATTTTGTGCAAACATAAGTAGCCCTTTCTCTTAGCTGCCACAGAACAGGCGACTGTGTATTAATTTGGTGGTATGTATCCGAAGCCATGACGTTCTCTTTCCTTTTTACATTTACACATCTCCCTGTTCCCTCAGGACTCTTTGTACTTGGATATGAAGACTTCAGCCCATAGGAAATACAATGAATTGCAGAATACAAAGTGCACATTCCTGAGGTGACATGGAATACTATAAACACATCTGATTTTTATTATCTTCTACGTCTTCCATAAACTATTGTTAAATGCAAGATCTCACTTGCCCTCCAAGTTCACTGCTGTTTCCTCTCTGAGATCTAAATAAATGCCACAGCAACCAAGGTAAACATCTTCCCACCACAGAGGAAGTAGAATGTCCCTCTGTAAGAGTAAGCCTCCATCTGTGGGAGACAAAATTTTCCATCTTGGTTTGTCTGAGGCTCAGAAACAAATAGTCATGGAATGGGAGCACTGCGGAAGACTTCACTGCCTTCTCCTCTAACAGCAATATACATTACGCCAACCTTTTTTCTCTAACATAAACACAGCTGTAAGCATATTAGCTTGAAGCTGCACAAACCAAAACAGATTAAGAACAAGAATAAACATGGCATTAAACATGTTGCTAGAAGATACCTAGATGCAACAGTGATTAAGGTGTTGGAAGAATCTAGACACAGGAAAACACATACTTGGTGCCTGTGAGTCAGTATTTATAAGCATTTGAGTCACAGAAGCATTGAATTGTTTAGGTTGGCAAAGACCTTTAAGATCACTGAGTCCAGCTATTACCTAACACTGCCAAGGCCATAAGTAAACCACGTTCCCAAGTGCCACATCTACATGTCTTTTAAATACCTCCAGGCATAATGACTCAACCACTCCCCTGGGCAGCCTGTTCTAGTACTTGATAACCCTTTCAGTAGAGAAATTTTTCCTAATATGCAAAAATAAACCTCTCCTGGTGCAACATGAAGTCATTTCCTCTCATCCTATCACTTGGGAGGAGAGACTGACCTCCATCTCACTGTAGCCTTTGGTCAGGTAGTTGTGGAGAGCTATAAGGTCTCCCCAAAGCCTTCTTTTCTCCAGACAAAACTATTCATAGTATTTGGGCTTAGATTTACCATAAAGGAAGATTTTAGCACTAATTATTGCATTAGAAATCTTGTAAAACTCTGACTCACAAAATGCATTCCTGGTATGTAATCCACCTGTGCTTGCAATACCCCAGAGAAGTGTCAAACTGCCAAGAATTAAGGAATTAGGGCCTCGCCCAGTGGTGTGTGGATACCAGTGGGGAGACCAAGGGTATGTGGGCAAAAAAAATTGCCTTTTGGGTGTTCTGCTGACTGCCGTGCTCAGAAGTGTCAGAGAAACTTTTGTTACTTCTCAAACTGTGGCTGCCCCAGGAAAAGTGGGAACTCTGTGTAACCCAGCCAAAAAGTCAGGGCATGGACCTACATGTGCTAGATCGTGGTGAAACAGCCAAGAGGAAGACAAAGGAAGGCCAAGTGATAGCAGTGTTGACAGACTGCGTTGGTCACAGCTGAGAGTAACTATGTTTGGAGTCATTTGACATGGTTTGTGTTCTGATTTGACAGTCTATATTTGCGTCACACTCAGGTCAGATGTGACTCGACATACGCTGAAGATGTCTCTGCCGGCCTTACCTTACTTCTTTTAGAACAGAATTGCCATCATAGTTGGTTACCCCCATAGGGAAAAAGACACACTTTGCCATTCAGTTTAGGTAACACTTTCTGTGACTCTGTGTTACAGAAAGAAAAAATATCTATGAAGTAATTTATGATTTTTTCTGGGTTGTCTTCTGTCCCCTTGCTATTGCCAAAAATAATTTTATTAAACTTCAGTCTGGCAATGACAGATGAAACGCAATCAGGATTCAGATATCTTGACAGTGATGTTTCATTCTGAAAAGTGACCTATGTGTCTTCTTCTCTGGAGCTTGCTGCTTACTCATGTCATGTCATTGCAAGGAGGGAAAAGAATTCTTCTGGAAAGAAAGACATGTTTGTTTGACCATCTGTACTGTCTTTTCTCCTGATTTTAGCACGTAAGCAAGAGTGGCTCCAAGTAAAACCAGAAATATCTGGGCTGAAATGCTGGAGCTGCTGACTGATTTGCCCTGTGGCTTACAAATTTGTTAGTGCTCACTATTTACCTTTTCCTTCCTAAGGTAAATAGTGCTTCCTCTTCTAATGTCTCTCCTCTCCCTTTTGCCCATTCAGGTTAACAAGAAATGAAAGAAAATATGCAATGGAAAATGCATTTATATAAATAAACATGGGGAATGCAAAAGAATGCTGTAATCAAGAAAAGAAAAAAATCTGTGCTTCTTCTTTGAAAGAAGCACAGATTTTACTCACTCAGGTCAAAGAATGTTATTTGCTGGTAGTTTGTTACCTGTCTTCTTAGTAATTTTTGAAAATAGAGCTTTCTTATCAAAGCCATTTGAATTCTATGTGTTAGAGTGTTCTGTGTCCCAAATTTTGCTTTAGAAAATTAAGACAAAACTCTTAGGTGCAAGATCCTCATCCATATAGCAAGAGCTGGAATCAGACCTACATGAACTGAAATGAACCATCCACCTCCAGGATGAGAGGAGGTTTTAAAAAGGAGTTTTTCAGTCTGTTTTCTGGACATCATGGTAATACCCTGGCAATCTTGCCCAGTCAAATGAGTCCACAGACACTGGCATTCACAGAAAGCACAGATGTCAGAAGGTTGGCCAGTCTACTCCCTACCCTCAGACTAGGTTGCCTTTGCTGAGCAAACATTATAACAGATTATAGAATCATCGAATCATAGAATATATCAAGTTGGAAGAGACCCACAAGATAACTGAGTCCAACTCCTTGCTCCTTGCAGAAGCAATCTCGTTTTTAAAAGTCAGAGACTGGAAGTCTTCATTTCCCTAGGCCATCAGTCACAGTCTGCACAATAATTGCAGTAGGTTGGTTTTTGTTTACTGACTCACCTTTGCCCTGAAAGTACTTGAATTTAATTTTTTTGTTACTGTAATTCACTGTTGCTTGGAGATTATCCCTGGCTGTGTGCATTCGTATTAAGCTAGAAAACCAAGAGAGCAGGATAGGAAAGAGGCAAATAAAGGGCAAGATTTGCTGTAACATATCAGTTTATAGAGAATGTAAAGAAAGACTTTGCTCTTCAGAAACTGTATTATCAATATTATAAATGTGGTTCAAAAAACAGAAGACTTGAAAATATAATAAATAGAACCAGGAAGATTAATGTCTGTTACCTGGTGAGAGTAGAACAGTGAAATGAGCTCTTAGCTGCTTAGGAATGGAGAAGAGAGGGCTATGTAGCTCAGGACAGTAATATTGTAAGTACATAAGTCTGTTTTTTCACTAATAGCACAAGGAGCTGCTGCTGAAGGCCTGCTGCAACCTTATCCAAATCATCCTACAAAAATATCAGTCTCTAAGAGCGTGAAGTACAAGAGATGAAACTGTTAGGGACAACTGAACAGGTGGTAGGGGAGTAAAGTTTAACTTTAGCACAACCTTTTCTGATACTTTTCTACTGCATCAAATGTTCAATTTAATAGAAAGTAACTGGTTTGAATCTTACCTTAGCAGATAATCAGTAGAAACTATTTGCTATAGATAAACGACTTTAGCACAGTTTTGTGTAAGGCATGTAAGTGTATCTGCAACTACACTCATCTATAAGGCATCAGAGACATCACCATGGAGTAGGCAGGTAAAGCACCATCAAAAGAAGGCTGAAACTTTCTGGAGTGGTAACTTGTAGCTGCATGGAATACCCTTCCATGTCTAAAATGTAAGTAGGCACCTATGCTTAGGCAGCTGATTTGCACCATAATTAAAGGAGAATGAATAAGTCACTTAGCACAAATAAGAAACTATGGCACATAGAAGATTGATATGGGGATGTAGAAAAAGATAGAGGGAAAATAGAAATGGCTGGTGGGGTAACAAGGAGAAACAGGAAAGGCATCCAAGGATGTTGACATTACATGCAGATGATCAGGTTGAAATAGCAAGATTCCAGCCTGGTTCTGCAGCACCCCCATTTCCGTTCTGCAGCTGCAAGAGAACAGGCCAATGTGTCTGTATTGCAGAAGGACAAGCGCCATTCCCCCGCGGATACATCAGCCAGATGATGACTCAGGCCACTGGGTAGTGACAAGCTGGGCTCCCAGCCAGCGGGACAGCCTGCTTTCCTGCCAGCAGCGTGGTGGGACGCGACGCTGCCTGTTTGGTTTGTCAGGCAGGCATATGGTCTGCCTTTCTGCCTGGCTTCAGTCAAAAACATTAAACTCAAACAATGCATGGTTGCAAAGCCTTCTCGTTCTGCTATCATAGCTTGCCTTTGGAACACTAATCCCTCCGACATCTTTCAAACAGCTTTGAATTTGATTCTGTCCCTAATACTGCCTCAGAAATACCACGTAGTGCTCAGCAAATCTTTTATACACACTTTCCAAACACATCCACAACTTCGTGGTTTTCTAGGTGCTCATCTCAAGGCCCTGGGGTATGATATGGAAAAGACTCTTCAGCCCTGAAATCAATGGCTGCTTGCTTGAAAGGGAAAGGTTATAGTGCTACATCCTCCAAAAGACTAAGCTTTAAGTTCCTTTTGCATAACAGGGATCAGTGTCTACATTTCAACTCAAGAGCCACGTGTTTTATTTGCCATCTGGAAATCAGTGGAAACTGCCCAGTAATCTTCTAAGGGTTTTGAGAAAAGTGGATGTTTATGAACTCCTTAATGATAAGTGCCCTAAACATGCAGATGGAAAAACTTGTTAGTCTGACTGTATTCAAAGTGAAAAGAGAGTAAAGAAGGCATTGGGCCATGCATCATAAAATGCTTACTTAGTGACTACTGTCCTTCTTGTGCACTGAATAAATAGTGACTCTCATGTGTTTGCACATTTGTGACTCCCCTGTGATGTGAATTTATTTCCCCAGAACAACGAAAATGCATAAAAAGTTTAACTCAGTTTTCAGTGCCTTAATTTGGCTATTGCCCTATTTGAAGAGTTGGCTTTGCTAGATCATTATCCATATGGCTATGATAATTTAGATTTACTAAGTCACACTTTGATTAGTTTGTCACATATCTTGTTCTCTCCACATGAAAATAGCATTGCCATAGCAAAATGTTCAATGCATAAATTGGCAGTTGCTTTTTCTGACTCCTAAAATAGAAAGATTATTAAATTCATTACTGTGCTCTTTTCCCTTCCCTTTCCTCTCTATGGGCAGTCTCACATTTTTGTGAGCATTCTCTGGCCAATTGTTTCACACTTTTTTATTATTGCATTAGCTTCTAATTGCATGCTTGGCAGATAGAATCAGAGGTTAATTTGGCTTTCAGGATTTTTTTTTAAATGTTATTTTCCCTTTCCCTTTAAGTTTTTTCTCCTCCAAAACTTTTTAGATTGTTTTGTTTTGGACTTAGGAACAAACACTAGTATGAAATTCAAAATTAAGTAGTGTCAGCATTTGTCAATCATAATGATGGCAAATGAAAAATTTATTTCTTGAGGATTGCTTTTTGTTCTTTACCCACCATCACAATAATACTGAAAGCAAGGTATTTTAATATTTTCCTTTAATACTTTTATCTTCATTCTGAAAATAAATCACTTGTTCATGAATAGTCTACTGCTTCCTTCCCCAAACTAAGAAATGTCTGGGTAATCTTTCATTACACAGCAACTTTACAAAGCTGAAGCCAGCCTTAAGATTTACATTTTCCTTTCTCCCTCTCCTTGACCCAAACTTTATTGACATTTTGGGACTTGCACTAGGCTGTCATACCTTTTAATTCACTTATGAGTATCTAGTTAAACAAATTTTTCTCACAGAAATCTAAACCTGTCAAATTTTGCTGATAGGCAGAGCTTTTCTTCATAAATTTTGGGAGATCATTTAAATTTGTCATCCAGGTTCTGGAATATATTGGCACTATTTTGTTAAAGCCTGCCCTTTCAAACTACTGCACCCTTTCTTCAAGTTTTTTCACTTATTTTTTGCGCTAGAGAAAGCTGTTGACAGGTGTACTACTTACTGTTCACAAAATTCTGTGGCACACCATCTATGCACAAGGAGTGCATGCTGTTTCCAGCCCCATCAGAGTCCATTGACAAGCAAGCTTAAGCTGGATTTGTATAGGGTTATAATATTCCTTCAAGCATGAACTGATGCTATTTACTCGATAATATAGTGTAGCCCCAACCCTCTTTTATCTCAATAATGTGTCAGCTCTGATGTGTATAATTAAAGTCAGATGCCAACCCTGTCAATAGTTTCACTGTCAATACATTTAAGCAGGAAGAGATAGGGCTGGTTGCTCCTGGGGACATCAAATGAATGCACAGAACACAAGAATGATGTTCAATTTGCAGCTGGCTCAATGTGGGAAGAAGTCTAGGAGATCAGGGTTGTGATTAGTTGCTCAAAATCTAGTTGGAAGTCAGTAACTAGTGGTGTACAGCAGGTGTTAACATTAGGTCCAAAACTGACATCTTTGTAAATGAACTGTATGAAACAGAGGCTGCCTCAGGAAGTTTACTGATCATCACAGAATCACAGATCCATTAAGCTAGAAAAACCTCCGAGGTCCTTGAGTCCAACCTATGACCTTGTCAACTAGACCGTGGCATCAAGTGCCACATCCAGTCTTTCCTTAAAGACCACCAGGGATGTTGATGCATAACAGGGAGGAGCAGCTGGTGTGACGGATAAGACTCCACAGACTTGTGCTGCCATCCAGAGGGACCTCAACAGGCTGGAGAAGTGGGCTGACAGGAACCTCACAAAGTTCAAAAAAGGGGAGAGCAAAGTCCTGCACCTCAGGAGAAACAGTCCCAGGCACCAGTATGGGCTGGGGGCCACCCCATCTTGGAATCCTGGCGGACACCAAGTTGAACATACAATGTGTCCTGGTGGAAAACAAGACTAATGATCTGCAAGGATACATTGGAATGAGCATTTACCAGCAGGATGAGGGAGGCGATCTTTCCTCTCTGCTCAGAAGTGAGACCACCCTTGGAGTCCTGCATTCAATTCTGGGCTCACCAGTCCAAGAGGGACATGGACTTACTGGAGAGACTGCAGTGAAAAGTCACAAGGGCAATGAAGTGGCTCTAGTTACTTTTCCTATGAGGAAAGGCTGAGAGAGCTGTTCAGGCTGAGAGGGACTGTTGCACCTGGAGAAGGCACAGAGGGGTCTCATTAGGGTGTATACTGATGAAGAGGACAGAGCCAGGTTCTGTTCTGTAGTGCGCAGTGACAGGACCAGAAGCAAAAGGCACAAGCTGGAAAATAGCAGGTTCCATCTGAACACCAGGAAACACTTCTTCATTGTGGGGGTGACTGAGCACTAGCACCGGTTGCCCAGAGAGGCTGTGGAGTCTCCATCCTCGGAGATACTCAGAAGCTGACGGGACATGGCACTTAATCAGGAGTTGGGCCAGCTGACCTCCAGAGGTCTCTTGCAACCTCAGTCAGCCTGGATTTCAGAGATCACACAGAAATAACAGCATTGCAGGGAACCATTCTGCCAGAGATTAAGAATTCTTTGGTTTCTTCAGATACATGTCCTGTATTTCTGTTTTCCTAAATCTCTTGCAGATTCTGCTACTCCTTTTCATCAGGGTCCCTTTGGCAGGCCATGGGTGACACGACCAGGGAGGAGTTTGGTGATCACTTGCTGAACCTTTGAGAACTGCCAATTTCAGTGATGCACCACATCCTGAAATTAACTAGCTCCTTTATTTTGTATCGCCCACCTCTCTTAAATATTGTTCTTTTGATTTGGTTTTCATTTTCTAATAGACGAATATGCAACATCTGGGAAGGAGCGCTGATAGCAAGCGTTTCTGAACTGCTTTTTCTGTCCAAAAACACCAGGTGGGCTCCTCGCTTGGCGCTGCGTGCACCGAGGAGATGCTTTCCATCAGCAAGGGGCGCACACAGGCGCGAAACCGGGGGTAGCGGAGCAGGGTACCCCGGCCGGAGGCTCGGCCGGCACGGAGCCAGCCCCGGCGGAGCGGCTCCCGGCGCTGCCCGGCACCTCCGCAGGCTCCGCGGGGAAGCCGGGCCGGCAGGAGGCGTCCTGCGGCGGCTGGCAGGAGGAGGAGGAGGAAGAGGAGGAGGAGGAGGGCCGAGGCGGGGGTGCTGGCTCTCCCGGAAACAACGCCGGCCGGCGGCAGAGCGGCGGCGGCTGCCGGCGGTGGGAAGTCGCTCGTGGTCCTGCGCCCTCGCCGCACGCTGGGCGGGTCGGGGCGGCGTGGCGGGCGGCATGGAACCGGTGCCCCGCGAGGAGAAGCCTAACCCGCTGCAGGATGCCAACCTCTGCTCGCGGCTCTTTTTCTGGTGAGCGCCCGGGCGAGGGCAGNCGGGCGGGATGGAGCGTGCGGGGAAGGGAAGGGAAGCGGCGGCCGGCGCTGCCCCGCTGCGCCGCGGGCTGCCGACAATGACTGTGCAGCGACCCTGCCGCCCGCCCCCGCGCCCCGGCTGTCAGCGCTGCCGACCAGGGCAGCCCCGGCTCGCAGGTGGGGCGAGGTCTCCCGAGGTGAACCCGGCAGCCCGCGATAATCTCCGGCTGCCGTCTGGGGACGGCGCAGCCGGGGGCCTGCCTATCTCGGGCACGGCAGCGCTCGGCCGGCGGGGCGGCCCCGTCCCCCCCTCCGAGCACGTGTTCGGTTCCCCCGGGAGCGTCTTCTGCTTCCTGGCGCGGGTACCCCTGCCCGGGACCGGCTGCAGGGCTGCTCCCAGGCATTGCTCTGCTTCCCAGTTTGAATAACGGGTCGCGGGCAGGGATTGCTCATCCCGGCGAGGCGTGCTGGGCTCGCCTTTGGCCATCCAGCAGTGAGGTGGTTTGTGACCCGCATGGCTACGTGGGAACTTCCCGGCGTAAGGGATGGCTGGGCGGCATCCTGGCTGCTCCCACCCACGCGTGTGCTGCCTCCGCTCCGGAGGGGCTCGGGGTGTCCCTGAGCCAGGGCTGGAGGTGTTGCTGCAAACTTTACGGGGCCACATGGCTGGCAGGGCAGAGTTAGTGCTTGGTCTCTTGTTACTGGGGACCTCGGCGTGGGTATATCTCTGTACTCACGGAGGTGAGGAATTGCAGCTCAACATTTTAGTTGCTTTGAAATGTAGTAGGGAAACATGTGCAAAGTAAAACGGGAGAGCACCAAGCTTGTCCTAGCAGATCCCATTTGGAAGAGCACTTCCAGAGAAAGCCCTCGTCCTACTTCACCTGCCTGAACCGGGATGCACATTCTGTGTATTGGAGGACGGGGAAGGAAGGGAGGGCATGGCAGGTGAAACTCTTTTTTTGGAAGCCTCTGAAACACAAATAAAAACCTCTTTGATTCTATAAGCAGCTCTGAGCAGGTGCAGAAGTCCCCTTTGGAAGGTAGGGGGATTTTAAAAACCCTGACAAATTTTACTAAAGATATTTTTCAGTCAAGGATATGTCCTCATATGTGCAAAAAGAAAGAAAATAAATAAGTAATAATTAAAAAAGGCAGCTTGTATACTTGTGCAGAACTCCCTGCGTTCAGCATTTTGACTTTCACTTTGACACCAGGGATGCCCATGTTGGAAACAGCTTCAGTGTGAAATCCAAGAAGAATGGGATGAACCTAAGTTAGCCATGTAGCATTCCAAGACTGCTTCTGGTCTGTTTCCTTTCCCTTGCTGGGATCTTGTGGTGTTACTGGTAGTTCTGCCAAAACCAATACAGCTAGATGTGAAAAAGAAGCATGCAGTGCTCGTAGCCAGCTTTCTGACTGTTCATGTCATTCTTTTTTTAGGCCTTCTGTGTCACTCTTCATGTATCGAAGAGAAGTGTTCAACAGCAACAGTGAAGTACCCTAATTTTCCCTAGTTTTAGGCAAACACCTGGAAGGCTCCTTTTACCCCAGATGTGTTTTTAGGTTCTTATTGTGTAAAGGGAAAAATAGGTGGAAGGCTGTGCTTGGGGGGATGGCAGGCCTGCTAAAAGTCCAGAGATCGATTGGGACTTGAGACAGTAGGATGCTGGTGTACAGCCATGGGGCTTCTGCCTTGGAAAAGCGTTTAGTGGAGCATGCAAAGCTTTCAAATTTGCCCAGTGTCCTGTTTCTCAGGCTTTTATAGCAGTGTAATTCACAGCAGTGAAAATAGCCTTCTAAAGTCTCGTCTCTTACCTGTGGTGCGTGTGATCAAGATGTGCTAGCATGGTACACTAGTCAGCAAGCAGTCGAAAATTTCAGCTGAAATGTTACTTTCAGTGGGTAAAATTTAATAAGCAGGGGCTATCAGTTTTCTGCAGGTTTAGAATGTTTTGTATAAAATTCAGGAAGTGTTAAAATACCTCTCATTTAGCTATAAAACTAACTTTAAGGATAACTCAGGAATTACCCTCCCTTTCTACAATGAGTTTAGCATCTCCCAGCTGTGTGAGTACTGCTTCATTTTAGCTGCTGTCTCACACAGGACATTCTGAGATGTTTTCATCTGGAGAACTGGGAAAACAGTGCTTTAGGAAGGCCGTTCTGTGGGTAGTAGCAGCCACCACCACCCTGTGGTTGTGGAGAGCCTGCTCTGCTCTTCACATTCCAGGTGTTGGCTGCTTGCTGTCAATAAGGGTAAAAAGTATGGTGTTGCAAGCAGCTGAACAAAGCTCCTTCTTATTTTTGTTTTGTTTATATTTTTCTCCAAAAGTGCAAGTTTGCCATTGTAAGGAACCACCCTCCCATTTTTTGCTGGTGGTACAGAATAAAACATTATTCTTACATTATTGCCTGGTGCAAACAGGATCAAACTCATGAGAGGAAAGAAGTCATGTTTTCATTGAGTTCTAAAGCTCAGGTAATGAGTGTGTAGGCTGAAGAGACATTCTTCTCCAATTGTTCGAAGCTTGTCTTCTTGCTTTTGGGTTGTGACTTTGGCAAGTATGAGCTTGATGAACATTAAACACTCCAGCAGTACATTCATGGGAAAGAGGAGCATCTGGATTGTTAATATTACTTTTATAATGCATCCCTTGTGTAATGTTGCAAGAATGAAAACTATTTATGACAGAAGCGTGAAGATCAGGATAGTTGCAAAATATTATTGTTTTCTATGTCTTTCACTGAATTATCTGTATTAACAGAGGTTTGTCAAAACCCAAGTTGATTTTCTGGATGTTTCAGATATTATTGTAACTCCTGACTTTCAAGAGTCATAATTTCCATGCCCACCAAACTTTTTAAAGCCTTGGCTGGTATTTCAGTTACATTGTTAGGTTGTTGATTTTTTTTTTTATTGCTGGCTCAGTTTGCTGGTGAGAATGAGTACTCCGAAGGATGAGCTCTGAAGGAAGGGTTTGCTTTCTTTTTAAGCTTTGTCTGAGGAAGAGAGAATTCAATTGTGTTCTTCATGTTTAAACAGCAATTCAGATGTTGGAAGTTTAGGAATTGAAAAAGCCTTATATACATTGAAATAGCCTTTATATAAAAAGCCAGTTGATAATAGCACTTTTTGCATCTTTTTTTCTGATGTGGGTGGTGGGGATTATTAATAACTTTAGAGAGTAAGAATATTTCTCATTTCTAGCTATTATCCCGTCTTTGAGCTTGTAAATTTATTAAGTAGGAAGCACATCTTTATTTGCTCAGAGCACTTGTTCACTGGAGTTACTAAAGATGTTTTTTCTATATAGCAGTTGAATTTTTATGCGTTCTCTTATATGGACATCAAATCAACTTCAGTGGAAAGTTGCAAAACATAGGCTATGATTAAATTTTTGAAAGACTGGATAATTTTTATGCTGTTAACAATATGAGAAGGAGGGCAAGCTGGAACACCCTTGAAAGAGTATCCAGCGTTTTTGTGCAGAGAAGTAAAAAAAGTTAAAGTTCTTCTATAACTTCATTTTAATAATAATAGTAATTACTTATCTGTCACAGACTCACCATGACTGTGACAAGTCTGGGTTTTTTGGAGCACTGCACACTGTCATCATCCTCAGGCTAGATGCCTTTTCACATCATGACTTCACATGTGGCAATTACCATTACAATTACATCATCAAAACGTGATCTGAAAACTTGCACCAAGGCATCTACAGAGTTGTTGCTCCAGGGATTAAGACAGATTGGTTTATCATTACCTGTTAGCATTGCTTTTGACTTAGTATGTGTCTGCTTTGGGGAGAATGACAAAACCACTAAGCTTTCTTCATGGATCTGATGTGAAGTGCAGTGAGAGAGAAAAAACAATCTTCATTTTTAGGTTTAAGTGTGAATTGAATGGTGTAAGCATAGACCTGTAAGTCCCCGGATTTTGAGTTTGCACTGTACAATGTGTTGCTGTTTGTCTGACTAAATGTAGTCATGTCACAGATTTCTCTTGTAGCAGAAATTCTTGTATTTCTAAATAGCTACACACCTTACTTAACTTCTCCCTCCTCTTTCACCCCATGGCTTAGAATTGGAAAGGCCACTGACTGATTTCACTGGATTTCTCAGGCAGCCTAAGTATTGCATGCTTGTCTGTCTTCAAGTTGTTGCATATTTCAAATGGACTCCAGCAGTGCCACCAATAAAATTGGTTTGTGTTCTTTACTGTGTCAGTGAGCAGAATTGACTTTGAGGATTTTACATTTACTTAACATGAAAATATCTCAGACTTGCCTGGGTTCTTGCCTGATGTTTAGTGAATTCCCCTGGTCAATGCCTGAAATTGCTTGTGGTAAATCCACTTTATAAAGATCTCTGAGGTTGCTAAGTTCATTTATTGACCTATTGGTGCAGGATTTGTGGTACTATAAGAAACTATTTGTGGTACACAATTGTGGTACTATAAGAAATTATGAAAATATATGTAAGCATTTTCTGCATAGATAAACAGAAAAACACATTTTCTATACCCAGAGATTGAAATCACACTTGCTTCTCTTTTTCTCCTGGATGAAAAAGACTGAGGATCATACATACAACTTTTTTTGAAAGATAATACCTTGTTTCTTCATTTCATGAAGTGTGTTAATGTCCTGCTGTCAAATTTTAATCATTTGTTTTCTTGAGCTACTGCATTAATTTTTAAGTTTTGCATGTTTATTTGCAAGATGTCTGTATTATGCAAAAGAAAAGACTTGAAAATTATTGTTTATGAGCTAGTAAAGTTAAAATATGTGGATAAAGAGTGCTAAATCGATTATATGGATTACAACAAGTGTTTATAAACTGTTGAAGTATTAGCATTTGCTATCTACTGTAAATATCTCTGTTTAGATATGCAGTTAGATGAACTGTTAAGAGTATAATGAAACACAGACTATTTGCCTTTGGAATGCTTATGTAAAGCCTGCTGTATCATTTATGAGAGAAAATGTCTTCTAATTCCTGCAAAACTTTAAAATTAAGATTATGTCATGTTGTTGTTTTTGTTGTCTTTTCCAAAAATAATTTCACTATCCTGCTTGTAGAAAACTAGGCCATATGTGGAGTGGAGGTGGGAGATAACCCAATTAGATTTTGGGAGTGGAAATTTAAAAAGACCAGTCATCTATTTTATTGATTTTTGTATCCCTGGCACTGTACCTCTTGTAATAACAGTGGGAACTCACAGGGCATTTTAATTCTCCCTTTTTCCATTGCTTGTCAGAAAGGATGTTAATACAGAAATTCCCACCATTAGGTCCTTTTTTAGTGAGCAACTACTGAAGTTTATTTTTAGAAGTCATAATCTTCTGGCCTTTACATCAAATCTTTGGCACTTCGGTATTTTTCTTGGCATGTGGTTGCTGGGTTTGGAATTGATATTTTAATGATAGTCTTTGAAATGCCACAGGTACAGGTGATGCCACTCCTCTCTTTCCTTCTTTCAGGCTTGCAGAAAATGTTAGTTTGCGGTATGCTCCACCTTTCTTCTTGCCATGTTTGTGCTTCTTGTTATCTGAACCACCAGGAAGTGTGCTAGATTAATAAGGCAGTTACCTGGCTGATGGCATGAAAACAGCCTGCAATAAATGTAGTTAAATAGTAGTTGTGTTACTGTCAGTATCAGAAAGTGGATGTTCAGCAGCTTAGCTGCTCTCACTGTGCTGTGAAAAAGCGGCAGCTTGGAAGATGAGATGGAGCTGAGTATCAAAGGTTAATACAATTGGTACTGAAACTGGGAGCCTGAAGGGCGTTTTTGAGTTAATATGGCTTTGAAGTAATTTCATTGTATTCCTATTTTTTCCTTCTGTAAGCAATGAGAAAAGCTGCTCTTTAAGCCACACTAATCTGGGGAGGGAAGTTGCAACCAAAACACCAGTTGAAAAGCATCTGAAGAAATACCAGACCTACTCTGTTTATTTTATTACTTGTGGATGACTGCCTTCGTAAAGGGAAGTGGGAGAAGGCAGCTTACTAATGAGAATGGATGAACGTGTGAAATGGAGAGGTTTAAAAAAAATGCTAAGGTGTTTATGAATTCTTGCAAAATAACTCTGGAGGCTCTCAGTGTGTGTGTCCTTCTTTCTGTACATCCCATGCCAGCAGTGATCCTCTAGACTGAGAGCAAGCACACAGCAGTGCTGAATTGCATTGCTGGTGTAGAATGTCAGATCACAAAGGTGGGCAATGAACAGTACAGGGAGGCAGACAGACTCCTGAGGTGAACCAGGGAGAATAAGCAATGTGCATGATTATCCCAAGGTGAGGAAACCACATTTATTTTATCAAAAAAGCCATCTCTAAAGGATGTGATTGAAGAGAAAGAAATATGTGTTACTTTGCAGCTTAGTTGTTGAAGTAGTGCTTCCAGGCTGCTCAAGGGATACAAAATCCTAGTGTTATGGAAGAATTTGAGTAAACAAAGACTCTCCTGTGCAACTGTTGAAAAATTACTGGAGTTATTTGAGTGTAAACAGGTGATGCTTGTAAAGTAATGCCCAAATAAGCTTAAGAGGAAAGGGTAAAACACAGTTTGTAAACCACCTCTTTAAGGAATTAGTTACTGAGGGTGTACTGGATATGGCTTTGACTGGGTGCTATAAAATTATCCAGAAGTTAAACTTCTAATTATTTTTCCAAATAAAATTTTCCTGATCAGGCAAGCAGTCTGTATGGTCTGATTTTTCTGCCTTGTCCTGTGATAAAGCAGGAGCTCTTGTGAAACTGGTGGGAAAGAAATTTTGCACTTGGGCAGAGGAAGGTGCTGTAAGGTGCAAGTGACTGACTGGGGTGATTGTTGTGGGGCTGGTCAAGGCAATTGAAACTCCTGGGTGGACCCAGGGCCCTTACAGACACATCCTTTGATCTTAGGCCTTTTTTTATTTGTGTCAGCTTTGTAATGTAATTACAAAGGCTTCTTGGCTGATGTTTTGTGATGGACTTTATCAGTTCACCAAGAACTTGCAATGTATGCTTGGGTTTCTAGAAAGCTCCGTAGACCTGCTCTGCAGTGTGAGAATGATTCTTGTTTGAGTATTTGCAATGATACTACTCCAGAGGTACAGCAGGTCCCATCCCTGGGTTAATGAACCATTTGAGCTGGACACTGCTATTAATTTCATATACCTATCTGTAATGTATTTCTTTCTTGGCTGACAGGAAATTATTTTGGGATGATAGGAAATCTGATTTATAAGCTCTCTTGTTTAGGAAATTTTATTTCATGTATGAAGCAGAATAGCATGACTAGCTTTAATGATGCTGCCTTTTGGATAGCAGGGCCTGTTTCTCTTCCATGGTGTCTTTGAAGAAGGGGATGACTTCTCTTAGGAGGGTAAGCAAACACTGTCTTAGCTTTTTCTGCAGATCTTAGAGACTTTCCAGTATCTTGGTGGAGTTGCTCTCATAACAATTGGTAAAAACTGGACTTTCCTGAGCAACCACGTAAATTGTGGCTGGTTGACTGTGTTGTAATCTTAAAGGGTGTGTAAGGTCAGGGCCCAGGAGTAGGGAAACGAAGGAAGTGAATGTTTATATTGTGGTCTTTGTGTATCTGCTGGTTCAGAAATGAATCACTTTCTTTTTTTATCAGTGCCCAAGATACTGCTGCAGAGGTGAAAAGCCTTTTGGGGTCAGAACAGTGATTTACTGTTTTGGAGTTGGCTATCTCTGGGTTTGCATCAGGTTATAGAATGATTTTTTACTTTTTTTTTTTTTAATCTTTATTCCAAGTGACATCAGTATTCTGGCAGTAATAGGGACTTATTCTGGGCTTGTTTCCAGACTGATGTCTTTGATCAGCTAATCGTTTTGATAGAACAGAGGCATTCCCAGCAGAACACAAGGTACTCAGGATTCTTACAGATACTCACATTTTTGTGCGTAGGTCATGCTAGGAAGAATTTGGGCTAAGCTCTTTGAAAGGCATCATGTGAACCCTGTGTTCTGAAAGAGTGACTAAAATGAGGCAATGTGTAAGAAAAGAAAATTCCTAGCAAACACGAAGGTACCTGGGAAAAGTAAAGACAATTACTTAGGAGTGCTCTTTGTATTTAAGGTGAACAGCTTCTTCAGAAATACAGAAAGATGGTATGAATCTTACCTCCCCAGAATGTTGTTCCTCTCTTTCTTCTGGTAAAATAGATTGACATTGAGCCCATCATTGGGGTGAGAGGAGGGGTTCGCCTGACTGTCTATATATTTCTTCCATTTCTTTAATTTAGGTTATTACTTAAGCTTTTTTATTAAAGAATAATGCAATTTGCACAGCTTCTGTTTTCATAACAAATGCTATTTTTTTTGTGAGCTATTTTTATTGCTCCTTGAATAGATCTGTGTTAGCTGATCCCTGTTCTGACAAAAGACACACCACTCTAATGAGTAGTCTTCCTTTATGGCTACGTTGGGGTTTCAGGGATGCTCTTTATGTAGGCCTTTGCTTTATTTGTCAGCCTCCTCTAACAGTCCTCAGACAGCACTCTGCTTTAACTGAGCCTTCAGGCAAGAGCAGGTTGGTTTGCATGGTGCAAGTGTGTGACTTCAGTAACAGCAGGCTGTGTGAGACTGGTCGGTCTCAGCTCTGCTGTGAGTGCAGAGAATTCCACAGGGCATAATCTGCATGTGGCATTCAGGTGGAAGCTTTGACTTTAATGACTGAATGTGAACATGTGCTAAATCTTCTGTCTGGAAATAGACCTTCCAGCATCAGGGTGCATCAGTGAAATGGTGATGCTCAAATTCTTCTTGTTGTATTTTGAGTTTGCAGAAGACCTCATTCTTGGGATAAAAGCCCTTCAAGGACTAAGCATCATTTGAAAAGAAAAATGTTTAACCTTCTTCTAAAGGTCTTTACTCTGTTAATACAACATACTGTTAAAAGTTTTTTTACTCCTGAGATATCCACAGCAGTAGCTCTTGAAGATGGGTATTTTGGGGGACACTAGTCAGAAAGGTCAAAAATTGGTGATATTTAAATTTTTGGAGTTTTTTAAACAATTTTTTCCCTAACCTTACAGAAATGTTGACTTGTGATGAGTCTTGCTGTGTTGTCCATTATAATAAATGAGGCACAAAATGAATTACTACATTTTTTTGCTTACTCTGGATTGGTTTTCCTTGCCTTCTGAAATGTTAACATAGAGTTTGTAGTGCAATATATTACTCTTTTCAATGTTATGGTTTAAACTAATGGAAAAAAAGGACAAGCCCTGAAGTTGGACTAGGTCTCACTGGAACTAATAGTCTGACAGCCTTGAGACTTCTGGCAGTTTTTACCCTGCACTATCATCTCTAATCTGCTCCTTAAATGTACTGTAGGTACATTGTGGAGATATGGAGACAAGGGATTTACTGTAAAGAACTCCTCAGTGGAGGTGGGCATATCATCAGTAAGTTGTTTTGAGAGTTTCAGGACAAAGGATAAACTGGATGCTCCTACAGTCCTGTACACTTGGGGGTGTTGCCTTTCAGCTGGTTACTTTGCAGTGGACTCCACATCTGTGGTCAGCACTTGCTGCTCTTGGCTGTAGCATTGCCATCAGGATTGATCAGTTGCCTTCAGCAGAAGCGTTGTTCCATTATTCTTCCTGTTGCCTGCCTGTGTTTTTTTGAAAAGTGGGGAAATGGTGTTCCACTGAGTAAAATTAATAGCATTGTTTTTATTTTTTAAGACTGTCTATTTAAGTCTCCTTCTAAAGTGCTGTTTGTTTCCCTCTGTGTGCAGAAAGCACTATTCAGCACTGCTGAGGCCACAGCTGGGGCCCTGAATCCAGTTCTGGTGTCCCCAGTACAAGAGAGACATGGACATACTGGAAAGAGTGCAGCGAAGGGTCAGAAGGATGGTTAAGGGTTTGGAGCATCACTCCTGGGAGAAAGGCTGAGAGAGCTGGAGCTGTTCATCCTGGGGAGAAGAACGAGGGGAATAGCATCAATGTAGATAAATACTTGAGGGGAGGGTGCAAGGTGGGCAGAGCCAGGCTCTTCTCAGTGATGTCCAGGAGTAGCTTCAGAGGCAGGGGAGCCACAAACTGAGTAACAAGAAGTTCCCTCTGAACATCAGGAGACATTTCTTTGCTCTGAGGGTGACTGAGCACTGTCATAGGCTGATTGAAGAGGTTATGAAATCTCCGTGGAGATCTTCAAAGTCTACCTGGATATTGTCCTGGGCAGCTAGTCCCAAGTGGCCCTGCTTGAGCAGGAGTTGGACCAGCTGACCTCCAGATGTTCCTTCTGACACAAACCCAGCCTTTCTGTGATTCTGTAATAAATATCCTACTTATGTTGCTTGTTAAATGTCAGAATCAGTTTTGTTTTCACCGCTTTGGCAGCAGTTGCCAGTGAAATCTCACAACATTTTCATAGATTGGAGAAGGATTTATCCCTTATATTTTCCTGAAAGAGCTGCCTCATCCTGATTCTCCTGCTTGGAGAAAAGTAACTTTAGCCTCTATCTGAAAGGAGACCTGTGACTTGTTTATGGGTACATCATGGGCTAATACTGATGTTGCAAGAGAAGGAACATTGGGTGTTGGCCTCAGGAGTCTACCAAAGTCTGCAGATCTTTCCCATAGCTGCTTGTCCTGGAGCAAACAGACTATCATCCAGCAGGCAGAAATTATTTGAATGGCTTTGAGGTTATTTGCCTGATACCTGCTTTTCACCTGTGGTCAGCTGCAAGAACTGAGGCCAAAGGAGACAACGTTTGAATGAATGGAACAGATTCCTTGTGTCAAACGAGGCAGAAGTTCTGCTGGTGGTTGGAGCAGCTGGAATTTGAGACCTTTTGTCAGGACCTTCTGTGGGGAAGCTGTGGTAGTGATTTGGGCCCTGATGCTATTTAACCATAAAGTCCAAGCAACAGACTTGTCTGACAAGTACTTTCTGTTTCTAATTGTACCTTTAACATACATTTAGGAGTTAACAGCTCACATAAACAAATCTTCAGTACTCACTCCAAGAGTTTAAGAAGGGTTGTTAGGCATCAAAGGTGCTACTCTAAGGATGGAGACCTAATTTTTTGAATGAGTCATGAAAACACTGTGCTAACATGTTAAGTAGTGAAGGAAAAACACTATATAATCCCATTTGTTACTTACAGTTGTGCCATGGAGCCTGGGAGAAAGTTTTTTACAACAGTGCTATCTTTGAAGAAACTCTCTGAGCCTCCTCTCTGGGATTCTACCTGCCCATCCACCCACTCTAAAACTAGCCAGCAACCTTCTTACAAACCAGTGTACACAAAGCTTAATTGGAGCATGCCTGAGCAAGAAATGTAGAGCAAGTTGATGAGTATCCATAACCACTGTTGTGGTTGTGAATACATAAATACGCTCATTGTAAACCACCCCAGATTTGAAATCTCACATGTAGGTATTCCAGAAAATAATACATTTCACCTAGCACGTGACACGTTCTTCTAAGAACTGTGTTGAAGTTGGGGGATAATTAAGTATCAGAAACTAAGCAGCAGTTAAGAACTTTGACAGGCAATTGAGATCAGATAGCTTGCCTTGAGTGCAAGAGTTTTTTCCAAAACAGATTCATGCCTGACTTCTTGATTTTGATGGTGTTAACCAGTTGAGAAGGTACTTGTAGGAAAAGCCTCAGAGCCAAAATCCATGTCTCCTGAAACAAAATATCATGAATTCAGTAGAGAGACAAACTAAATGGAAAACTGCAAGTTCTCTAACTCTGTTGTTCCCACTAAGCCATGCCTGTTTTGCATGTGTCATTCCCTTTTTCTCCATCTCATGGACAACTTGGTCACTTTTGTGCTTTGTGCCATACAACCCTTGCTCTGTGGAGCACAACTGAAACTGTTTGGACTTCTCTGACGTGTTTCAGGCTTGGAGAAGGATCCAGGTGCATAAAAATCTAGTCTTACTGTTCCCTGACTGTTGACCTATTTGATCTTAACAAAATACAGTGTTTTTTCAATAAATCTACAGTACTGCTATTATAATTTATCTTTGAAGTACTCATAAAATACTGAGCTTTTAAGAATCTTTTCACTAAGGAAACTGATCTGTTAGACAGTATTTTCCTTTTTTGAACCTACACACTGTGACAGTGTGCTTCTGTTTATATTTCCAAACAATCAGTAAGGTACAGTAATAATCCATTATTTTCCCATTTTTACATTTCAGTGATTGTCTTTAAATTACTTTGTCCTTTAATACTTGTCATGATGTCAATTGAACAGCAGCTACTTTTCTCCTCAAGTAAAGTTACCAAAAAAAGTCTTTTAGTGTGCGTTACAATTTCATTTACAGCTGTCAATATTATAATAGTGTGGTTAAGTTCTGTTTATTTCCTTCATATTTCAAGGAATGCTATTTTTCCTTGAGTGTAAGGAAACACTGTAAGAAAACTATTCCCTTAGGGCCAAGAAGGGTTATGCTGGCTGTCTGGGTGCCTGGGAGTAAGGTGCCATAGGCATAAAGAGATTTATGAAGGGGGAAGTACTTTCCCATATGCAAGACAGGAGTTGACTTAATTCTTCAATAAAAGCACAGTGAAATGTGTGGATGTTGCATAATTCAGGAGGAGGAAAGAAGGGGGTAAAAGAATTAAATTATTATATAAAGAAATTACTTCTTTTGGTCTACTGATCAGTTTACTAATAATTTGTATTTAACTAGGTGGTTGAATCCCTTATTTATTACTGGCCATAAACGGAAGCTTGAAGAAGATGATATGTATAAAGTGATGCCAGAAGATTCCTCAGAGAAGCTTGGAGAGGAATTGCAGTGGTAAGGAGAAAAATTGTAGAATACTTTGCATTGGAAGGCACAATTGTTCTCTTTTGTACTAAAGCGGGAGAAGGTAAAAATCTTATTTCTGTTCTAAAATTAAAATATGTTATTGTAAAGTTTACTAAGGTTAAAAGTGTTGAAGAATTTAGAGTAATAAGAACTAAGAGACTAAGAAACTTCTTGTTTACCATAGAAGCTTTTTCGTTTTTTTCAAGTTACACATAATGGAACTGCATTAGAGTATTTCCATTGTGTCATTTATAATTAATTTGACACTTACTTGCAAAAGACAACTTTTCATCTACTTAACAGTAGTAAACCTTAATAAATGTCTGAGTCTTCTGGCCTGTGGTAAAATAGCTGTGGAAACTTCAAATTGCTCTGTATAAAAGTGGAGAAAAGTTTTATATATTATTTCTGTTTGTTTGTTTGTTTGTTTAGAGTATAAATTGAATTAAGTGACCCTTTAAATATATGTGTGTATGTAAACAGATGTATGTTGAAAATCTGCCGCTCACTGGTCAAGTGGGCAAGATGCCATGGACAGCTAAAAGCATTTACCTAGGAGGTGTTTTTATTTGGTTTTAAGTACTTTTTCATGGACTCTGTACCAGTTTGTAATGTTGTGGACTCAGAGGGATCTGTATTTTAGTAGGAAAATATCTTCAAATAATTACTATTTATATAAATTGTTGTGAACCTCGCAACAGAGAGGATTTTTGTCTTCAAATAATCATCTGCTAAATATAGTTTGAAGAAAAGATGCCTCTTAAAAGATGCCTCTGTATTAAGAAAGTGTGGCCTTGCTGTTTCTTACCTTTACACACTGAAGACAGAGCAGATTGGTTCTCCTGATAGTTTGACTGGGATGAGAGACATGTCAAGAAGCAAAAAAAAAATCCAGGAACAAAATGTTATAACCAGGTCCGACATCATCCTTCTCTGGATAAGTTAACTGGAGAAAGAGGGTCAGTGATAAGCTCGTAGGAGTTGCTGCTTTTAATGTCTTTGTAGCTGGAGAGCTTTGCCAAATTCCATGGTTGCATCTTGAAGCAGTTCAGGGACTTGGCTGTAGGGGAAGATGGACTTTTTCCAATGATTTTTATAGTGAAAGCACACACTTGAATGAGTCAGGAAATGGAAGAAGAAAAAAATGAGTGGTTTTTAATTCTTCAGTGTACTTGACCAAAAAGCAGAGAGTATAATTCATAAATAGCTGCCTACGGAAGTAGTCTTTTCTCTTGAGCCAAGAAACCCCACAGAACCTACATAGTTTCTGTTTTCAAAGCATGCAGACAATAACTCTATAATTCTTGTAACAAAAAAAAACAACAGGGTGAAAATAAAGAAGTGTTTCTTATCTGTATGCTTTGAACTTTTGTGCTTTGTTGCAAAATAATTGGCTTTCATGCCTTAGACTAATTTCACTCTCAAACTGTCAAGGTCAGAGGTTTGGCAGAAAGCACTCAGCCTTCAGAAGAAAGGGGGAGAATCCTGTCTGACGGCAGTGTGTTTTAAGAAGTCTGCTTAAATTGTAATACTTTCTCGTTAAAATCATGCTTGTTATTACTATCTTTGGTTTTTATGTGACCTGTTTGTGTCCTACTTGTGGGCAGACATAATGGAAAGCTTTTTGCCAGTCTGCTGGGGATTCCTCACCTCCAGAGAGATGTGCGGGATGTTGGGTGACAAAATCCTCATCAAAGCATGTGGTGGAAAAAAGATAGGGCCAGACATGAGAAAGGGTTGGGCATCACAACCTCTCTGGGGAAGCACAGGGCATGTGGATAGTTGAAGACACTGTGCTGCCTCAGTTTAGTCCATGGTCAGGAGATCATAGGATAACAGGCTCTTAATTAAGGTGAGTAGTGACTGAGCTGAGAGAAGAAATAAAGGAAGGGTTCTTCATCAGTAAATATGTCAAGGATGATAATAGTCAACAGTGGTGAATTGTTTGTGATTAACCAAGAGCAAATAGGCCTGTAGTACTGAGTACTAAGTGTTCATGTGAATGAGAAGACATGATTGTCTTTAACTCATTTTGCTTTATTTGATTTTATTAAGGTGATCAGGGCAATCGCGCTGTTAATCTGAAACTGTAATTCTAGGTGATTGCCTTGTGATTTTTCTTCTGTACTCCAACATATTTTCATTTTGTTTGTCAGGTACTGGGATAAAGAGGTGCAAAAAGCAAAAAAGAGAGGAAAAACACCGCATTTAACAAAAGCCATTATTCTGTGTTACTGGAAATCCTATTTAGTTTTTGGAATTTTCACAATGATTGAGGTAAGTGGTGTAGAATGTCACAGGACCTACTTCTTGCCTAACAGCAGTGTGAAACTTGTCCTCTTGCATGGCGTGTGCTGGTGACTTCATTCTGGACTGCTCAGAGAACCAGGTAATGTTCAAAAAGGTAAAACAGAGCTATAGCCCTGTAGAGACTAAAAAACGGAGTCTTAACCGCTGGATTATGGAAGTGGAACAGAGAGCTCATTTCAGTGCATTATTTTTGAGACATTGCAAACCATTGACTTACTTTGTAAGGCTTATCTCTATTTTATGTTTCTGAGTGGGGTGCCCAATAGAAAGAAATTTTTTTGCTCTCTCTAAGTGGCTCTAAATGACACATGACGTACTAAAAAATGGAAGTGTAATACATACTCATGCAATTTTTATAACATCAAAGGGTTTTTTTTATAATTGAGAGGGTTCTTGAAGTTCTAGCTAAATTTTAATGTGGAACATGTTTGTTTTGGATTATGTATTGATAAAAATTGGCTTGACATTTTAGAGCACAATAAAGACATAAAGGGGTATGACTGTGGCAGTGCTTGACTCTTGTTTGCCTGTTTACGGGCTTGGTTAGCACGGTGTGATAGGAAATTACTAATACTTTTCCCCCCTTCTTTCTCTTTCAGGAAACCCTCAAAATAATTCAACCAATTTTTTTGGGAAAAATAATAAATTATTTTGAAAAATATGATTCCTCAGGTGAGGTAGATTTGAATTATGCCTATGGCTACGCAGGGGCTCTGTCTGTGTGCACGCTTATTCTGGCTATAATGCACCACTTATACTTCTATCATGTGCAGCGGGCTGGCATGAAGCTGAGGGTGGCCATGTGTCACATGATTTATCGGAAGGTAAGCAAACCTGTTCACAGCTATATTCTGTATTTGACAGCACTTCCGTGAGGGGAGTTTAAAAATGCAGTTGTTTATTGTGCTCATGATTGCAATTCCATTGAAGTTATTCATTTGCAGAGACCTAACGCGTGCGGAATGTGTCAGGCCTTAGATGTGTACGCGTGGCTTTGCTTTCTCTGTGGTGCTGAGGTGTCTGAATGGCAGCTTCAGGCCTGCCTAGTGAAGGTGGTGAGTTAAATAGCCCTAAAGTCTTGGAGGAGCTGCTTTTTTTGCATCCTCCTGCTGTTGGAGAGGAACCAGGTAATGTTTCGGTGTGTTGCATGCTGGAGCTGTGAGAGGCATCAGCATGGAGCAGGAGAGGGACAGAGCTCCCAGGGAATGCTGGCAGCCACTCAGCCTTGCAGTTTGGTCTCAAGGGAGGATGTGGTGCTTGGCTGTCACCATCTGCTGCAGCACTCTCAGCCTCCGGGGAACTGCTTCACTGTCAAGGTTTCCCCCCACCTCTGTTGTGGTTAATGGTGGGATTTATTTATATTTTATTCCATCTGTGCTGTAGAATTACTAAGTTCTCTCCTTTGCAGGCTGCTCCCCTCCCTTGGAGCATCCATCAGGTTCCCTCAGGGAGTGGCAGCAGTTCTGTGGAACTGATACTTCCCCCTCCAGGCAGACAGGGATGCTTGGCATCTTCACCTTTAGGATCTCTCCTGTTTGAGGGGGAAGAGAGAGAGGAGCAGGCAGAGGAGACACAGTTCAGAATCAAGTGGAATTCTAAAGGCAGGGAGTTTTTTATTACCATTTACTGTTTTTACTGTGGGAGTACTTCAGTCCTCCGCTAAAACCAGTGAAAAATGAGAAGGGATGTATGTTCAGTGAGCTGTGATTTCTTTGCTATCTCTATGTCCTGATAAAAAAATAGCTGTCCTGAGCTATAAATGGAGTTGAGGCTGCTCTAAGAGGGAAAGTGGAGCAAGAGAAGTTGAGTTTTACCTACAGGAAGGAGCTGAGCAACATCTGGGGTGAAATGCTCTCCTTGATCTGCTCTGAGCAGCAAGCAGCCCAGTTGTAAATATCTGCTTCACTCTCCTAAAGTTGTTGGCAATGCCCAAACCATGGGTCTGTCTTCTTCCAAGCAGGAAATCTCTGCTGAGAATGCTGGAAGGGAAAATGCCCCATCTTTCCATCTTCAGTGCTGCTGCAATAATGACTTGCAATTTCAGACCTCAGCAAAGAGGTTTAATTGAAGAATCAGGACTGTACAGTTTCTTTGGAATGTAAAGAAATCCACATAATTTTAACCATTAAACATAGGTACCACCAACTTAACACAAACACTTGTGCTACTGGTGTAGGTCATGTGAAGTTTTTCGATAGAGCTGTAAAGTGAGGAGAGTAAACATGTCCCCATTTTAAGTGGTGATTACTTACATACACACATTTATTCTCTTTTGCATTTGATACGTTGGAAAGGGTCCTCTGGGAACTTGGCCCTAATGTGGCACAATTCTTTCTTGTACATAAACACCTCTCTAAGGTATTAATTTACCAACTGATTATCAAAACGAAATTAATGAAAAATGTATATAGTGGTTGTGTTTTTGCTGAGTTGATACTGGCTTAGAGGCTTGGAAAAGAAATATTTGTAATATGCACCTTTATTTCTAGAGATGAGATTAAATGGAAAATTAATCTGCCCTCATGTTTACTTCTGAGGATGAGGGTTGAGGTAACAGCAGAACATGGACAAACCTTTCTAATAATTTGTCTTAATTATGTGCTGCTTATAAATAGGTCATATTTTCTCTTTAACCGGCTTTTGAAAGCAACTTGGGTGCTTATTTACCAGCACTTTAGCAGAGTTTGTTAATATCTCTAGAAAATAAAATCTTGGATTTATAAGGATAAATAGATTGGATAAGAGACCTTCAAGTGTTCATAATTCTTAAGTTTTAGACCCTTCTTTGTTTCCTGGAAAGTTCAAATCTAATTTGCAAAACCCCTGTATTAAAACTCCTAAGAAGTTTTGTTACCAGTAAGAAGTATTAGTGATGCACATAGAAAACTCATAACAAAAATGAAAATGAAATCTGGCTCGTGATGACTCAGAGTCTTATGTTTTGAAATCAAGGACAACTTTTGGGAAACTGGTTTTTGTTCTTTCTTTGGTTTTTTAAGTCTTAGTTTTTAGAAGTTCTTTGAGAATAGTATACTGTCTTTAGTTGGGATGGAGTTAGTTTTCCTCAGTTCATATGGGGCTATGTAGTAAAAAGAGGAAGGTACCAAACCAGAACTTTTCCCCAGAAATTGGTTATGAAGGTAAAACTACATTGCAATTGAGACAGATTCATTCAGCCAGGAAAATGCAAGGCTTACTTCACTTAAAAAAAACACGAAAAACAAAAAAGGGAATCAAAACCAAGAAGGAAGCAAGGAAGACAGACCTAGGCCACCATGGGCCACTAGCAAGACACTGGCGCAGTCTCCTGATGGTTTAGGTGAACCTCAGGCAGTAAATACATTGTACAAGAGGTGCTGTAAACACATCCTGATGGGAGACTTCTCCAAACATGCATCATGTGAATTCCTGTTATTATCATATATTGGATTTCTAGCAGCTTTTTTCAGAGCTTACCAACCTTAGTATGTGATGTGGAGCAAACATGATAGCAGCAGGCAGCTACCTGGGGGATCTCAGGTGGATGAGAGACACGTGGCTTAAGACAGGGAATGAAGCAATCATTTTCTCAAATAACTAAATCTGATCTTTCATCTACTCAGTAGCCTAGATTTATTTTTTGGAATATCAGAGGAATTTCATAGTGGAATTTTAAAATTTTCTGCCTGCTGGTTTCAATGAAGTTAGAATTGAGATTCTCTCTGTGATTAACAATGTCTTTCTAACACAAAAATGAGGTGCAAGAAATATAAGAAACCTTGTTTGAAATTATGCTTTGAATAGTACTTTGGCTGATGTTCTTCTTGTTTCAAAATACTGGAAAAGTATTTTTGAAACAATCAATGCATTTCAGGTTTGATTATTGGTCAAAAAAGAACCCTGGTAATTTTTGGAAAGGGAGTAGATGTGCACTGCCTAAAAATGTGAAGTGTTTTTAGGAGTGAACTATTTCTGTACAGAAAAACATGTAACATGCTTTGTATATTTATTTTAACTTGTGCTGCAAACCTGTGTTTTCTTTCTAGCAAGTGTAGAAGGAAGCAGGTTGTGTTATTGGTATTTTTGAGCAATTTCAGTTCGGATATTTGTAGTAAGGTTCAGACTGCGTATTTCCAGATGTGATTTTTTGGGGGGATATTTTATAAACACATACTATTTTCTACTGATTAACTTTTTTAATAATGTATTTTTATATTTGCTCTTGTTTTTCATAGCATGTGCTAAACTTCATTTTGTGTTATTTGGAAATGTTACTATTTTTCAAGAGTTCGTGATTTGTAGAGGGACACTCTGATTTGCAAAGATAGTCTAAAATTCATAACTTGAGGATTTTTTGCCCTCTGTCAGATAACATGTACAAAACAGAATTATTGCAATTGGCCAAACACTGTTCTGACTTTAACCCTGCCTTCAGGTGGAGTTTTCTGTTCCTGTTTTGTACAGACACTGATAGTGAGGGGGAGAACAATGCACATGGAAAGTTACAGCTCTTTTGCTCAGTGACTTGCTGTTGTTGGTATTTTCCTATTTTTAATCACTTCAGACATGAGGATAGTTAGGGCAGTTTAATTCTCACAGTCCTTCCCTTGACCTTTTTTTTGAATACTCTTTTCTTTGGGACTTTGTTGAGGATATTTAGTCTAATCCTCATTTAATCTAAGGCCCCAATGCTCTCAGGCAAAAGCTGAGATGTGCCTTTAGGTTTAGCCCTGGTACTGTATTTATATATTGAGTCTTGTGTGTATAGATGGACTGTGCTCTGTAAGCTGTAATAATTTGAGACTGTTCTGACTTTTTTAGGCTCTTCGTCTCAGTAATGTGGCTATGGCAAAAACTACCACTGGTCAAATAGTAAACCTGCTGTCAAACGATGTGAACAAATTTGATCAAGTAAGAAATATTTTACAGATCTTTTCAAGGGGCTGAAGAAACTGTGGGGTTGGAGATAAGAAAGTTCTGTTTAAAACTGGTGATAAAACGTTTCTAATGAACATTACTTCTAGTTTTTTCTTAAACATAGAATTTTTTGTGCTGGATGGGACTTTGAAGACCATCTAATTCCAGGCCCCCCCTCCCATGGACAGGGACACCTTCCACTAGCAGGCTGCTCATAGTCCCATTCAGCCAGACAGAAGTACCTCCTAAATGTTACTAGGGGTTTAATTTGTTGGCTAAGATGAAAAGCTGATTTTTGATTCCCAACTATTTGTTTAGGTAACAATTTTCTTGCACTTCTTGTGGGCTGGACCACTTCAAGCTATAGCAGTAACAGTACTTCTCTGGATGGAAATAGGCCCATCATGTCTTGCAGGAATGGCAGTTCTGATTATTCTTCTTCCTGTGCAGACTTGCATTGGGAGGCTTTTTTCTTCCCTCAGGTAAGGCTTCATGTTTTGGGTTGTAGCTATTTTCTGTGCTAGGTTTTAAAATGTGCACATTGGGTGGAGGCAGAATATTAGCTTGTGTCTGGTGATATTTTTTGTGGTGTCTGTTATCTTTGCTGATGTTTTTTATAGTTGCTAATGTGAGATGTCTGAATTTCAGATTATGGACTTGAAGTGGTCTGTCTTCCAAACATGCTGAAAATATCTGCTACTCATTAGCTATCCAGTACATTAAAAGAGTCTGACTATTTCTGTAGCTACTTTGCTGTAGATTGTGGCATAGAATTGTGAAACTTGAGCTTTGCCTTCCTTCAGTGTTTCCCAGGGAGTGGTTACTCCAAAGGGGATGTAGTCAGCCCTTGTCTGTGTGACCTACTGGGCTGGTACAGGAGTTGCAGCAGAAAGCTCTGGAAGTTTCTTGTTCAAAGATCTTGCTCTCTCTCCTTCTTGACAGAGAGAAAAAAGGGGAAGGAACTGAGAGAGAAGGGAAGAAAAATTTTTCATAGTGGTTTTGATGACAGCTATGAGGTTTCCAGCTGCAAAGTTCTAGACTGTGGAGATAAGAGTTTGGAGTAATTTTCCATTATCAGACAAATTTCATTTGTTTTTCTGTAACTTTGTCCTAAAAAATCTCAGCGAGTCTGCCTCTGATGGGATTGTTGAGGCAAGTTCTTGCATCCAAGTTTTCCATTTCTTGTGTAATTAGCCATGCTTGACTTACATTATGACTTTACAAAAAGCTTTTACATCTAATTGGAAATATTTTTATGTTCCTTTACTCTATACACATATGCTTAGGAGTATTAGGCATCTTCCTTTTCATCTTTTGTTGAATGGATTCCTTTCAGCTCTTTGGATAAGTAAAGTTTCTTTAAGTGAGTTACTGGTTTTTTTTTCAAGTTGTGTTTCAAGACAAGTTTTCTAGACATACTGAGCCTGGTATTGCCACTGCATGGCCAGGTATGAAGAGAGAGATGAGAATTACAAAATGAAAACAACTCATAGACCTCTTCATTTGTAGCCAGTGTGTTAAGTCTTCAGCTATTACATTCATGTGCTGTTTCTCAAATAATGTTCAAGGGCTATTTCTCAAATAATGATCCATTCGGAGTCCTCTGTGAAATTCTAAAGACTTTTCTTTTTATGATACAGCCTGTTTGTAGAACACTTACCGTATGTTCTTAGATGTGTATTTTCACTGCATGTGCAATATGCATGCATAAGTATCAAGCTACTTCATTGTTGTTTTTCATTAGTTCTAAGTTTTTGAGGTTTGAGTCAATAATTAAAATACCTAGTGCTTAGCTAGTGCTTTATCCATGGTGGCAGGCTTTAATATCCTTGTTTGGCAGATGGGAAACTGAGGGACAAAGGGATTAATGGCCTTGTCCAGGGTCAGACAATAGGGTGACAAAAATCTCTTTCCTGAAGGTATGTATTTTAAAAATTAATCAGTGGCAGAGTAGCAGTGTTTGAGGTTTTTTTACCCATTCAGTAACAGCCACTTGTTTGGATGCAGTGCAAGGGAAAGAATTTGTTAACCAGAAAAGCTTCTGCTTGTCTCCATGTGCACAGGTCTTTTTCTTTGCGAAGAGAAATGTGCGATGAACAGAAGGAGTTAATGGTAAAAGTGGAATAGATTTTGGCTCTGTAATGATGAGTGTGTTCACATGGCAGTTGCTGGGAATCTGCATGGATTTAAAGAAGGCAGCCTATGAAGAAGTAATTTAAGGATTAAAGTTTTTGCTAAAATCCAGGTGTGCTCGATGTGGCAGTTAGTTTGTGCTGTTAATCAGCATTGTTCTTGTGACTCAGTCGTGTAAACACACACGCACACCAGTTCATGAGGCAGCCATGGGCCTCAGAGCCCTGGGAGTTTGCAGATACGGACTCAGTATCCTGTGGAATGGTATCCACTGTACTCTGTGGATTTGCTTTTACTTGCACAAGTATGAGGAATTTTGCAAAATAGACATGGTCTAATACATTATTTGAGAAACAGTTAAATTATTGGACTGAAGACCATTTTATATGTGTTTTATTCACAAGAGCTGGATGTTTTCACTGCTTAGTCATGCAACTGTAGTATTGTTATTTAAAGTCCTTTTTCTTGAAGATGAAAACTGTGTTTAACTGCTGTGTCAGACATAATTAAAACTCACAAAATATGCCTTGTGAAAGCAAAAAGGAATTTTGTAGCTTGCTTAATTTAGAATGGTTTTTAGCATAACAGAGATACTAAATTTTTTTCTCAGACAAAAAAATTTAAGGTCCTTTCTTATTGCATTCTTGACATGCTTTGTGAGCATGTATTGGACTGATCTGTTCGTACTCTGAACTTAATATTTTTAAAACCAGGGACATGTCTTTCTCTGTGGTAATTTATCATCAATGCACTGGATGTCTGTTTACTTGAAGCCATTATACAATATCACTGAGCCTGTGGCTTCTGGTATGTACATACAGAATATGCTTATTGCAAAGTAGGGGAGTGTAACTCAAAAGAATTTTAAAAAAGACCGCTCTCTGAATCTCCTGGGCATTTTAAAGCAATTTGAAACAGGATGCTGACTATGATGACATTTTAGCAGGAAAACTGCAGAATTGATTTATGAGAACTACAGCCTTTTTGATTTGCACTGTTTTGGAAAAGAAACCTCTGTTAACTTTATTATTTTCTGTCATCCTCAACTTTCTGTTATGTGGAGACCAAGCCTGGAAGTTAGGTTGCTTTCAGGACTGTAGGTGAGAATTCTTTACTGCTGCAGAGACATGAGCAACATATGATAATTTTTCCTTTTCCCAGTGGTAGTGTGTGTATGGGGAAGAAATGACGAGCTACTACATTCTTTAAGGAATTGTTTTTCTGTTACTGTTTCTTTTTGAAAAAGGAGAAGATGAAGTAGCAAAGATAATCTTCATTCCATGTTGGTGTGATTGGTTTAGTCTTAGTTATTTTCCTCAGTGTTATTAAGAATCTGTGATTGCATTAGGGCTGAGTTTCTAAATGCCTTTTGTCACTTCCCTTGTATAAATATTTTTTTTAATGCCCTGCTTCAACCATCCTAACATTTATGGAATGCTGGTGCCGAGAAGTTTTTTTAAAATGATGAGTAGGTGCTTGAAATTCTTTCAACTTGTGTTCTTTAATTATGGTGATTTCTACCAGTGTATCAGAGAAATCTTGCAGGGGACAGGTTTGGCTGAGAAAGCCCAATCTCCTCCTCTAAAAAGATTTGAATTTTTTTTAATGATCCATGTAGCTTAACTTTCATTGGTGTATGCAAAAAGAAGTAATTTAGCAAGTAAAGGTATGTTTTATCAAAATAAGGTCTACCATAGCTCTCCAGGTGCAACGTGTTTGTCTACATCAAGGAATTCAGAATTATAATAGGATCTATTAGCATGATTTA
This sequence comes from Thryothorus ludovicianus, assembly GCA_013397245.1. Lineage (NCBI taxonomy): Eukaryota > Metazoa > Chordata > Aves > Passeriformes > Certhiidae > Thryothorus > Thryothorus ludovicianus. Next base: position 698,121 of record VZTB01014422.1, on the reverse strand, counting down.
TGTATCCATTATGTGGCTTCTAACTTTCAATGCTTTTTTCCTAATTAAAGATGTGATTGTATTATTTAATTATATACATTTTTCATTTTTTCCATCAATGCAAACATAGTGTGGGACTAAAACAGATATATTTAAATTAGTGTTAATTACAATTAGTGCTTAAATAATATTTATTTTTTTAAAGAAACCATATCTAGATTATCTAATGAATTATAGCTCATGTACTAAGTAATCTCTGTTTCAATTACAGTTAATCCTACAAAGTCACAAATGAGGCCAGTTTCTTTAGCAACATCAAAAGAACTTTATGATAATTGTTTTGTCATTTTGAAATCTTTTTAATTTCTGATTTTTGTTTAAATCTAAATGCAGTGAACAACAGATATGTTGTTTAAGGAATGCTGCGTTTTTGCACAAACTGTCATATAGTTCTGAACATTGAATCAGCTCTCAGTTCCCTGAGAACCCAGAGTACAAACATACCAAGTCTGTCAGCTTTAAGATACTGGTCTTGAGGAAAACCCTTTAATGCAATTACAGTTTTGTGAATTGTCTTTGCAAGTAAAAGCAAAAACTTCGTAAGTATGTTATGTGATCATAAATTGTCTTCTTTAGGGAATCTGAGAATTTTTCCTTTGTCCTATTTTCAGAAGCAAGACAGCTGCCTTAACAGATGTCAGGATTAGGACCATGAATGAAGTGATAAGCGGTATGAAGATAATAAAGATGTATGCTTGGGAAAAATCATTTGCAGAACTTGTGAATGGTTTAAGAAGGTAATCCTGGAAAGATACAGCTTGATGTATGACCAGTGTCATTTTCCATTTTTTAGATGTGAATAAGTGTTGTATTTTGTGCTTTAAAATGCAGTTTGCTTGCACTTTTCAAGCTTTAAAAAAAAATTTTATATAGCAAGAGTGGAGGAATGGAGATACATTCTAAGGGAATAAAAAAATTAAAAATCCTCCAAACTTCAATAATTCAGACTTTTTATGCTTCCTTCTAACAGTTGTGTTCAAAATAACCAACTAATAAGTTGTAGCAGTTGTAATGCAGAAATTTCATCCTCCTTTTTTATACATTTTATTACTCAAACCACCTCGGAAAGGTAGAAGGAAGAAGGACAGCAGATCAGAAATTCCCTTGTTATTCAACAAGGCCAACTGAGTTTGGTATCCTAAGACATTTCATTTCAGAGGTTCTTTGACATCGGATTAAAACATATTAATTTGATCTTCAGTCAGTATTTGCCCTTTTACTTGACACTGTAGTGCTAAAAGTCAACTGTAGGAGTTCGGGTACATATTTCTTCTAAACTGATTTTCATGTCATGTCCCTCTCCAACATATGAATGGAAGGTTGTTATCCTGCTGCAGGTTATCTGACTTTTTCGTTGTAAATGTTTTATTTTGGAAATCCTTTTCTTAAAATAAATTTTTTTCCTTTACATCCATGTGCAGGCTTGCAAACTTGCAAATGTTCCTTCCCATGCACATAATTGTTTCCTCTGTTGGATTATAGGATCCTCTGCTGATGGAATGTTCATGACTGATGGGAAGCTTTACTGTCTTACTTGGAGCCAGAGAGGATATTTGTTTTTTGAAAGCTTCCACAGTGGGTGTATTCACATCACTAAAAATTTTAGATTTCCACATTCAACACCTCATTAGGATTAGAGGCTTCATTTTTAATGTTGGAAAGAAATTAGATCTTCCAGAGCACATCTTGAGCCCTCTTTCCTTACTTGAACTGTGTTGTGGAAAACTGTAATTAAAAGTCTTAAATTTAGCCAGATGCTTTATTGTCCAGTATTTCTACATTGGCCCTTGACACTGACTAAGATGCCATCTGAACTCCTCCATTGCTCTTTTTTCTTGTGTCTGTCTGTATTAGTTTCCTTTTATGTAAGTTTGTGCCTCAAGACAGTGTAATATATTACATGCAGCCTGCAGGTAGGCTGTAATTTATCTGGTATTTATGGAGAGTAGCACAAAAAACTTGCAGCTTATCCACAGATAATAAGAGGATTATTAAAGGGTGGGAAAAGAGTTTCATCCAGGGTTGTAGAAGTAATTGAATTAGACTCAATTCAAATAGTTTACATACAAATGTTCCTTCTCTGTACTCTGGAGGAGATCAGAGATTGTGAACCCTTAAGCTGAAAAAATAAGTCTTTGAAACTCTTTAAAAGTCTGTCAGTTCAGCCAATTTGGCAAGTATAGTGGGAAAGTTGCTTAACTAGTTTTCCAGTAGTGCATCCTGCATCCTTTTCTTCATTAAGTGGTTACTTAATTTACTTCAAATTGTATAATCACAACTTGAGTTTCTAATCTTAATGTATAGTTGTCCTGGTTTAGGGCAAATTTGGGAGGGGGGAAGAAAGGAAAACAAACAAACCTCTAAATGAACCACCCCTCCCCTTAGCTGAATTGGGATAGGAAAAAAATTTCCTTGGTAGAAAGTGGAAAAAGTTGTTTATTTAACAGATAAAGCACTCCCCAGCCCAACAAACGAAGGAACAACCCTGAACAACAAAAACCTCTCGCCGCTCCGCAGAGATGCCACAAAGTCTCTCTCGTAGCTGTAGCTCGGTTTAGTTGCTGTTGGTTCCTCTGGTGGAGAGGCCAGGCCCAGGCCAGGCCCGGTGGCCAAGGGCTGAGCTCCTGGTGCCCTTTTGGGTGTTTAGTCCAGAGCAGGAAAAAAAAAGTTCAAGAAAAGGACAAAAACGCAGTTCGGAGAACTTCTCTGCCTCGGCTAGCAAAAAAACTAACAAAAAGCAAAGCAGAGCTCTCTTGTGCTGTCCACACCCTGCTAAAAGCACAGGCTGTGTGTGAGTCCGAAAAAAAAACTGCAGACCCTTATCTTTATGTTTTGAAAACAACTGCCTCAGGAATTCCAGTGTGTCTTCTTCACTCTCAGATCCAATTTTTAAAGGTACAACACTTATTTCTGAGCGAAACAGATGAATGGGGATACAATTTAGCATCAACCCAGGACAATAGTTCCAAGTGGAAGGCAATCAAGATGTTCCCTAAGAATTTCCAAAATATATGGAAAGAGATATTAGGAATTGTTTTGGGATTTTATATTTGATAGTATTAAGTAGACAAAAAGTGGAATATATGGGGAATATATAAGTTGTTGTGACTCTCTTGAGAAAGAAAAATGATTATATTAATAAGGGAAGCCTGATAGCATCCACATTGTAGTAGATGATAATGCAGTAACATTTTGATGATCGGACTTGTTGAGTCATTTAGAAGTGGAAACTGCAATTTAACTGAAATGGAAATTGAGAACAAATGCATCAGCAGCTTTTCAGTTGCTGGAGGGAGACTTATGTGTCTGTGCAGTACTTCAATCACTATTTAGCTTGGGCAATGACTGACAGAACAATTGGCCTCACAGATCAGTATTTTCTTAATTTATGAACCAGAATTCCTAGAGCAAAAGGAGCCAGGAGCAGGGTCCAAACTGGGGAGGATTTAGACTGAGATGAAAGGAAATACTCTAAATCCTGTGATATAGCTTGAGGAGCAGCAGCTAAATAATGGCAGATACTTGGGCCATGGGCAAACTCTTGATCTTCTGGAAATTGCCCTGTTTTTTTCCTCTGCAGAATATGTGTTGGTCTTGTCATGAGTTTTGTGACTGAAGTCTACTGGACTTTGATGTTGGAAGGATAAAGAGTTTGTGGGTGCTTGGCCTTTATACAGGTTTTTTTTCGCTCTTTGCTATTGCATGCAGCCCAAAAATATTTGAGGCAGATTAGAATCTGAATTAAAACACTAGTTTGACTAGAGAAGAAAAAAAACAGTACGTTGGTTTTCTGACTCTGAAAAATTGTTTTCTATAGCTATTAAGATATTAAATATAATTAATTTCTCCTCTGAATTTCCAAGCCTCTTAAATTCTGGTTGATTTTTTTTGTTTGTTTTGGCGTTTTTTTATGTGTGTTTTTTTGTGGTTTTTTTATTTGGTTTTGGTTTTGTTTTGTTATTTACCATATAACATGTTTTCTTCATGGTTGTTTGCATATGAGTTGAGGTGTTGCAAGGGGAGGAGAAAGGATATGAAAGTAAAATCCTGAGAGGGGGTTTCCCTCATCATATCGTTGGGGGTAGCAGTAATGGGAGAAATTGATTTGTTTCTGTTTTGCATTTTCAGGAAGGAGATTGCCATGGTTATGAAAAGCTCCTACCTTCGAGGACTGAACTTAGCCTCGTTCTTTGTGGCAAGCAAAATAACAGTGTTCATGACTTTCATGGCCTATGTCCTGCTTGGCAACGTTATCTCTGCGAGCAAGGTGTTTGTGGCAGTGTCCCTGTACGGGGCAGTGAGGCTCACGGTGACCCTGTTCTTCCCCGCCGCCGTGGAGAGGGTGTCCGAGTCCGTGATCAGCATCCGCCGAATCAAAGTAGTGTGACTCACTGGGAGGGGGTGTGGATTCCTTCTCTCACTCTACCTTTGTTTGAATGTCAACTGACAAATGCAGCAGCCCTGCTGTGGTTTTGCAGTTTGGGATTTGTGGTGAAATAACCTGATCAAGAAACAGAACGTGTTGCTGCGTGTGTAGGTACAGGAAGCACGACATGCGCTGTAGGGTAGGCTGAGATGTAGGAGAAAAGTGTGCGTGGCAAAGAGGTGTTGTAGGCATTTCTGAAGTAAGAGGAGCATGGGTGCAGATATGCAGGCATGCTGGGATTGGGATTTGAAGAACAAAGCAGGCAGAGGGGAGCTATAGAATTCGTATTTCATGCTGCAGTACCCTGTCATCCATGGGGGAGAGGTGTGAGCCCCAGTTTCTGCCTTGTGGCTGCTTTCAGTGCTGGAGTGAAGACTCAAATTCAGTAAGAAGGAGCATTGGTAGTGCTGATGTCTGCTGCTAACAGAACACGAGTGTGTTGTACACCACGGACTGCTGTGTTAAAATGCTTGGCTTCTCACTGCACTCTGTAAAAATGCCCACCAGCTGGAGTCTGGGCAGTACCTCTGTGCCTGTAAAAGCCTAGCAGTAATCTCCCTGCCTTCCCATGGCTCCTGACTTCCTCCTTCTGCTTCCTCTTAGTTACTGCTTTCTCTAAGTCTTCAGCAGCTATCTCACTTCTGCAAACTCTTGACTAAGTACTTGTTACCTAGTCTTGACTTCTGCAGTCAAGATGTTCCTTCTCTTCCCAAAATATTGTCTGCTGCTGCCTGTTTAAGGTCCTTAGGCTCCACGAATCAAAGGATAAAAGAATTTTTTGGGTGCTGTCATAAAATTGTGGTAGCTGTTATCCTTGAAAGTTTTCTGTGGAAATAACCCTTTTCCTTTCTAAATGCACTTGGGCTATTTATAATCTGGCATCGGGCAAGGTGTGGTAGAAGTGTGGCTATAGTACAAAGTGCATGCTTATGCAAATTGAAGGAAAAGTTCCCTGAGTGGGATATAATGTAGAATAGAAGTGCAGTAGTGAAAGTGCAATGAGCCAGTTGTGCAGATGTAAGCAGGTTTCTTTTTTTGTTAATATCCTGGACTTTAAAATCAGGAAGCGTCCAGATCATGTTCTGTCTTCTATTGGCCACTTGAAAAATGCTTAATAGAGACAGTGGACAGCTGCCTGCTCTGTCCTCATTATTATTGCAGTGAAATAACATAAGCCTTTGCCATCAAAGCAGTGCAATGAAAAGGTGTTGCAGTGGTTTCTCCTCTTCTGTGTGGAAAGAAGGAGTTAAGCAATTTTAAAAGTTGTTAGTGATTCAAGGCAGAGACAAGACAGTTTCTTAAGATCCATTTCTTTTCTGGAATTCTTTATTGAGCACTGATTGTTGGAGACCTTTCCTATTGTATCTGCACTTTTGGAGGTTTTTTGGGAGAGAGAGCTAGCTAGTTGGAGGTACACTGCTGTAGTTGTGCATTACTTTGGAAATGTAGTTCTTTGATCAGTTCATGGTTGTTTTTTCCAACCCTGTAATTCATGTTCTGTATGCTGCTTTCAAAAAATGTGTTTGAGTTCCTTTCCCATTCTCAGTCTCACTTTAGGCAATATCCTCTGCTTTTTTTTTAATTGCAGAATTTTCTGATGCTTGATGAGGTCTCACACTTCAAGCCACAACTGCATGGCAGTAATGAAAATATCATTCTTCATGTTCAAGATTTGACTTGCTATTGGGATAAGGTAAATTTACTTATATATTAAATATATTGGTGCTGCTGGCATTTGAAGTCTAAAAAGCAGTGTATATATGTATAGTGTGCTGATACTTTGTATTCCATCCTTTGAGAATCCTTTCAGTATGTTAAGCTAACTGTAGAATAGTACTGAAAGTACCTCTTAAAAGCAGCTATTCCATAATACTATACTAAAAGAAAAATTTTGTGTTTCTCAGGGAAAATATCTCTTTTTATTAAGCAGCACTGTATTGTGGCTGAGGTATTTGAATTGGAATTAAGGACAGACAGCACAGCAAGGTGGGCCTTATTGTGTGGGGGTATTTTTTGTGAATTGAATGCAGTAATCTAGAGCCAGTATGATATTATACTTCTCACAACAAATTTGAAAGCTTTAGAGATGAGTCAGCACATATTTGTTGCTCTGTATTTTGAGATTGTTCAGCTGCACATTTTTTCTGCTTAAAATGCACCCAACTCATCAAAATGGCTAGAAAAAAGGACAATAAACGTGATAAATATATTGTATATCTCTTTTATATAAGAAAGGCCAAGGGTGACTGTTTTAAAACTTTAATTGCTCTGGTAAGCAGCAATTTGTTGGTGCTATTGCAACCTGCCTGTGTCCTCACACAAGAGAGACTTCAGTCTCCATTACAAGTGCTGGAAGCTCTAAAAGTGACTTTTGCATATAAATGTAATGCAAATAAGACATCACATATTTCCCTTTCTAAACCCTGTGCCCTTGCCTGTGATGTGTCCCAAGGAAGATCAGGTGTGAAAACTTATGCAAGGATCTACCTACTTGCAGCTACTCAGCTGCAAAAGAAAGTTGCTGTTTTCTTCTGTTTTACTTTCTCAGACTTCTCTGTGGCATCAATATTTCTGAGGCATTCACCAAGTTTTTAAAAATTAAGTAGTATGAAAGACTTGATTGTGAATACATTCTAATGCAAAATGCAGTGTATTGCATAATCTTTGTTTTCTTCTCAAACTGTCTTTGGTACCACTATTAACGATTTATGGGAAATGGTTGCATAAAGTGCCCATAAAACACTTTTTAAAAATTTTCCATTAGTTGTTTATATTGCATAAAGCAGGGTAGCATGACTGGAATTACTGGTTTCCTTTCAGTTAAAAAAAACCCAAGCCATCCACAAAACTGTTAATGTAGCTTTCATGTTGATATTTAATTGCAGTGTGCATGGGAGAACAGTTCTCTCAGAACTGTTAAGATCTGCTCAGAAACTTTCTATTATATACTCTTAAAATTATGCAAAATAGTTTTACAGACTTGCTCACTGAAAGAAGTGGTAGGTTCTAATAGAGTAATCAAAGGAATGATATAAATATGTTATCTTTGTCAAGTAGCAGGCTTAGCTTGCTACCCTGACTAGGTTTCTCAAGACCCTTTGGATATCTGTACAGACACTGTACAGTGGGATGATAATATTTTTTTATTTTTTAGAGATTGTGTGCTGAAAGTGATACTAGTAAAACCAACCAAGAGGCACCCCATGAATACAAAATCTCTGGGATTAAAAAAGTGATTATTAGCTACCTCTTTAGGAAAACAGCCTAACATGGTGTGTTACAGTTTCTCTAAAGATAAACAAAACCAGTTAGTTCCTGGTCACATTCTTGTTTTACTTAGGCAAGTACTGAGTACTACAGGCTAGTTTGATACCAGCATGGAACTAGGGATTTTTCAGTACAGCTTTTTACTGATGTTCCTTGAATTTACAGAACAGTCTGTCTGCTCAGTTGAGCAACTTCAGATTTAAAGTCTCAGCATTTGAGCAGAGGCGATATTTATCCCTTGTAATTTTAGTCCTTACACGAGAAGCCAAAGTTGTATGGTGCTTCTATGCAATATATGATCTCTTAGGTGGGCAAAACTATTTCATTTTCTTGTCTGTATAACATGTCTGCCCAAGCTAACCTGTGGAGTGAATCCTGAAGGGATGATTCTTGTGTCCTCTTGTCCTTGCATTTTCTGTCTGTTCCCTTGGGTTGTTTATGCTAGTTTGTATGACCTTGGGGTGAAGCAATTCAGAGGGATAAAGCAATAGAAAATGAGTCACTTTTAATGAGATTACTTTTCTGATAGCTGAGTCCAGGAACAGGGCATGCAAGGTTAGGCAGAAGAGTGAAAGTTGACAGGGCACAGGGGAGCTGGGACATTTGTGATAATGAGCTGTCAGGTGAACTTAACTGCAGTATTAGTCTGTGCTCTAATTTAAGTGCCTCAGTTTAGTGCCTAAAAATAGGTGTGATGAATTCAGGACAAATTGTCTTTAATTATAAGGAATGCTATTTTGCAAAAATATCATGCCCCTTACGTGCGTGTGGCTGTGCTGTTTGCTTGAATTACTACTTTTGTGTAGGCTCTATGATAACTTCCAGTACTGCTTTAAAGTATAGTATGGCAGTAATAGTTCAAAATAGTTTTAAAAAATAGTTTAAAAACTTCTAAAAAATACTTCTGTAATATTTTTTTGGCTCTTATGTTATATTTTGTTAAAAGTTTTGATGTGGGTGGAGATGTCTTTGCACTTCTGTGAATACAGAAACACAACTGCAGGAGATCTGAAGAGGGGCCTGTGTGTCTGAAAGCTTATTTATTTCTTCCATATGGACGTTGATTTAGGAAGAGATATTTTCTCTTTCTACAAATTATGTGTTAAAAAAATAAAATCTTTGGCTGCCATAAATTAGTAGCGTTCTCGTGACCTTAGCCCTAGGTGAGCACTCGAGCTGTGTACTCTGCACAGAAGAATCAACTTCGAGGTCAGATGCTTGGCTGGGGCGGGTGGTGGGAAAAGGTGCAGGGAAAAGGAAAAAAGTCCCGTTGGTGCCACCTCGTGGAAATTTCCAATGGCAGCAGGAGTGGTTTGGCAGAGCTGCACAAGGAGCCCGCGTTCAGCTTCTCGCAGCCTGAGCATCTCGTGGAGCCCTGCGGTGAGTCCGGGAGCTCTGGCAGCGGGGCTGCCTGCCACGCTTTTCTCCTGGCACAAATGAGCACATACGTGTGTGCTATCCCAGCCAGGAGATGTGGATGGATACTGGACTTCTGCTTCTTCCCAAATAGTTTGGAATGAATCGCAGGCTTCTTCCTTTTGCAGTCCTAGAACTTATTTTTGTCTTGTGTCATCTTTTGTGTGGAGTTAGAGTGATGGCCTTTTCAGCCACTTGAAATTCAAAAGATGACTGGAGATTTTAAGGTATTCTTAACTTTGCTCTTCTGTTTTTGGAGCATAAGGCTGGGTTTTTGTTTGGTCCTTGTTTTGGGGGGGCGGGTTAATGCATATATTTTACTGTTTGCATTTTAGTATCAGTCATGCTTAGTGCAGGTGAAGATGCAGGTAAAGGCAGATTCTGTTACAAAGGTGTCTTGCTTTAATGGGAGGGAGCTGCACCAGGTCCTTAGAAATTGCTGTTTAGCACAGCTGTTAAAGACACAAGCATCCTTTATTTCCACAAGTAAGCATTTTTGCAACTTTGATAGAAGAGGTGCAAAATATGTTGGGAGATAAGCTCATCCATAACATAGAGGGTAGGCATACTAGAAAGGAATGTTAAACAGACAGTCCTAGGGTAGTGTGAGTGAATATCCAGGATAAAGATGAAGGTGTGTAAAATCAAATGGCATTGTTCTGGTTTTACTTTGGATAGAGCCTTGACTAGAGCAAGCACAGCCCTGGCTTTCCTGAGGCTCTGAGAGCCTCAGCCCTCCATTTATCTGTGTGCTCATTGTGCTGGGCTGGCAGTGCTGGTGTGGTGGCCAGCACAGAGCTCGTGTTTCCAAGGCTGCCACCCAGATACGGGAGCTCTCAGGAAGCCCTTGGTCTCCTTATTCCTCGAATGTTGTTTTAGCTGTGTTGCGTCTTCTTGGTGAAGCATGAGGGTCTTTCAAAAGTGTGAATTACTGAAAGGGCAAAAACCATATGCCTGAAAATGTGCTGGGTGTATAGACTGGTAGTTTATAGGGTTGCATGCACATTGTTTTCTGTTTCTAAATATTTATTTTGATGGTTTGTATTTCATTATCAAATCTTGGCTTTTTCTCCAATCCACAGAGTTTAGAAACCCCAGCACTTCAAAATATTTCATTTACTGTCAGACGAGGGGAATTACTGGCTGTGATTGGACCTGTAGGAGCTGGAAAAGTAAGTCTTAATATTTACACCATTTATGAGGCTTTTGAGTCTATTAAATGTGAAAACTAAGAGTCTGGAAATATACTGTTCCTTTATGTGTATAATCACACATTCCACATCAGGATACTGGCATTTGAGATAGGACAATGTCCCTCTGGGTGGGGAGGAGGTTATGTGGAGCTAAACAGTATTTTTTGTGCTGCTTTAAGACTGCATGAAAAGGGGGCTGGTTAACTACTGTTAGCAGTAGTTTGAGACACAAGGTGAAATAGGCCATCATGCCAATAAACACTGCTCTAAACAAGTTTATGTGATGTCTTTAATGCAATCAAACTTTTCATTTTTTACTTTATTTTTTTTTAAAAATATTTTCCAGTCTTCGCTCTTAAGTGCCGTGCTTGGTGAACTGCCTAAAGACAAAGGTTTGATAAATGTTACTGGAAGAATTGCCTATGTTTCACAGCAACCTTGGGTGTTTTCTGGCACTGTAAGAAGTAATATACTGTTTGACAAAGAATATGAGAAAGAAAAATACGAAAATGTTTTAAAAGTCTGTGCTCTTAAAAAGGTATGGCTTTCTCTTTTTGTATTTTCTTTCCACGATTGTTATTTTTATTTCAGTGTTCTTTCAGACCCGTGGTACAAGCTGCAATGTGCAATATATGGAATTGATTGTTATAAGTAGCCTGTGAAATAACTCCTGTTGCTCATCAGAAATGTATCATTATTTTTGCCATCCTTTTGTAAGGCATCCTCTCGTAATTCCCAAAACTTCCACTAGGGAGAGGTATAGGATGTGTGAAGTGCTGACAAATTTGGGAAAAGCTGTTCCCTATTATTTCGTGTCATAATTACATTTCAGCCCTTTTCACACGTATTATGGCAGGGATATGTGCAAATGCAATAAGATCCAGAAAACAAACGATCGAGCTAGCACTCTTTCTGACTTTCTTTTTGTAAATATCCTGTATGCTTTCCTTTGAAATAAATGTTGTGTTTGCTGAGTATTACACGTTGCCAACAGCTATCAAAAGAACCTTAGGGCTATGTACTGGAGAACTTGCTGAACCCAAGTAGTTTTATGAATAAATATATTTGAAAGGTCTGTGTGCAAAGGAGTTTGTGACATGAGATATAGAGGAGGATTAAGCCAGATTTGTCAAGAAACAGACATTTTGCTTGGCAGCTAAAAAGGTTTTGTGCAGCATGTTATGATATTTCTGTCAGCAGCGACACAGGTGAAAAGCAGATGGTTACTGTAATGAATGTTTTCTGCTAGATTTTTACACTTGGTAGATAGTTTTAGTATCTCCTGCTGATATTCAGTCATGCTGTTTTCTAAACTTAAGGTTTTAATGACTTTAAAACATGCAGACAACATTAAAAAAATCCCTACTTCATATTGATGGTAGATTTGCTTTTATAGTTTTCTCACAAATTTATGTGCCTTATAAAAGCTGTGAATAAACTTTCAGAATATGTTTTGTAGCTTAATGTACAACTTCTATATTTCTTGAATAGGAAATACAATAATAGGACACAGAACACTGTATAATTTTGTTGTCTTATCCACAGTCCTGAGGTCTCAAATTAACCCAATCTGTGTGGTGAATGTTGTAGTTATTTTTCCTGTATACATTGCAGTAAAAATAAAAACAATGCAGTTTTTAAGGGACATCGGCAAGATGATTTACTGATAATAATTAATTCAGTTTTTATTTTTTGTGAGAGCTAATTTTGTTCAAATAAAAACTAATAAATTTACTGTTAGACTTTTTAGTATTTTTTTTTATTTTCTTAATCACCAGTAAATATTCCTTGTAAGACTAAGGATAGTAGTGCACTTTCCTCTGGCACAGCTGTAGAAAACTTGGACTTTAGGATCTCATCTATTTTTTCTACTTTCTCAATTACCTTTTGCTGAAAGTATAGAGTCATAAAGTAACTGCAGATACTACATTTAATATGAAACCTTATGTTTTAATGTGTTATGTTACTACTTTTCAAATTAGACATATTACATTGAAACAGCTTTGTCAGTCTCTGAAGTTAAAATGATTTTTTATAAAACAGTTTTATCTGTTCTTGCATGTTTACAGGACTTGGAATTATTGGCAAATGGTGACCTAACAGTAATAGGAGATCGTGGAGCTACTCTGAGTGGAGGACAGAAGGCCCGTGTAAATCTGGCCAGGCTAGTGGTTTTTGCTGTTTCTAAAATTGTCAGACTCCAGTGACTAAAGTAAACTAATGTAAGACTTTGTGATACTGACATATCTTTAAACCTTTTAGAGCCGTGTATCAAGATGCAGACATCTATCTTTTGGATGATCCGCTGAGTGCAGTAGATGCTGAAGTTGGAAGACATTTGTTTGAAAAGTATGTTACTGCTGTATTTTAATTTAAAATGCAACTGTTATATTGTAATTTTTTATCAAAAAACTTGAGAAAGCATTTCTGGAGAGATGAATTTTTTCACAAAACTTAGTACATTCACTTTCTGATTTGTTTTTTCCCTATTTTATGTAATTGGAAGATACAGGGTTTTTCCTTCCCCTCTGTGTTTTGTTGATTTTGTTCTTTATTTTTGAAAGATATTATAAATAGAAATAAGGGAATATATGCCATTTTCTTAAGGAAAATGTAGAGTTTCACATGAGTATTGGGGTTTATGAATAATGGGGTTTATGAATATTGGTACTGAGTAAAGAATAAAATAGAGTGGGATTTTAAATCACTTCTCAAAAAAAAAAAGTTTGCTACAACTTTACTTAGTTATAAGCACTTGAAATTCAACTGGCTAAAGGAGTGGATAGAACTGTCTTAGATTCTTGAATAATTTTTCATTTTGGGTCTTGAAATTTCTCTTGAGTGAGAGAAACAGGGCATGTGGCCTACAGAGTAGACTGCAGGGAGCAGAAATAGAGGGAAAGAGAATGTACAAGTTTACTATGTAAGAGAGGGATACTGGACCTTCCCCAATTTCCCAAGAAACAGGAGAGTGTTCATTAAATGTCAAGTTCCCTTTTCAGTGAGTTTCTTCTTTTCCATCCTTCTGGAACTGTCTAACCTAAAGCACATAGTTGAGTATCAGAATAATTTGGTTAGTCCCAGCCAGTGTTTTGTCCTTACTTCTTCACAGCTTGCCACTCTCTGTGCCTCTATAAAAGACATAATCTAGAATATACTAGCAGGAAAAGCTTCTGTTTATGGAATTCAGTGGTCTTTGGTTGAGGCCTTCAATAAATGTGTTTTGTTTAGCATTCATCCTTTGAATTCCATGCTACAAATACACAAATTAATTTGATTTTACTATTGTTCTCTCCTGTCCACCCTCAAATAATCTTAAAAGCTTGCAGAAATCTTGCAGAAACAGTCATAGAAATTGTACTGAGTAGCAGTGGCATGCGCGTTCTTTTTTCCCCATACAGGGAAGCTATTAGTATCTAAATTTGAAAATTGTACATCCTGTTGATGTTTGCAGTTTCAAATCTGAGCCCTCTGAAACCCCATTAACATTTTGCTTTGTTTTATTGGTGTCTTCAAAAGGCTATTGTTTGTTTCTGTCAGCTAGGATGGAGTAAGAGTTTTCTGCTGCATAGGCTTTACGTTCATTTTTCAGCTGCCATGACTGATAGATGGAGTTCATCACCTCTGTATTTCACATGTGCTATCAAATTCCTTTAATGCCTGTTGAAGCTTTCTAGGCTTCAGCTGCTGCTTTTCTGTTTCTGCTCAAGATCTGCAACTCCAGCCTCTGACTGTATCAGTGCCCGAGTTCTGAAGGTGCACCCACCTGAGCTGATAACCTGTGTCTCCCTGAAGTCTTAAGGTCTCTTCATGAAGAGGGAGACATGAAAGCACCATGGTGCCTTGTGAAGGAGGTCAGGCTTACTCTGCTTTTCATGTGAGCTGTGACACTGGCAGCATCTATGTCCTGCTGCAAACCTGGAAGTGTGGATTTTTGCATGTGCAAAATCATAAAGGAGATAAAAGCCATTGCACTGTGAGCACAGCAGGTGTTTTGCTGATAAGTGTGAAGTGAAGATGAGGAGGAATAAGGAGGTTATCTCAGAGAATTTGAAACTCAGACAAGTAGCTGGGGTTGTTTCTGTACTTTCATTTTTTCTCTGCAACTCCAGATCAAATTGAGCAAAATAGAAAAAATAAGTAGAATGAAAGCATTTTTTTAGAAACTGGACTGGGTGGAGTAGTAGTAGGAAGGAAAACCAAGCAAAGCCTCCCTGCACAAGATTTTAAGGGAGTGTTTTTTACGAAAAGCAGAAGTTGTCTTCTGAGGCCTTCATGGAATCTGTAAAGGTACAGAGGGTAGTAGGGAGAGGGTTATGTTCAGTAAGTTGCTTTGAAAAACAAGGCAAGGCATGTACTTTAATGCTTCCTGAATAGTGCTAGAAATGTGGAGAAGACAGAGAGCACTTGGGCAAGAATGATTTCTTAGAACATGGTGCTGAGGAATGTCCAAAATACCACTTCATGCAGTCTGCGCCCCCGGGAGTCCAAACCACGAGGCTTAAAACAATGGATGAGATGGAAGAAACAGGGGATTTTTTAATGAGAATCTGAAGTGGATATTGTTCAGTTCACTCGCTCTTTTTTTCTTGTAATTTTATGTTAAAGTTTTTTGGTTTTTTTTTTACAAGTGTCTAGTCTATGTGTTTACACCAAAGATAGGTATGTTCCTAGTAATTCTCCAAAGCTATGGCATATGGATGGCTAGTTCATTATGTTTGCTGCTTTTCTGTGTTCTATTCAGCTACTGCAGAAAACAGATTAAAATATAGAAATACTTTTCAAATGAGAAAGAATGCAAGTAGCACAGCTCCACTGGGAAAACGGACCATGATATTATTAATAAGGGACTGTGGCTCTTAAGAATTTCTTCGTGATACAGACAAGTTGTTCTGTGGATGATGAAGTAGATAAAACCAGTTTTTCAATTAATTCCTCTTTCCTTGTCAGATTCCTTGGGACCTAGGAAGGTATATTTCCTATTTTTGTGTTATTTGTTGCTTTTTTTCCTGTGAGTTCTCTTAATAGTTAATAGTAGGCATGGTTCAGCCTTTTCCTGTGGAGGGTTCCCAGTATAGTGATACGGTTTTTGCATATTTGTATGTGGCTATGGAAAGATGCCTTTATTTTATATGTTTTTAAATAAAAATAGCTTTTGATTAACTTTTAAGAAATCCAATATTTTGAGACCTCTAGTTTCAAAATGAGGGACAGCAATCACAGATCCAGTAGCACATTTCTTTGTATAGTGAAATTTGTAGAGGACTGGGATTTCTAAGAAACTCATTCAATTGCACTTGGATCCCAAGGAATTTCCTACTTTCTTGTTTATCTATATATTGCTATAGATTATATGATTTCAGATCACCTTTAGGTAGAAATTAAATTGTGTCCCACCAGTGGTATTGACTCAAAAGTCATATTTTTAAGAGTGAAATTTATACTTTGTCAATCTATTGGGACATACCTTTTCTCTAGCTATTGTTCCTTCCTGTGTGTCTTTTCCAGTTACGGGAAGGTGTACCAGTCTCAGTTGATGATTCCTTTCTCTTTCTTCTCTTTGCTTATGAGAGTAGACAGAGTTGCAGGACATTTCAGGAATCTTTTAAAATCAGACCTAAAGTTGTGATGGGTCTCGGGAGTGGTATGCACATCAGTCAGAATTCACATAGAAAAAGTTCACAAAGATCTACTTGAACACCAGTTTCTATGGCTCAAAAAGTTCCTATTATATGGCCTCTGGAAACTGGAAATGTGTGCCAGAGGAAGCATCTCTGTTTGCTGCTGTACTTTCTACAGCCGTCCAGTGGTACCTGGTGCCTGTAACAGGTCACTGGATTTTGTGGACCAGTCATATTTATGTGTGACTGGGATTTGTCATTAAATGTAGATAAATTATTATCAAGGTGGGCATTGAAACAGAAGCCGACGAACAGAAATGGAGACAGCAGAGTAGAATGTGTAAGGAGTGTGAGTTTTTTGTCTCTGGCAAGCATAGCAAACTTATTTTTTTTTAATTTTGTAAACTTTGAAATGTGCGAAACTAACTGGGGTATTGTTCTCCCTAAACTACTTAAATTTAAACGGAAGGGAGAGGAAAACAAATATAGGAAGTAAATGAATATAACAAAGGCTTTATGCCTGTGAGCACTTCTGCATGTGCTTTAATTTCATTTCAGTGGTTATTTTCATTAAAATGAATGTAAGTATTAACTAGACTAAAGTTAAACTTGCATGTAAACTTCTAAAAAGGGGAGGGAGAAAGAATGGTAAGGAAGAAAGTACAAACATTAAAGAAGAAACATTTTGCAGAGGTGAAAGAAAGCTGTTTCTTGGAGATAAAAACTTTTAAAAAGATTGAAGAAAAACTTGTCTCAAAGAAAAGCAGACCTGATAGGGAAGGAAGAACAAATGAGGATTTGTATGCATGAAGTGCAGAGACTCTGCCATCATGCAGGGGAGCACTGTGTTGTTGTGGGCCCTCTTCTCTGTGTCTCCTCCTTCATGCTCTGCACTATCAAAGCTCAAGCTAATTATTTTTTAATTGTGTAGCAGTTTACTGTCAAAGTGCAGTGGGTTCTTCAAATGGATTATAGTACCCTGTTACTTAAGCTTGTTAACTTAAAATACTCTTTGCTTATTTTTGTTGAATTGGAAGGGTGTAATTTCTGGAGAGATCTGTCCTGATTCTGGTGTTTCTGATGATGTGTGAAGGTCATTGCTGGTACATTTTCAGGTGATAGAAAATGAGGAAATGCTAAAGGCAGTTCTGGAAATGGACAGGTATTTGTGGAGTTTTGCCTGTGGGATATGAATTATAGGTGCATGCAGCAGGGAAAAAGTGCAGAGTGTTGAGTCCATGAACATACAATGAGCAGGGATCAGTAGTGTGGTAGTTATATGGAAAAGGAGGTTTAGAGTGTGGTAGATCACAAACCCAGCCATGTCATGCTCTTGTTAAGGAAATGGCACCCTGGAATTTATGACCAGGAGTATATGTGGCAGTATGAGTAAAATAATACTCCTATTATGTTCTACATATGTAAGGTCTCAGCTGAAATAATGTTTCAATTTTCATGCTTAATATTTTGATTTATGCCCTTCAAAAAATGCATAGACGAGCTTCATACTTCAGTATAGGTGGTCAGGAGCATTCAGGTGTCCAAGGCAGGGAGGCAAAAAAGAAAGAAACCTATCTGCAACTTAAAAGAAAAGTCTATTTGGGAGACTTCTTTATTACTTTTATTTGTTTTTCTTTCATGTCTGGAGGAGAAGGACTTCAAGTATGAAGGGACTTTGTACACAGGAATGAACTGGTCTAGGGACCCTTGGGGATATAATGGATTGAATTGCACTAAAGGGCGTAAACGTGAACTTCAGAGAAAAAATTTATAATGGTGAGGGTAGCTTGTCCCTGGAATACATTTTCAAGGGTGTTGAAATTTCTGTTTAGCTTAAACATGGAGAAGAACCCATTTAACTTCTGCCAGGAACATTTTTATGTTTAAATTGATTCTTAGTTGGGGAAGAGGATGCAACTTTCACAGTCCCTTCATCTTGTTCTTTCTCGTAGAAGAAAGGCTGAAGAACTTTGGGTGTTCTCTGTCTGGGTCTCGTGTGACTGTGTGCACATGTGTGTATGCTGTGTATTAGTAGGTGTGACAGTGATGGTTGGAGTTTGTGCAGCAGTTTGTCCTGTTGTCATGCATTAAGTGTGCCACAGTCTAACAAAGAGTGCCTCTTGAGAGTAGTGGGCAGTCCCAGGGAAGGTGAACTATGTGGGGTTTTAAAAGGCAGGTGGAAAGGTGTTGTGGCAGTGCTGGGCTGGCTCCAGAAGATGTCTGAACTCTTGGACCAGTAGCATCCCCTGCTGAGAAGGCTTTCCGTGGGTTCTCTGTATGATCAGTGAGAAGGGAACACAATCTCAGATTGTGATTCACTTAGAACTGGGCTTTTCACCCAATTGTTCTTCACTTATACAGAGCAGTACTTCTAGAAGTAGATGGATGATGAAACTAAGCCCTAGTGAAACACTTAGGGATTATTTTGGAATGTTTTGGTTTTTTTTTTTTAATCGGTAGTACTGTTTAATTCTCCAGAAGTCTCTGTGGCTCAGTGTTACAGCTGACTTAAAAGCTTCTCTCAAAGAAGTTACTTTTACTGGCTGTATTTCTCCATAGTTTCCCACAGTATCTTGCTCTTCTTTCTCTTTCCTTTAGTATAATTTTTAAAAAATACTCTCTGTGCAGTTCAGCTTATGACACGTACATTTGTTGCAAGAATGTTTAAGACAATTTTAATGAAATGTCTTATTGCCTCCTCTTTTTTCCCAGACCAGAAATAATTATATTTCTCTTCCCTACCTTGAAAACTTAAAAAGTTAAGTGAGGAACATATTTGTTAAGGTTTTATATAGCTTTTGTAGATCTAGTAAGCGTGGTCATCTTCTTATTTTAAAAACTGAGTAATTGAATAGAAGAGATTTTCCAGAAATAATTAAAATCTTTTAGGACATTTAATTTTCATAATCTCTTCATCTCTTTGCAGATGTATTTGTCAGGCCTTACATCAGAAGATTTCTGTTTTGGTCACTCACCAGTTGCAATATCTCCGTGCTGCAAATCAGATTCTAATTTTGAAGGATGTAAGTGATTTCAATGTCTGTACATATACTTTGTAATTATCCTTTTTAATCTAAGAAAGGAAAAAAAAAAAAGTCAGATTTTAATTTTTAGTGTGTAAATAGTTTTCTGTTCACTTATGTCTACATATGGTTTTTAAATTTTACAGTTATTAATAAGTTGATTTTTCTTGGAATATCCTCCCTGAAAAATCTGTTTCTGAATTTTATCATGCATATAAATAATCCTGAATTAAAAATACTGATTTCTTCAAACATTTTGTCTGGTTTTGAAGTGAGATTTTTAGCCTTCCCTTGCTTCAAATTTAGTATGCTGTGAGACTGTGTTAATGTTTTGCTTTTGTTCTTGTTTCTTACACTTCTGTGTGAATTAAGAACTGTGTTGATTTTGCAACAAATCCATTTTTAAATTAAGGCTGAGAAATAGTCTCAGATGCCTTTGAGAATGAGCATGCCTTCAGTACAGCTGGTTCCTTCCCAACTTCATTGTACCAGATAGAGGCAGAGGGGAAATGCAAGGACTGCAGCTGGGGCTTTTTTTCCTGGTTTTTTTTCAAGGCTGGGTAGTGAAATATTTGAAATTACTTCACATCAAGGTGGTGCAAAAAAGGATACCCTCCCTCTTTTTCTCTCCATTCAGATTGTTTTAAAAGTTATAGTAGCTCTTGATAAATGAGTTTATGATAGGGCTGAAAGAAACGTGGACATGATGGTCAGTGTTGCTGCTTGTAAAGTTCTGTTAGGATCAGAAAATGAAGATGGTGTTTACCCCTGGGATGGAGCAATATGAAAAGACTGGTGGTTGTGTATGTGGTTTAACAGGTTGTCCTAAAGCTGCATGGCTTGGCTGTCTCCCACAGCTTCTCCAGGGAGGTGATCCTCCCCTGGCTGTAACTGGGGCTGCTCTCATCCTGTTTGTTTGTTGGCCCTGTTAGCTGCTGCAAGGTGGCTAGTCAGAGCCTAAAGAGCTAGTTTCTGCTTCTCTAAATGAGGAACTCATAGAGGCTTCTGCTCAGTTACTGCAGTGGGATGTGTGCCCAGCAACTGCAGAACCCCAGAGGTAGCAGGGACAGGTAAGAAAAATTGTCCTTTATGGAGAGTGTATGATGAAGGTACTAAAAATTTATATTGATTGTAGGGTAAAATGGTGGGGAAAGGTACCTATGCAGAGTTCCTGAGATCTGGCATCGACTTTGCTTCCCTTTTGAAAAAAGATGAAGAGGTGGTAGAACAGCTGTCAGTTCCAGGAACCCCCAACCTGAAGTCCGCCCGGCACCGAACCTTCTCAGAGTCCTCTGTCTTGTCCCAGGATTCGTCCATCCACTCACAGAAAGATGGAGCTGTGGAACAACCACCTGTGAGTGCTCAGAGGATAGAACTGTCTTGATTCTTGTTTGGCTGGTTTGCAACTTAAATTTCTGTATGGGCTTCCCCTGCAGCGTCGGGATTTCAGGGATTACTGAATTGCATTATCAGGTGAGAGCTTGCCTGTGGAGGACTTGCCCAGCTGTGCTTGGCTGGCAGCTCACAGCTCAGTGTGGTGCTGTTCAAACCCAGCAGACTCAGTCTGTGCAGTTCAGCATCAGCTCTGCTGGGTGCTGGGAGCATTCCTTGTATGTGTCCAGAGCCACCACACTGTGCTGCTTTCAGCCTGTCCTCTGACAGCAGTGCTTTACAGGGCCTGCCCCACTGCATTGGGTGGATGCAGTGTTGAACTGAAATGCACACTTGCCCTGAAATCCTGAGCTCTGGGAAGTGCATGTAGAAGCTGTGGTTTTATGCAAAGTCTGTGTTTGCATGGCTGGCATCAACATACCCATAAACATGCCCACATGATCTTGAGCTGGCCCTGCGGGGGTAATCCTGAGACACCAGTGCCTTGCTCTCTCCAGCCCTTTTGTTGGTGAAAACAGAAGGCTTTGTGTGGTGCCACTGTGACTTCCAGGTGCCTCCTTATCTCTTGGCCTGCCCACTGCAAAAGCAACCCTAAAGTTTCTGTACCAGGGGTTGCCTTCTGCTGGTGTGTTTGCATTTGCATCAAACAATGCAGGCTCACTGTAACCCTGCTAGGCTTGTGCTAGCACTGCATCCATGGAACAAGCAATCCCTGTATGTCCCTGATGATTGTCACCTTTATGCTGTGGGTATATGTTATTTCTATTTCTTCTCTGTGATGAAAAGCAGTGAGATTAAAAAGAGAAAAAAAAAATAAACTACAGACTTTTTAATACCTTTTTGAGGAATGGTTTTATGCTCCAAAGCAGTAAACTTATATTATTAATGCTCCAAAGGCAACTCCAGTCTTAAATTTGTGGAGGTATACCAAACTTCTTAGCAGCATTGTGATTGTTGGATGGGGATGGGGAGAAGTGGGAAGGTGGGATAGCTGGAGAAACAAAAAGCCAAGATAGGCTCCTCACCTTTTACAGATGAATAGGTTGGATTTGTCTTTTCACATCTATCAGGTCTCTTGATTCCACTGCTCTTGTACAGCCATGTCTTGTGGCAACAAAATCAACTGTTAAATATCCACTGAACTGACACTAGTTTTTATATTGCATATACTGAAAAAAATTTTTTAAAATCCTGATTTTATTAATTTGTATAGTTCTTTTACCTTCTTGATGCCTGTTTTTTCCTTCTCTGTTTTCCAGTGTCCTACATCCCTTTTTTGCTTGGTATTACATTCCATTTGCCATTTTACGTGTTTTCTCTGTTAACAGATGCTTTGTTGGTATTTACAAGCAGATTATTAGAACTTTATGGATAATTTGTAAGTCTTGGGTATATGTTGGTTGATTTTGGTAAATACTTGTAGAAGAGTATTTACTTCAAATGCTTTTCTGGAAAGAAAAGGTTGCCCACATTTTCATTCTGAAAACAGAATCTTTCCCAAGTAAAGGCCTTAATTTCTTGGGCTATTATGAGTGAAGGTAGTATATAAGAAAAGAAGAACCCAGATAGTGGTCAGAGTAAATCTTTCTGGCTAGATATGAAGTTGTGTTATATTTGGTGATGCAATGCCAAATAATATCCTTGAGGTGTTGCTTTGCAGAGTAGATTTTTCAGTGTTAGTGCATTGAGACTAATTTTTTTTTGTCATAGCTATAGTTGAGTATTTAAAGTTTTTATCTGCATAATCACTTTATCTCCTTGTTTAATTGTTTGCTAATTCTGAACCATGACTTTCAAGTGGCTTAGTCAGAATCTGTAACTACAAGTTTGATGGGTTTTTTTCTGTGGACTTTTTCTTTCAGGGTGAAAATGCACTGGCTGCAGTGCCAGAGGAGAGTCGCCATGAGGGAAAAATAAGCTTTAAAGTTTACAGGAAATATTTCACTGCAGGAGCAAACTACTTAGTGATTTTTATACTCTTAGTATTTAATATTCTGGCACAGGTAAGTTGCTGGAAGCCACAAATAATATTGAATGTATTGAATGTGTTTTGGGTTTGTGAGGTTTTTCTATCTCCCCCATTTTTTATTTTTTTTTTATTTTTAAACATAGTGCATACTTGTTGCTGCAATGTTTCATCTAAAATGTTTGGGTGTTCTTTAATAATTTTGTAATATACCTAAGTGACAGCATGGAATTTTTGGTACAGCATTGAGAAGTCTTACACTGATACTTATTTCAAGAATTTTAATACCTCACTAAAATAATTATTTTGATGACAATATGGCACAAAAATTATAAGCCAGTGTACTTTTTATAGAAAGAGAAAAAATTCATAAGGTGTATAAAAGTGATATTTGACAAACCTAAACAGTCAGAATGTTTCCAGTTGAGGAGGGTAAAGAGAATTACTGGGTGTGGGAGGGACAGGGTCTGACAGAAGGGTTCAAAGAACAGCTCACCTGTTGGTAAGTGCAGATTATGTGAAAAGTTTTGCTAGAGAACCACTGTTTAGCAGAATGAGAAAGTGAGAATAAGCATAGGGAAATATTTTATGTGATGCAGACTGTAGCAGGTATTTAAAAGATTTTTTTAAACAAAGAAAGTTATTTACAAACTTATTGAAACCAATGGTGAGCTGAGGAAGCTGAGTGAAGATACCTTATTGCCTTTTTCTCTGTTTCTTGCTGAAAAGGCACAAATTAATTTCATGGAAATGAATTTTCTTGGCTGTAAAAAAAAATAGTCTATATATTTTAACATCTTACTTCTTGCTTGTCCTTGAATTGAGTCTGTTGGAAATATAGCTAAACAAGATCAAATCTCTGTAGTAGACTGCCCACAACTTCAAATTCACATGAACAGAAGTGTATTTTGAGATAATAACCCTGTTACATGTTTGTAGTCACCTCTTGTCACAGAAGGAAGGTGGCAGAAGGAATTTTTTCCTCCCTCTCCTCTCTCATCCTCCTTCAACCCTGTTTCTGGTAATTATCTCCTGTAAACACAAATTTCTGGACTGGTAACATCAGAAAGTTTGTTAATCAAAAAGCATTTTGGAATATCTCTCATAGCAAATTTAGGAACTGAGAAAATGAGTTCTTTAATGTTCAATTAACATACATTAGGAAGAGCTACTATATTTTGTTTGCTAAAGTGTATTGCTTTCCTTTAGTTTGCTAACGTGTAAGGTAATTTAAGGTAACTTCTTTCTTTGTAGAGCACCTTCTAATGTGCTTGGCAAATTGCTGCTGGTCTTGAAAGACTGGATGGCATACTTTCCTGAATATGTGATGTTTTCCCAGAGAGCTTGAAAGAATAGCAAGGAAATTTAATTTTCTAATTTTTTTTTAATTTTGTAAGATGATTCTTGTATTTGCCTCTTTTGCTCAAGGTGGCCTATGTGCTCCAGGACTGGTGGCTTTCTTACTGGTAAGTTGATAATAATAATAACTGGCCAATTGTTTCTGCCTTTTCAGTCAAGTGCTGTTTGTTTAATTGAAAGGGAATGGAACCTGCTCTAGAATAGTTCAGATCCTCCTCTGATTTCCACTTCTTTTGTGGAGGAAAAAAAATTTCAACTTTATGCTAAGTGTAGACTATAATTGCATCTATTCATGTTGTGATGCACGACAGCATTGATACATGGGGTCTCTTGAAATGAAGATTTCAACAGAGTTGAATCTAGAAACAGCTAAATACACTTATTTGATGATGGTTATCTTCTGTGTGCATTTCCACAGGGCAAATAATCAAGAAAAGCTGAATCTCATAAGAAATGGAAATAATGGAACAAATGGGACTGGACATGTAGACCTTAATTTCTTTTTGGGAATTTATGCAGGTAATTGCACATGCACGTGTTTGTGTATCTGAGAACTGTTTATTATCTGATAGAGAATTTTGAGAGGTGCAAAGTAATGTGTGGGGAAATGTGATTTCTAGCAAGAACTGAGCAATGTCTTAATAGATTAGATGCCTGAGTCTTGTTTTCTGATTAAATAGATTGCAATAAGTAAAATAAAATAAATCTGACAAAAGAAATAGGTAGACTGCAGAGTCTTTAATTGCTTTGCCTGGATTTTGGAAAGTAAATCAGGAACTGAGTATTTGAAAAGTCAGACACATTAAGGTTCTGGTTATTGTCTATATATTAGAAAGTCATTGAGCTAAATCTTCAGTCATTATGTGGATGGCAGGAGGGATTAGAAATGGATCTTTGTTCTGTCCTGTTCTAAAACTTGGCATGGCTACATTTCTTCTGAAGTGCCGTAGCAAAGGAACAAGTTTTTAAAAGGCATCCTAGATGAGTATGCAAAGCAGATTGTTAAAAAACATTTCAATATATTTCAATAGGTAGCATTATGCTTCTGAATATTCAGAAAAGGGCATTGATCCTTGCATTCAGGCATCCAAACATCTTGAAAAACTGCTCTGAGATGTAGTAAAAACTGCCACAGAAAAATCATGTGCATGCTCTCAGATTCTGCTATTTAACACTCCTAGTGATGTATGGTTTTGTATGGCATGGTAATTTCTTCATGGAGATGTAAATGATTGGTGTGAGAAAACAGGTGGAATGCCAGAAGAATATGCATTGAATGCATTCAGAAACATCTCATGGGTGAGAGAGTAGGTGC
Organism: Thryothorus ludovicianus; assembly: GCA_013397245.1. NCBI lineage: Eukaryota > Metazoa > Chordata > Aves > Passeriformes > Certhiidae > Thryothorus > Thryothorus ludovicianus. The sequence continues at coordinate 673,104 of VZTB01014422.1, read as the reverse complement.
AGGATTTTTTGTTTAGATTGTTTTCTGGAATCCATGGGATCTAAGTGGCTGACAGAAAACATTGTGTTTGGCCTGGAAAGCAACAATTTAGGAGCCAGATAAACTTGGCTCTAATTTTCTCTGTGTAGTGTCTTGTTTCCTGAACCATTCCAGTGGACTGCACAGTATGATTTAAACGTGGCAAATTTCACTTTCTCTGACCAGATAGCCTAAACCACATTAGTGAAAATTTTATCCTTTAAGGAATATTTTACTCTAGATAGCAGATCAGCAAAAGCTACCTTTATATTGAAATGTTTAGATGACTTAGTGACCTACTTGTAATGGTTGAACAGACAGCCTTGACTTATCTACACAAAATTATAAGTGAAGTTGACAAAGGTATAAAAAAATAGTACATTTTGTATAAAATACATAATATTCAAACTTACCTTTTTCTCTTAAGCAGTATAAAACAATTTAACATTTTTATTTCTGATTGTCAATATTTGGAAAACCAAAAAAAACCCCACTGTGGTAGTTCCTTCTTAATCCTTGTTGCTTCTGTGAAACAAAGATTTTGAAGAGTAAAATTGCGGTTAATGGGGAACACTGTTAGCCAGATCTGAGCTACCAATTCCACACCTCTTCTGAAGGTGAACATGCAAAGGGCCCTTGTCTCTCATACCGAGGTTCTGAGCTCCTGAAGAGGGAAAACAAAGAGACAGACCAGGTGAAGAACTTGGAAGCATGCCTTGTTCCTCCTGCCCAGCCCTTAGGTCTGTTCAGGTGTTTTGTTCTGGGAGGGTCATACCAATAGCTTCCAGCAGATCCCAGGCCTGAGTGAAGTTGTACAGAAATGTGGGGTTCCCAAATGTGGTCCCTCTCCTCGTGTCACTCCCATAAACTGTTGTTAGGAAAGGATTATGCCACAGCCTCCTGCTTTGTGCCTCTCCTGCTGCCTTTGTGCATGACCCAGCTTTCCTGTTTGGGTATATGCAGTTACTCTTGGAAAAATTGTCTTCTCCTCCCTGGCCTGGAATACAGCAGCTGGGACAAGGCAAACAAACTCTCATCCCAGCCACCATCCTCTTTCTTAAAAGCAGAACCTCACAGAATGTGAGCAATAAACTGTAAGCAGACAAATGAAATAATGATGATACCTCTTTATGCTCCCTGGGAGGATACAGAAGGAAGCAGGATGGGATGGCTTAACCATGTCACATAATTTTAAAACTCCCTCATTCCCACAGTTACTGTAGCTGTTCTTGAATTGTATATGATTTTAACCTGGTCTTGGAATAGACAAGGTTTTCTGCTGATAGTTGGGGTCTAACTTCAGCATATCCTCAAGACCTGAGGTAGCTATGCTGATTTCCTGAAGCAGCCTGGAGCTCTGCTATACGTCAGGTTTAGACCTTCATTGTTCACCTTATTGATAGGGAATTTGGGCAGCCACATTGGAGATTATGCACAGCATAATCAACATAATCATAAACAGAGCCGCAGTCTCATCATTTATTTCAGTTTTTTGCCTCATATCACCCTTGTCTTGTAAGCAGAGTTGTGTCCAGAAGAGAGACAAAGAATCTTCAGACCAGTTCCCTAGAATGACTATTTCACGTGGCATAAGGAATGCATCTTACAAAGTGTGAAAGACAGTAATTTAAATGACTTGGTGTGTTTTATGTGGGGAAGAATGACATGAGTGGTTTGGGCTGATTGGGAGTAACTCAAGGTTGTCTCTAAATAGCCATGTATATATTACTTGTGTAATACCTGCTGGCAAGTGTTGAATCTTCACTGTGACCTCTGCAAGCCACACTCATACATGGCACTGTGAAATGAATTTTTTAGTAATGCTGTTATGCAGAAAGTTTTAATACTCATCTATCTCATGGGTTAACAGACATTTCCTGCATTTCTATGAAGTACCAATTCTTTCAAACAGAAAAAGAGAAATTGATTAAATTGATTCTGTGATAGTAACTGAAGCTAGTGACAAATGTATCTGTGTTCTGCACTCAGTCTGAGTCCCCCTAGGCTTAAGTTTGGATTCTTGCTATATGCAGAAGTCCAGAGAATTTGATTTTAATGCAGTTTTATTTTTAACTTTTTTTTTCTTCTGAAAGATTGATATCATTTCAGAGGCTCTATTCGTGGCTTTTTTTTCTTTTTTTTCAGGTTTAACAGTGGCTACAATACTATTTGGCATAATAAGATGTCTTCTGGTATTTCAAGTTCTTGTCAATTCTGGTCAAAATTTGCACAACAAAATGTTTCAATCCATTTTGAAAGCTCCTGTCTTGTTTTTTGACAGAAATCCTATAGGTAAGTTTATTAGTTTAAAAAAAAAAAACAAACCCTCAGTGTTTAATGTATCTCCTTGATTGCACAAGTTGTACCATTTCTGGACAATTACAGTTTGATGGCATTTTTTCACTTTTGTTGGGTTTTTTTACTTCTTTTACTTAGACTCTCTAAATCTAAATTTTTACTTAAACACTTTCAATTTAACGGTGTAGTCCTTTTCAATTTCAGACTGCTTATTGATAGTTCATCTTTTTGTCTTTAAATGCAGCTTACAGAACAATGAATTAGTTGTGGCTTTGGTGCTGTACACTGACCTGTTCTGGTGCAGTTTCACAGGGTCTCACGTATGCTGAATGTGTGTGAATGCATTTTGTAAAACTGTGATCCAGATCTTTATGTTCTTCAAAAGAAAGGAGAGAGAAGGTGGAGTGGAGTAAAGAGAGTGGGGAAGTGGATGGTACTGATTGACTAGCCAAAGGTTTCTCTTTTACATGAGAAACAGAAACCTGATGGTCTTCACTCCCTTGGAAAAAAATGGACATGGGCTTATTCTCATAGCACCAGCAGGCATTTAATTGTAAGGATATATAGGGATGGCTTTATTGTTTCAGAGAAAGTAGTAATATTTTCAGGAAATAGTTACTCATGTGGAGAAAAGGTTCATACCCATGATATGATGAATGAAATGTGTACAATTTAATCTTAAAAAACACCCTTAAAACTGCAGAAGTTTAGGACTATGCTGCATGGTGTGCTTGTACTGTGAATGTGTGGAAATGTAAAGTCAAGGCCCTGCAAAGGATTAGAAGGGAAGCTCAGGAAATGGGTTGGTGGTGAGCTAGTGAGAGCACATAGATGAGAAGAAATCCTAGTGCTGATGTGTTAAGGATTTTCCTCTTCCCTCTCCCGTGTCATGTGTATGCAGCAAACACAGCAACTTTATTTTTGAGGGAATACATAATGATCTTGTAAGAATGCCTGTAAATCTGGATCATAACAACAAACTAAAAACCAAAGAGAAAACATCAGCAACAATGTAGAGTAACACCAGTTTGCTTTGTAACCCCGTGAAGCTCTAATTAGCAGTACATTGTAAAACTGACATTCATAAAACCTGCCTGTCGCTGGTATTCACACACTGCTGTGACTCAGACTCAGATGTGTGTTTCTATTAACAGGTATGTTATAATAGAAGATTAACTTCAGGATGCATGTATTTCTTTCCCTTCATCTTTCTTTTGGTCAGAGTGGCATGCAAAATACTGCTGTTCTGATCTCTGCATTATTTGTAAAAGGAAAAAAGAGAAGTGAAAAGATGAGACAATGTTCTTGTTCAGAATTGCAACATTTAGAAGTTCTGAAATCTGTTTGTAATATCTGTATTTCATTGTCTGATTTACATGGGTTTTTTCCTGTTTATTTATCTTTTAGAACTTTATATGCTATTTCTTGCGTTGAGTTGGGATGAATTTTTTTTCCCTATCTTTTCTTTAATACGCCTACGAAAGCCATACTAAGAAGAAATTGAAATTATTATGTGCCTTTTTCTAGGGTTGTGATTGTAATAGCTAAGCCAAACTATTAGTTATCGTATCCCATATTAGCAGAGCTAATATTGCAATGTCAGATCTGTCATTTAAGCACCCATCATGTTCTCAGTATTAGTGTGAGGTCTCTAAGACCTCAGAAGAAACAATCGCTGAACTGAATTTTGCTGTTTCATTTATCAAAAAATAATCAGTAATTAAAAAATGCCACGGCTACTGTTTTGAACACACGGTGATCTGTGTTCCATAGTGGAGGAAGGAAACTTGAATAAACAGACATCCCAAGCTCTTGGTAGTTCTTATTGGGGAAGCAGAGTAATGAGGAGCATCAGGGAATCGACGTTAGGAAATGGAAATGCGTAGTGAATCATGACATGTCTGTCAGCTCCCAACAGTGTAGATCCAATCAGTCTTGGTAAATAAATGAGATGACTTATTTCTAAAAAAATTATGCTTTGTGAATCAGTTTAGGCATGAGCCCAAGATCTCTCTTTACAGATTGCATTAGCAATATATAGGGAGGGGAAGGTTGTAAAGGGAATAGTAACTAGCATTTTACCCAGATGATAGAAGAATGTCAGTGTATTTTTGGAGCCTGGATTGTATAGCAGAGAGAGAAAAGTAATAAAAGGACTCCTTTCCTGTCTCACTTCCCACTTGAAAATATTTGTATGTACACAGATTTCACCTTTCTGTAATTTGGCATAGGTCTAAAAATAGTTAAACATTACTGCATATTTTGCATTGGAAGAACCTTATTTATTAATGACTGTCTCTCTCTTTCCTTCTTAAGCATTTAGCATAAACCTACTGAGTTAGTAATCCTAACTTGGTCCTAATTTGACCAAAGTGTATTGTCTTACCCATCATTCAGAAAAAATTGCAATTTATTTATGACTGAAATTCAAATTTATCAGCAAGTATCTCTACTGCATCACTTACACAGCTATCATAAAAGCTTGATGGGTAATTGAAGTGTTAGAATTTTGGGTTTTATCACGTCTGGCTTGCCTGCATTTGTTCACAAAACTTATTTTTTTTAAGTGTAAAATTTGGCTCTCTGGAGACTTCCTTTGCTCTTCTACTCGTATCCCAGTAAGGGACTGACATGAATGTCAAAGTGTCTGTAAAGTAGGCAGATGTGGACGTTTTCTATTTCATAGCGAATGCTTTATATATTGCTCTTCACATGTCACTTGCAGGAGTAAAAAGGGGCTGGTTTCTGTGCACGTCTAGCACAAGAGGGCAGCATGATCTGTTTTATCCCAGTCGAGCCTTACAGTGGCTTCTTAGAAGGCAAACAAAATTCATTTGTTATGTTTTTAGAGATGGTATTTGAGGAGTGAATTTGCAACCTCTCCGCTGAGAAATAGTAATGTGGTTCCATTCAGTTGTCTTCATTATTTGCAAGAATAGTATTTTCTCCTGATCTTTTACACAATAAGCTTTTCAGATTCATGTAGTGCTGAGTTTAGGAACTTTTTTAGTTTTGCAAATAGTGGCCAAAAAGGCAGATATCCCTCTATAGTCAGAAGAGAGTCCCACCAGGGAGAACTTCTTCAGCCATTATTCCTTTTTAAATTTCTTTTTCAAGATGTTTATAACACTTCAAAGCAAATTTGTTGTAAAGCTAGGTGAAAGGGACCTGGACTTCAGCAGCAAAGACTTGATTTGGGACTTGCCTCTTTTGAAATTAGTTCCTTATTGAATAGTTCAGAGGATCCTACTTTTGACAAGCTTCAGGAATTTGATTCAAGATTACTTGCTTAGCTTGTAAATGAATTGTTCTTTTCTGGCATTTAGGGACAGAGATTAGAGAAGTGATGCTAATGTGTAACTGCATCATTTTTAGTTATGGTAGTTTTAGTGTAAATTCTGTGTAATTATGAATTGCATTGAGTTCAGGAAGCTGAAACCTGCTGCTGCTCTGTTGATGGGTGCTGTAAGAAGGAATGGATGATATGCATTAATTTGTTCAGATAAAAGAGAAATCTCTTCCCCTTCTAGAGAATCTGTCTGAAATTTAGATTGAACAGAATCACTGCACGAGTGCAGCTTTTTTTTTTTTCCTGAATTGTATCTCCCCAAACTCTTGATTCTGACAGTTACAGGAAGTAAAGAAGTATTTTGGCAGACTTTATAGCTTTTCTGATCTTCTTAGAAATAGGAAGCACTGAATTGTATGATGGTTGTCCTCAACCTGTTAAATTAACAGTTTTTTTTTTCCCCCCCACAAATGGTTTGTGGAAGCATTAAATAAACATTGATCTCTTTGGGTGCTTACCTAGACTTTGAGATTTGACCAGGTTATAGAGAGAAATACTCCTTTTTGGTTTTGGCAGCCAGAAATGACTTGGTAAACTGATAGCAAATAGCAGCACATGAAAGCAAACTCCAAATATAAAAAGATTAAAATGTGAAAGAAAGCTGTTGTTATAATGAAGAGTTTGTTTTTCTTTAAGGCATAAGGATTTTAATTACGGTGTTCATAAATCACCAACGCTGAAACGCTTATAATTTGACAGAGAAAGTTTCTTTATAGGATTAAAAGCATGTTCATCAATGCACAAATGACTATCTGCATTTTATCTGACAAGAGTGTCAAATGGGCAATGTTGTTAAAGTGTTTCAACCATATAATATTTGCAACGAATATGGTATTTCAGCAGTTTGAAAATTACAATGCTGATAATGAGGTTGTTAAATTATACTTTATCAGATGGATAGTGAAACTGCTCTAGTTAGTGTACATTAATGTATGCTTGTTCACACAAGTGATTCTGCTGAACAAGTAGCATGTTTAAACAAGAAATACTGGTCTTAAACTGTGTGATTTACAGTAGGTGGTGTTTTGGCATATCATGCAGTTAACAAGGCAAAGCTTCATGTTAAGATACTTCGTCTGTAGTCTCATTCGTCAGTGATATGAATATTCAGTAGCAATGCCAGGAAATGTATTGTATTCCTATTTCACTCAATGACTCAATTGCTTGCTTTTCTTTTTTCCTCAATGTCTTAATTTTGTTCTTTTTTTTTTTTTTTTTTTTTTTTTTTTTTTTTGAAACAAGATCTGTCCTATCTTTCTGATTCAGTTTTCAGATATATCCTTGTGGTCAAGATGAATTCTACAGGGTTGTGAAAAGCTGTACCAGCTCTTTTGACAGCTTTCATGTTTCTTAAGCTGATACAAAAACACACATTGCCCTTAAAGCAGCAGAGTCTTTGTTTTCACCTCTGTGCCAAGCTCTAAAGTGTGTTCACATGTGCACAGGTTTGTTAGTTTATGTTGAAAAGAAGTCCCTATAGGACAGCCTTTTGTTGTAAAATAAAAACACAGATTCTCTCTTCCGTGTTGGTAATCACTTGCATTTGTTGTTATTAAGATGGCAACACAATGGGTTCCATCAATCATCAAGATCCTTAACAACCACACAACGTTGTAAATATTATGTTTGGGTGTTTGAGTGGAACAGCTCGTCACTGAAGTAGGTGTGGTAATTAAAACCTGTTAGGTTGCTACATGTGTTAAAGAAAAAACCCTTTAATGTTTTTTTCGTATTAACAATGGTGATATGTACTTTAAATCTTATCAGGGCGTGATTATTAAATGATATTTTATGGGAGTTGCTCATTTACTCTTAGTATTATCATGGCTTTGTTAAGAGTTTAAATAGTCTTATGCTTCCATGTGTTTTATCACCATTATGATTCTGTCAAGAGCCTTGCAAAGTTGATTGCTATAGGAGTAGTCTTTAAAGTCAGTAAATGGCACTCTGGAGTTATGTTTACATTTATTATCTATTAGCGTAACTCGGTTCAACTCTATCCTATTCTTTTCTGCAATAATAATTGAATGAAACTTGGCCATAAACCGATGAGACAAGCCCATTACATTTTCAGTTCACCGAGTCAGAGTTCACCCCGTTTATGCCTAATGTGGGAGATAAAATTAAAAGCTTTACGGAAAAGCTGTTGGTAGGAGGGGATGAGACATTATTTGATAGGGAAATAGCGTGAAGCTTGTACTGACAGCCACTTCCAAGTGCAGCCTCCTGCTTCCCCGGCACAAGATTCCGCGTCCCTTCGTAGGGATTTTCTATCTTCTTCACATTAAGATCCCCTGGTGGGGAAAACAGCCTGCTGTGAAACTCATTTCTGACCATATGCTGACCTGCCCAGATACTGCAAAGTCTAGTGTTTTCATTTACTGAAGCAGCTACAGAGAGAGCTGCTCTCGCCCCACCTCAGCCGAGCAAAAAGGAGGCACGGAGTGTCGAGCAAGACACGGAAGCCTAATTAAAAATACTGGCTTTAGAAGACTGCACAGAAGCTGTTCAGAGACATCCTTTTCCTGCAAGTGTAGACAGAAAATAAAAATGAAATTTTGTTTTAGTCTTGCATAGATGGCATGCTGTTTTGGGGAGATTTGTGGCAATAAGGAGCTAAATGTTGGTTGGAGACACTTGAAAACAGGGGGGGAGACTGCTGTAATGTTGATGAAAAACTGCAAGGGGTTTAAAAAGAGGGTCCAGCTGAGGTGATGCAACTACAAATTAGCTTTTAGAGATAAACTGAAATGGTGGATATTTTTTGTTTGTTTGTTTTGATATTACCTATTTTAAATATGTACCTTTTTTGCTATTTTTAATCTGTTTATAAATTGTGGAATGCTGCTACAGCTGCTGTGGGTAGTGGAGACTGGAGGTGCCACATGGATAGAATATCCTCCCTCTCTTGCTGTTCATGGATGCCTGTTTTGGATGGGAAATGAACATCTCTGAGAAATGAGAAAAAAACTTATCAAAACTCGCTTCATCCAACCTCGGAACAAGGCATAAGCATTTCCAAAAATAAATTACTTTGGAGAAGAGCTGGGCAGGGAGGATGAATAGCCAGGTGGTGAGACCACATAAATGGAATGTGGGAAAGGCAATCCAGCTCTTCTCCCCCTCTGGTTCAATGTGAGCCTTGAACATGTGGCTCCCCTGCCCCGGGTGACAGCCGTGCACGTCGGGCTCTTGGCTGTGCCAAAACCTTCCACTGCTGTCCCTTACAGACACACAGGCACAGTTAGACCACTGTGGTGTTTGCAGAAAAACTAGCCTGCTTTGATGGGGCTTTTTTGTTTAATCTGAGTAGCTGGAAATTAAAATGAAACAAAACACTATCATGGTGCAAACTCATTTCATTAGCACTGTTCTGCTTTATACTGCACAGAATTCTTTCTCCCAGATGATCCTAGGTAATCTGCACTGCAGCATCTGGGTGAATTAATTAGTTGAGGTTTCTTTTTTTTTCTTTCTTTTTTTTTCTTTTTTTTTTTTTTCAGATTGCCAACATCTTGCAGATTATGCAACAAGTGAAGATTAGTTTGTGCCTGTGGTGATCTTGTAGAGTGTTTGGAAACAAAAGGCGCTTCTTGATCCAAAATTAAAATTTTAGTGTAGAAAAGAATGGCTGTTGTATGTGAATCTGCCTGTTTTGGCAATCCAGACTAAAGCCCAAAGAATAGAAATAACAGCAGAAGCTGAGGTATTGAATCTAACTTCAGTATGTTGTTTGATTTAAAAAATACAAACTTTAAGTTATTTACAAATAGTACAATACAGTATTGCTTGCTGTCTTCCACCCTGTCTTCCCCAGATAATTTTTTTTTCCTGCATCAAAATCATTAGGTACTTTGTCTAGGGCTTTTTGTTATGTATTTAGGTGAATACATATGCAGAACCTCCTTCAGGTTTTGATTTTTGATGTCATTTTATGGAAGATAATGTTACATTTGGAGAGGGCAACATTATTACAAGCTGTATATGTTGATAGCTACCAGCCTTAAGAGAGCTTTTCAAAGTGTTCTAAAATAGCATCAAGCATATGAAGAACATTTTTTTGTTTGTTTATTAGTTCCTGGACAATAGTCCTGTAATTAGAGTGGTAGTATGTAATGGACATTAATCATTGCTTGTGGCTATACCGACCTTGAGGCAGGTAGCTTGAAACTGGAAACTGCACGTTTGTTTTTGTTTGGCGTTTGTTTTAATGTTCATTTGAATTCGGGCTCTTGTTGAACATTTTCCTAGGTGATTCTTATTTGCATACTTAGTTGACATAGCTTCTGATTTCGGCTTGAGCAGAATATTTAGTTGTGGTGGTCCCAAAGAGAGGTTGTAGAGCGAGGAGGTTTCTGAAAAGTCTGGGTAGGCTGGGGCTGCCTTAGTGATTACTCACCTAATGCTGGGCAGGAAGCTGTATTCACAGAGCCAGCAGGCAAAGCAAGCTGCTGTATGGCAGAAAGGTGGCAGAGTCTTCATTCCCAGCTGTTTGGTTCAGAGTAGAGTACGTTTTGTGCTCAGGACATGGTTTGGATTCTGTGTTTGTCTTTGCGCTGATATAAAAGACTTGCAAATTACTTTTGACCTGTTTGTCTTCTAGTTGTAGGATCCCCTCATCTTTCCTCATTTACCAGTTAAGAAAAAGAGCATAAAGGTCACTAATATATCTCAAACTTGAGCTTTTATCATGTGCTACTTGTGCAACATTTATAGCATTTGAAAATTCAAAGGAAGTTTAGAATTCAACTTTTCATAAGGTCATGGTTTTTCTGTCTGCTGACATGGTTTCATCCATGGTGTACTGAATTCATCCTCTGTTTATTGTGTCCAGGAATGCTACTTTTCCTGCCCTCTTTCAAGCATAAGTCTTCACTAGCTTGGGTTAGTGTTGCAGAGTAATCTGAAGGTGCTCAGAAATCTGAGAAGGTGAAGATTTGGAACTTGGGCATTCTTGCTAGCAGTTATAGGGGATAATAGATGGAAGAGAGATGGTCTAACTCTTCCTCAGTTTTCTTCTTATCAGATGTGATGAGATTTCTCTCTGTGTGTGGTAAACCTCTTTTTTCTCAATGAAGTTACTGTGTGTTTAATATGTAAATAATGCAATGCAGAATATTGCTAATTCATGTGTAGGCAAGAAAAAACACTCTGTGGTAAATTTCCCTTCATTGGGAATACACGTTTCTTTGTCCTTGTGTGTATTCATTTCTCAGCATTATTTCATGTTCACGAGTTTGAATGTTCACCACCCAAAATAAATAGTTTTGTCTACATTTCAGACAAATTCCTGCATCTGTTCTTAAGATGTCATAATTAATTTCTCATACAGGAATACTGCCCCTGCCCCATCCTTTCTGTGATGTGCCAGGAGGACAGTAAGTGATTAGATGCCAGGAGCATTTACTCAGTGTTGGGTTTTTGCCTTCTCTCTCCTTTTCAGTGTGAATACTTAAAGCTGTAAACTTTACACTGTCTTGTTCCTCTCATCTTTTAGAGCACTTATTTTTTTTTATTTAGAATCTGTCATGCTGATCTTTAGAGAAGAGATGGTGTCTGTCTTCACTTAGGGAGTTAAGTCCTTGTGCTCAAGGATGGATGTCTAGAATCTGGAAAGTGCCACTTAGATTAAGAGAAAGAAATGAACCATATTTTTAATATTTATTTTTAAAAAATATGTAAATATATATAAATGTAAATGTATATATAAAGCCCCATATACTTTCCTTCAGGTTGGTATAATACTACTTTCCTTTCTCCCTTCATTAATTCCCCAGTCTCCTTTTAGAAGAGCAGTTCTCCTCTCTCCTGTCTCAACAACCAGCCAAAAGTAGACAATTACAGTCAGCTTTCCAGAATATTTCTGTTATTTCCTGAATAAACGATGTTGAAATGGTTTAAGGAAGAGTTGGTAGTTCTTACCTTAAGTCAGCTAATGTTCTCTTACCATTGGAGAAAATAAAATGTTTGGTGCTCCTTTGAGACAAAAGATACCTGCAGAAACCTCTGCAAATTTAAAGCCTCAGAATTGTGAAATGTAGATGGTTTTAGCTTTAGTGTCATATTTTTTTTTTCTATTAAAATATAGAGATATTTTTTTCATCAGTATTTTCAACAGAAAACTAGTTATGCTAGACTTATTCTAATATTAAGAAATCTTATCTAAGGAGCGCTTTCAAAATAAAGCCAAATTTGAGAGAAAAAAGTGCCTTGAGGTTTTTATAAAGCTGACAAGTTTAATATTCCAAATACGTAGTGACAATGATCTTTTTTCATAATTAAGCTACAAGTATGATTTAATATTGAATTCAAAGCCATTCACTGAATGCTGCTTATTTTTAAACCCCCAAAAATCCCCAAGAGAAGAAACGGAAAAAACAATCCCAACATATTTTTTTCAATTCAGATAAGAAAAAATAAACTCTGCTGCACCTCAATTTAATAACCAATGTTGCTCAGCTACTACCAAAGGCTTAAGGACAGTGTTTAGAAGCGATTGTTCAGAAATAAGTGTTTCTCTAAGATTATGAGGGCTTATACAGATGATTTTGTTCACCTGCTGAGTGTTCAAGAGTGGAAATGTCCAATCTGACGCTTTCCAGAAGTGTTTGTTTGCTTGAAAAAATGGAAACATTCCTGTGGAAAAACAGGATTTAATTAGTTTTTGTCCCATCTTAGCCACATACTAAAGCAGTACTATTGTGTTCTTTTAATACAGACACAAATGTTTAGTGGAATGAAAAATCCCAGGTTTCTGAAATGATCTGAGATGTTTTTAGGCTTAAATGTAGCGCTGTGAGCACTGCTTAATTTCTTAATACCTTGCTGCTCTACCTCTGTTGTTTGTACTTCTAATGAGATGCAAGATGTTAAAATGCTTGTTGAGTACTTGTTAATTTTAAAATGGGCATGAAAATGTTAGAATCTTACATATAGTTCAATTAAATGGGCAGAAAGAGAACAAGTTAGTACAACTGGAAGACAGTACATTCAGATTAGATATTAAGAAAAAATCCTTTGCTGTGAGGGTAGTGAGGCACTGGCACAGGTTGTCCAGACAAGCCTGTTGATTAATTATCCTTGAAAGTGTTCAAGCCAGGTTGGATGAGGCTCTGAGCAACCTGGTCTTGGGGAAGGTGTCACTGTCCACTGAAGGGGCACTGGAACTAGATGGTCTTTAAGGTACCTTCCAATCCAAGCCCCCTTATATGTTTCTTTGATTTTATGGGTCTTGAAAACACAGAAGGATACATTCATTCCGTGACTCCCTGAGGAGGAGATGCAAAAATACTCTTCCAGCTAGTGACCTGCAGCACTTTGGTAGCTTTGGATTGTTTCTGAATTACTACAGATTAAATGTGATGAAAAAAAAAGATTTAGCATGGAAGAAGAAGGCTTTAAAGACTTTTCATACCTCTCAGATTTGGTGCAAAGCAGAGATTTATACTTTCATCTCATCTTTAAATGAGCAGTGGCTCTTCATAATGGAACTTGACCAGCAAGATGGACAGAGATTACTGTAAGAAGAAGTGTGATAGATGTAACATCTGCTCCTTAGACCAATTTTTCCTCTTGCTTTATGCCTTTCTGCTGTGATACCAAAGCAGTTTAGAGAGGAAACAGAGCAAGGAAGGCAGTTATTTTAATTAGTGAATTTTATTCTCAAAGGCTTTTCGATCTAATTCAGCCTTCTGATTTTCTGTTGATTCTTCCAAATGCTTCAGACTTAGTCAGACAAAAGCCTTTTTCTTCACAATTGTCAAATTTCATTGAATCTAGAGTCTTGGTGATAGAGCTTAATTGTCAGCAAAATAAGTCTTGGTTTCTCTAAATTGTTTGATCCTCAATTGGTTTAGAAGTGACAATATACTTCCATTTACAGGGTTTAGATACTGTTTTCATGTGGCATGTGGAGCAAAGTTGGACCAACCAAAAACATTATTTCAGTTGTTTTCTGTCAGGAAGGCTTAGACAAAGAGCTTAGTCTCAGATCCTTTAAAGTTCAAGCATCTGCCACTAGGGGCAAAAATTATTTTCCTGTAGGCATTCATCTTTTATTGTGGATTTTCCGTGCTGCTTCTCTTGGCTGATAATCTAATTTAAACCTCAGAGATGATTCATACTTCCTCAAGGGGATTCACAACTAGTTTAAATTGTCTGATGTCAGAACTTTTCAGTTCTTCTAGGATTTCTTTTCTGAGCATAATGACCCTTTGGGTGTTTGAATGCACCAAGGAGGAAAGAATGTAAGCAGTGCAAGTGGTAACACTTGAGAGATACAGTTGTACAACATATTTCGATTTTTATTCAAATTTTTTTGGATTTCTAGTTTTAGGTAACTTGTGATGTCTTGACTTAATTTAGTTCCTAAGCATGACAAATAGTCTATTGTGGACAAACTTCTGCAGGCATGATGCAGTGTGGTACCTTTCGAAGTCAGGAACTTTCTGGAAGGTAGAATGGACCATGTGCTGTGCTAGAGACTTTTGTTTCATAAGCCCAGGATTTTGTATACCTGTAATATGACAGCTTTCCAGAAAAACACTTAATTATAAAAGATTACAAAACCTTGATGTCAAGAGGCATTTTCAGTTTCCATTCTCAGAAAACCAAAAGAAACCAACAAAGAGACAAACCTCCACTTGTCCAGAAGGTCCTAAAAGGTTTTAGAATGATCTAAAGACTTAAACCTGTTCGTGACCCCTTCCTGAAGGCATGACCACTGTATAGTTGACCACTAAGAACTTTAGGAATTGAATGTTCATATTAAGCATGTAAACTGCTATTTGAGGCTTTCTTCTTTACAGTCAGGCAAGGACAAAATAGACATTCAGAAAACTAAGAGATGTTGTAAATACCATTCAGCTGTGATGAAAAGTTTATTGAATGCTTTTCATATGCATTCTAAAGTTAAGCTACATTTTGAAAACTATCAGAGCCAACACTAGTTCTCCAAATGAAATAAACTACTATGCTAAGTTGTTACTAATTAATACTCTGTAATTTTAATAATGGTTGGTTTATTAACACAGTTTTGCCTTTTGGTTTTTTTGCTTGGAGGTATAGTTTTGTTTCATATGTTTTAACAATGTATCTGCAAATTGATCCAGAATCAAATTCTGTGCTCATGCTGTTTTGGGAAGAAGGAAACAAATACACAAGATATTTTTCTGTCATTTACTTTCATTATTTTATGTGTATTTTTCTATTTTATTCATGCCTTACCAGAAATTTGGTGTTTTTTTCAATGCAGAATAATGGCAAAGCTGTTGTTTTGAAAGAACCTTTCTCAAAATGTCTGGGGGGCAGATTATGATCAGTGATTATTTGCAAAATTTTTAATGTATATTACAAAGTATAACTTGTACTTCAGGTGTATGAGAGTATTTAATAGTGGTTTATGTATTGGATATAGATACTTGAGTGATAGGTATTTTTGTCATAGTCTTTACATGGCTCCTCCAGTTGTCCTGTTTGTTATAGTCCTGGAACTTGTTTCATCCTAATGTGTCTGATGTATTTTTAGCAGAAAAGCTGCTGGTTTAACAAACCAGAAAACCAAATTGTGATGAAAATGGGTGTCAGGAAAACAAAATCAATGCATAAGTAAGTGAACTGTTAAAATCCAATGACAGACATGTTTTGAAGGAAGAAAGAAAACTCTTACTGATTACTCCTTTACCTGAAATCTTAATTGGCCTTGTGAAATCTTAAGACCCTGTGTGAATGAAATTAAGCAAACTAATCAGAGTATACTCTAAAGGCTAATGAGACACAACCATCTGTTTCCGCTGCAGTTCTATAGTTAGCAGAGTGAAATATGCTCCTGTAAGATGCAGTAAATGCACTTTAAAGCAAGAATTATCTAAAATCCTCTGAGTTGTTTTCTAAAGACATCTCTTTCAATAGATATAAGTCTTCCCTTGTCTGTCAGAGTATAGCCTTGTGAGTAGTCTGTATGTGTCCAGTGCCTGTGGTTATGCTGTATGTCCTGGATGCACTTTGCCATTTTCCTTCACGTGACACTGGCTTTTTGACTTCCCAGTTCTAATTTGGGAACTATTTCAGAACCTTATCTCTACCTTGCTGTATTTCCTATGTTTTTCATGGGAAAAACACCCTTTCTGTTGCCTTTACAGCTCACTTTATTACCTTATCTGGCTCTTTTTGTCACTCTGCATTTCCAAAACATCAGTTCAGGCACTTCTCTGGTTTTAAGCATTGCAATCACTTTGTGTTCACCTTCTGTTCTCAGTTGCTTTGTCCTCAGCTCTTCCACACTTCCTAGTCTGTGTCTCACTGTATTGGGCTTTGTGCCTTGGTTGTGTGTGGGATGACACTTGTTCCTAGAGCTTGTGCCATGCCGTGGTGAAGGAGAGTGGTAGAACCAATGTTGAAGGAAGAGAGAGAAGAGGAAATGGTGAGTGGATGTGCAGTGAGTGAAGCTGAGGGTGAAAGAGAGGACACATGCAAGCGGGGCAAAAATTCAAGTCAGTATGTACACAAAGCTCTCTCAATATCCAAACACCTCGGGTTTGGTGAGGTCTGTGACTGACTACCAGCTTGTCTCTTGACAATTCTGTCTTGTAGCTGCTCCCCAGGGCCAGATGGAAAGAAGACCTTTTCTTAATCTTACAGCCCCAATATACTGTGAGAGAGTCTAACAGGAGCTGTAGAGAGGAGTATGACTTGATTTGCACATTAGTCTTCTCCACATGCAAAGCTTTTACTGGTAAATTGAGCAGTTGACACATTCCAGTGTTTTTAACTCACCCCCCTCATCATTTTGCTTGTTTGTCTTTCATATTTACATCTTTGTAACGTCCTGCTCACTGTGCACTAAAGTTCATCCACAAGCTGGCACTTTTTCTAAAAATCATCTCTCAAGATGCACCAGTAGCATTGTAACCACAGGACACTGACAGCAGTTAAACGTATAGGTGGGGAAAATCATTAATTCTGTGACCCCTTTGTGTTCCTGTACTTAAAAGCACATCTTGTCCTGCAACTTTCTGTTCCAGCTTACTGCTCCATCTTCCCCTAGCTCGTTGTTCCTTCTGTAGTTGATTGTATTGGTTTCTCTTAACTGACACAACAAACTCTTTATGGCAGGGCACGCTGCTGGCTATGTGATGGTCCAGCCTGCGTCCCAGTGAGGCTCTGCCCCTCACTTCAGATACATCAATCCTCTTCTGGGTGTTTCTGACATGCAAACAGCAAATGGCAACGCTCTCAGTCCTTTGTCATGAGCAGCACTCTCAGTTTTTGCCTCTTTATTTATTTAGGAGTTCATACTGCTGGACAGCTGTAAACCAGAGCTTCACAGTGAAGTCTCTCTTTGAACTGAGCAGAACCAAAGGGGTTTGTAAATTGTATTCACTTCTGCTTGAATGATGGTTCAGTCAAGTAATTTTTTTCCTCCTTGATGTGTGTACATTTTTTACTGTGCTCACAGAGAAGTGAAGAAATGTTGCTATTAACATATTGATCATTCTAAGTTTCTTATTATTTAAAAGCCATGAACAAGAGGAAATTATAGGATTTTTTTCTTAAATTTTGAGCAACATATATGTTAGCAAGTGGTTTTAGTTTAACCTCTAGTGTTCAGCTGTTCAAAAAAATCTTGGGGGATTTATTTAAGATATACTTAAACATTAAAGGTTCTTTGGTTTTTATATGCACAACTAATGTTTTAGTGTGGTCAGCAGCTACTTCTCATTTGTAGCTGCTTATTTCTAGCATATTTTTTTTTTGTTTCTGAGATGAAACTTTCTAATAGTTGCCCAGTAGAGGAGCATAGTAGAGTCAAAGGCAGTGCATTATAACTTTGCAAAATGCTTAGTGTTCAATAATGTAATTATTAAAATGTCTTTTTTTAATGTAATTTATAAAATATACAGTAGAGAAGAGGTCATATTTGGGTTTTTTTCCTCATTTTATTTCATTTAAATGTTGTTAATTATAGTTTAGATTGTAGAAAAGTTTACTTTATAGTGATATTTTTTTCCCCAGAAGGCGATGGCCCAAGGAAATGCATTGTCAGACTATATGTATATTCTCTTGGACATCACTTCAGGAATAAAATTTTTGGGTTGTGGTTGCCTTCAGATTTTCTGAGACAAAAGATTTTTGGTTTTCTTAGGCAAGATTTGCAAGTGGAATTTGGTGCCAGTCACAAAACAAAAAGAGTAGGTGAAGTCATCTCTCCTTACACCCTAAACCTCGCCCCACTGGAAGGATCCATTCCATGCCCTAAATTAGGCCCCCCAAAAAACCCAAAGGATTCCATTCCAGCTGTAGTCCCTCCCATGCTGATTGCTGTAGCCTTCAGGCGTGCACGCATTTTCCTTCTTCTGGTGCCATACTTTCTACTGAGTTTTCCAAAGGATGAGCAGCTGCAGGAGCAGGAACTGAAGGAGACCCACAGCAGAAGTGTCTGGAGTAGAGAATTAACAGCCTGCTGGACCCACCTTCAGTGTATTCTCCATGACTGCTGAAAATAACACATTCCCCTGGGTCTCTGCCCCACCTTTGCCTCTCTTGTGAGTCCTGACTCCTGTGCTTGGCTGTACCTTTATAAACAGGATGACGTGTTTCCCAATATCTTATTTTGTAAATGGTACCCAAGTTGTGAATATAGTTGTTTCCAAATGTTATGTGACTTTCCTCCAACATGTGGTTTAAAAAAGTCCCGAAGTGAAGCAAAATATTTGTTTTCATGGGGCATGAGGGTGTGGGGTGTGTCTAACACAGAGCAAATCTTCCAGTGGAATGCTTTGATTATTTGCACAGCAGATGAAGTGAGCTTTCTGACAGCTATACCAGAATATCTCTTGAGTTCGCTAGTAATTACATTCCATGTGAGGCAGGAAAAAAAATCCATTGAAAATTATCCTGTGTCCTCCATTGAGCATTCTGGATAGCCAAACCCATGATTTTTTAATGATTTTTTTTCCAATTCCCAGTGGCTTTTTTATAGTAGGAATAGTTAAAAAGGAAAGTGTATTTCAGGAATCATTACATGGGTATGTAATAAATGAACTTTAGAGAGAATCCGTCCTTTCCAAGCAATCACATATTCCAGAAGAGAGAAAGAAAAAAAAAATGAAGCTAAAAAAAAATGAGCGATCAAACTGAAGGAACATGCCAAGCAGAAGAGAAGAGTTTCTAGAGTCAGATGAAGATGTGGAGTGCTGCTGCTATTTGTCCTGTTCAGAGGCTTTATCCTCAGAAGAGGTGGGCTAGGTAGAAGCCAGAAATCCTGGCTGTTCCAGGACAGCCTCTGTAGAATTCAGTCCCTATAGACTTCTAAACAGAAGAAAAAGTCCCTACAGAATTCTCTTTCATGGTTCTGAAAAATGGAAGAAGAATGGGGATCTGAATATGTAAGATTGGTAAAATGTGGCATATTTTTTGTTTTTGGAATAATACCCATATAGCAGTGATAACCAGATAGCAGTTTCAACTAAGATTTCAGGAGTCAAGTACTTTATATTCAGTAATGTCCTATGTCTTGATTGTCATTGGAGTGATGCTTGAGCCCCTCTAGTTTCAACACCAATTAAAATGAGAGGGAAGAGAAAAATATTGGAACATTGGAAATTAAGATTCTTATTAAGAGAATTATCTTTAGGGGATAGAATGGTAAGAAAAGCAGCAAATATGAACAGATTTGCAAGAGCTGTGTGAGATGCACCTCAATATTTTCTGAAATGAGAAAGATAAAGCCTATTCTGAATCAAGTCTTGATAGTATAAATAGCATGGGAAAGCTCCTTTTTTGTTGTTGGAAAAACCTTACCCGGAAGGTGAGGTTTTTTAATTTTTGTTTTAATTCTTGCACTGATGTGTGTTTATATATAGTTCACAAATATGAAAATGGCTCTAATAGCTGTTTTTTTTCCTCTCATGTAAGTATCCTGATTTGTAGTGTTCTGTTTAATTTTTTGTAAGTCCCTCTTCCAGCAAAACAGCACTTGGGACATATTTTCAGCCCAAATTGGATTTTTAGCAGAAAGAACTAAACTACACAAGTGCTCTTTTGTAAGTGGGTGCATTTGTGGCTAAATATTTTAGGGAAGAATTAAATTTGTAGTCATGCTAGTAGAAAGTCAATATAAGACTGCATTTTGTTTCGAGTTTCTATTACACATAATGCTTTGCATTATGGTGAGAAGTTGAAGTAGGTAACTTTATATATGAAAAAGAAGGTGGTGTAAATCAATGGAGAATTTTGTCAGCAGTGTATAATTTTACATCTTTTTAAGGGCCGATTGATAAGAAGTTGCAAATTGTTACAATTTTAAACATTTTTTCCCTTCCAGAAGGGTATGGAGGTGGTAGAAACACTTTTTTTTTGTTTAGTTGTACTGTGTCCCTTAAAAATGGGACTTACAAGTCATGTTGCTTATGTTGAAGCATACAGCAGAAATTAAGTTCTGGTGTATTTTGGCAGTACATTAGATTAGGTGGTGTCATTTTATTTTTTTTTTTGTTTCAGTGTGTTTAAGTGTAGAATTTTTAAATTAAACTGAGAATAACTTAGAATAGCTTCAGTGAATGAATTTAAAATGGAACAGAGAGAGTATCCAGAGCTTAACTTCTAGAATAGTTAGAACTTTGTTCTGGCAATCTTCATCACAGGATTATGTCTTAGAAGTTTCATGTTACTCCAGGGATTGGAGGGGAGTGGGATGTGTCTGCTTCCATTGTCATTCTAATTATGAAGTAGAGATTCTAGCATAAACTTCTATATATTGACAAAAGTTTGTACTTTTAAATGATTTTGAATCTTCCTTTCACAATCAGTTACAGGGTATGATTGTGGGGATCAATAATTAGAAAATTGCTGGTGAATGTATTATCCCAGCTCTAGCATACTTTTAAAATGGCATCACTTTATTAGCAAGAATAATACAGTACCAAAGTTAAATTCTGTTTTGTAAATGCTGTTGCATCTCGAATTGTAACCAACGTAGTTAATGGGTCATGAGATACAATCGGAAAGGCAGGTGGGATGCAGAAGGTATTTTGAGATTTGCCAAGAAAGCAATTTCAGAAAGAAAGAAAGTTGCTCTTCCCCCCTTTCCCCGCGCAATCAAGAGATTTTTTCCTTTGTGTGCTTCTGTTGTTAATGGAAACTTTAGATATAATTTCTGCATTATATCTTATATGGGGAGACTTTGGCTGCTGATAACAGATGTCAATACACATGCTCTTCTGAGTACACCCAGGAAAAAGGACAAATCAACTGTACCACATAAATTACCAAAGAGATAAAAAAAATTGTATAGTGCATTGACCTATTTTGGTTTGTCACAGCAAGGTAATTCCAATCAATGGTATATATGGACTAGAAAGCTCCAGAAACAACTGTATAGTTAGGATCAATGTATTCATACTAGGTAATGTAGATGTCTCCATCAGCAGTAAAAATATAAACTCATTTCCAAAGAAGCCTGTTTTCTATTCTTATCTTTATCACAGTTATTCTTCTTCCTTTAAATCCTACACTTAAAAATAAGATCAAACACAGTGTTCACATTTTCTTCTCATTTCCTAACTGTTTTCTTGTTTGACAGCATTTGTGTAAAAAGTCCTTTTCAAGTAGTAAATTAATTTGGATAGAAGGCTTCCTACCTGAATTCATTACATGCTGGCAGCTTAGATAAATGGATATTATGATCTCAGCATATTTTGGCCCAGCACCACTGTGCCTATTTGCAAATGTCTAAGAAAGTGATAATATTCCTATCAGTTTCAGACTGCTAAAGAAAAAATGGGGTAGAATTTCTTATTTATATTTATAGGATGCCTGTGGGGAAGACAGCAATGCTGTATATGGCAGTTTGTGTGGACATGTGGTGCTAAACATGTATTAAAAAAAGATAACAGACCTTTTGACGTTTCTTTGTAGAAATATGGAAGAAAAGCCAGAGTAGATCAGTAATTGACAGCTATGCAGGAGATGCATTTCCAGATTTCTTTCAGAAGAAATATTTCACAAACTTACAATTCCTTTCAAAGTCAGTAATCCATCTTTAATTATTTTGTTGATTTCATAGTTGTATTTTACAAGGTTGATGTAATGTCTGCTTCCTGCCATCATTCGATATGGACAATCCACTTTGTCATTGCTTTGATGAAACGGCAGGCTGTTTGTAGTAGCGGTACTTTTTTTCTTTTTTTCTTTTTCTTTTTTTTTTTTCCAGGGTGTGCGTGTTTGTGTGTGGGAACTGAGCATGGGTAAAGGCTTATCATTTGCTGAATGCCATAGCTTAACAGCAAGATATGTGGGGAGCTGCCAATTTGCACCATGGACAGAAATGGGAAGTGTGTTCAATGCAGTTCAGTGGATGAGTGTTTCACTGTACCTGGTCGTGTACAGCCATTTCTTCTATTCCTGCTTTTTGAGTGTGCCTTTATTGTCACACATACACTCAAGAGCATTATTTTGCTACCAGGTGTCCATTTAAAAGGGCTTTGGTGTTCCAAGCTGTAATTGGGGCTGTTGGAGTGCACGATTCTTCTCGGTGGGGTCAGGAAGCTGTGCCGCAGCTGTTGCAGGCAGCGGTGGCACCCAGCCATGGTGCCATGGTGTCAGGAGGATGGGGGACACGAGGGGCTTCTGCTCACTCAGCAGTCAGAGGCTGCACCGTGTGTGCTTTGGGATTGTCTGACATGGATCCATCCAAAGGCTGGCAGCCTGAGCCCAGGCGAGCATCTCCTTGGCATGACATATCCTCGAGCAAGTGTGCAGTCCTAGTTGGGGTTGTTTATGTTTAGTTACACATAAGTAACCATAAGTACCTTCTTGAACCTATTCCTAGCACTACAGGTTGCCTTTAGACAGGTTTCTATGGGTTTGCAGCAAGGGGCAGAAGAGAATATAATTTTTTTCTTCATGGAGGTTGGGCAGTGTGGGTGTTCTGGCTTCACTGTTTCAGAGTAGCTTAAGAGATTTGGAATATTTTTTTTCCCCCTGGTAAATGCATGGATAGGGATATTTAGGCCAATTGCTATGGGGGAGTTTGGGTTACTATGCAAAGCAGTATTTATTAATAACCTTTGCATATTGAAATAAAAAGTGTGATGCAATTAAAATTGCCTGCACTGAGGATTAGCCTGATCTCTGAGGGGAAAAACATTCCAAGAGTGTGCACCCATGCACACACATGCACACACAAGTGGCAAAATCTTTCTATCTGTAAAAAGCCCTTTTCTTAAACCGTTTTTCTTTTCCAAAGAGGCAAATCAATGAAGTAGAGAAGTAGCAACAAAGTATTTCTGCAGTATGTGATGAAGCAAGTGGGTATAAAGGTTTTGTGAACTCATTGCAAGGTATAGAAAATCAATGTGCCTACTCTATTGTGTTACTGAAGTATTTCAGTGAATGCCCTGGCCAACAAAGAATACTAGAAGTGCCAAAGACATTTAGAAATAATGTACTCTTGCTCTTAGGGTCGTTGGAATTTAGGTTGCACAACATTAAATACTGTAGATGGCATTTGACTATTCCACTGGAGGATCCTAGTTACTTGTTTTAAAAAAAAATTCTTTTCTGGTGTTTACATCTTGAGTGTTGATTCAGTTTGGATTATATTTCTTTCATGGTAAAGTATGTATAAACATTTTAAAAAGGTGTGGCACAGTCAAGTGTTTTCATTATTTGTATGATTGGTTTGAACATCTATTCCAAAGTATCAGTAGGCACCTGCAGAAGCAAAGTGGGTTTGTAGCACCTGAACACATTCCGATTCGTGCAATTAAAGCAGTTTACAGAGAGAGGAAGAAAAGGATATCACATACTGAGGTTTGATGTCTTTTTCATGGAGGACAAAAGAGTTTTGATTCTTTCACTTCAAGTTTAGCCTAACTATTGTGTAGAGGAGGAGGTTTAATGAATCATTGTTTAACTTTGATACTGCCAAGTATTTGACCATTAAATAGTCTGAAATGTGTACATAGCACTTTGGTGACAGACCCTTATTTAACAGTGATTAATTGGCATTGAATAGTTATTTAATTACTTCGGAAGAAATCTAACAACAGTGTGTGTTCTGATTAAGTTATTTGATGTAAAAACAAACATAAGACTGCTGAAGAGAGCACGTCCCCTTTTGCAGCTTGCTAGTAACACTGCACACCATGTGGAAGCCTGAATGATTGCAATAGCAGATACTAATCTCTGGTTTGGATGCTGTTGTAACATTGGCATACTTAATCCATGATTTCTTAAAAGGCTTTTTTTGTTAATGGTTTGGTGAAATTGACTTACTAGTTTTAGATGTAGTTTGTTCTTTTTGCTTTTGTAGCCCCTCGCTGGGATAAGTAAAGGATGTAGGTATTAAGGAAGCTTAAAATTTTTTGTGAATTGGATATACTGGACTGATTTAAGAATTATTGTTTCTTGTAATATATAAGTATGTTGGAGATACCTTTTTGAGGAGTTTGGGGTTTTTTGAAATATGAACTGTGGTGGCAAGGTAATGTTGGTAATCTTAAGTTTAGGAGAGAAGGATTTACAGGTTTTGGAGAGAAAACAGCTTTCAGGGTGAGGGGGCAGATAAGTTGTGCAGCTCTTGCCCTACTTGAACAGCAGGTGCAGGAGTTTCCATAGTCAGAAGAGCTGTTCTCAAAAGTTAAGTTTGTAAACTCTGATAGAAGCTGTAGCCATAATTTCAAGCATTTTGAGTCCTGACTCCAAATAGTACTTCAGCTGTTATATCTGGAATGTTTTCTCTTTAATGCTTAATAATGCATAAGCACGTCACTGATTTACTGTCCTTCCAGTAAGTGGAAACAGTTGTTTCTTCATACCTTGTGAAATAGACCTCTTGGACTTGTAGACATCCTTATAGGTGAAGCAATTGCTTTGAATGCAATACTGTAATGGCTGTGGGGCATCTTGTGGGTATTTCCAAAGCATAACACTTCTGCTTGAAGGTGCATTGCTGGCCCTGCAACATGGTGAAGGAACTTACTTGCTTTAGTGGGTTCCTGTAGCTGCCTTCTGTGTAGGGCATGCTGTATAAAACAGCAGTTCAGTTACATCTGTGTGAACAGGATCTGAAATGCATCTCCAGGCTTGTATTTTCTCTTCTACTGTCTCTGAGGTAATAGAATTGAAAAACAGCAATGACAAAAATAAGGCTAAGACTTGTGGGTTTGTTGCTTGCATTTAGCTGTAGAAAGCTTTTAATGGTCACTAGATAAACAGTACAGGAGGGAGATACAGACCTCTTAGCAATAAGCAAAAAAATTTCCTGGTCTTAGTGACTTCTGGTGTAATTTTCCAGAATTTCTGTGTGCAAACACTATATAGACTAATTTTTCAGTAATTTGAAAATTCAAAAACAATGAAGCTCTGCTATCAGAGATTTACTTTAATGTTTATTTGGGAAGCAACTGATTCGTGCTGCCACTCTTTAATTGTACTAGGTGGACTGCGAAAAGTTCCAGTTTTCAAGGTTTGTCTTTTTCATATACCATTTCTTTTGCTCACTCAAATTTTAGTCAGTGTCATTTTACAGAATTACTGTATTTACATTTTAAAGAGGATTAGGCAGATTAAAAGATGTTTTCATGTTTTATTGATAACATCAGATTAATTTCCACTTTCCTAGTGGCAGCTCTCAGAACTGTCAAAACAGAGGCTGCAGAAACATCGTTATGCTTAACAATTTCATAAGGCAGTTGCAAAAAAATACAGTTTTGGCAATTAATTAGCGGCTTGATTACCTGTGGGGACTGGAGCAGTTGGTGGTAACATGGAAGAGACAGCGAAACCAGGGATTGCTGGGCACAGCCTGGGTGAGCAAGGTTCTCTGTCATGACCACATTGCTCAGAGAGCTCCACTGGAAGAGGAGGAGAGCCACAGTCACTCTTAAACTGCAGGCATTGCTCAATTGCTGGAGGTGCCAGCATTGGGCAGACCTTGCTGTGGCCATGGAAAACGAGCCAGCTAACCCTTGCTGCCTCCTGGCAGTGTCACCTGGGATGGCCCTTGCGCAATGGCTCCTTATATAAGTCTGAAACCACGACAAATAAAACTTACTTGGGGTTAAAAGGCAAAGGGTGATTCTTAGGCTGAATTAAGGTGGGGTTTGCACACTATGGGAATCATCCTTTGCCATTGGTGGGTCTCACAGCTTTTCATGGAGGGGCTTAGCACTGTCACATCTCCTTGCTGTGCTCCTTGCTCTGTAAAATAAAGTGAAGTCACTCGGAAGACAAGTGACAAAGCTGTGAACAGATTTCTGATACTCTGAGCCCAATCTGTTATTCTACCTAGTTTCCCTGATCTGCCTTTCCTGGACACACTGCTAAGGAAAGCTCTATCGACAGGAAGTATTTAACCTCTTTGAGTAATTTTCTTTTTACCAGTTAAGTCTTGGTTCATTTGAAAATAACCTAGAATGTGGTATTTAATGATATTAAGAAGCTTTAGTGGCAGTGTGTATGCAGCATTTGCTTGATCACTCTTCTATGGCCAATAGTCTCCATGTAACAAAATCATGGCAAAAAGAAAGTTTTTTAAAAAACTGCCTTGGACTTCCTTCTGATGTATTTACCCTAAGTAAAAGAGAACATCCCCACATGCTATTCCCAACAGAAAAAGATAAAAGAGATAGTTTTCTTAGTCTTGTGCTGCTGACTACACTTCCTCTCTGCGTGCAAAGCCTAAAACCAGGATGAATTCTGCTGTTGGGTGTTTGAAGTAGCTGCCTTGGGTGGTAAAGTACTGCAGAACAATCTCTTTGCCACCAGTATCTCTCTTTGGAGTCATGTTCCAGACATGAGGAGAGGATGTTTTCTGTATTGTTTGGTGTGGAACAGAAATTCCCTTAAAAAAGAAATTAATCAAAAAGAGCTGTGAGCAGAAAACTGGCATGATGGTTGCTACAGAAGTTAATTCAGTATCTCTTGTCTCTAAATTACGTCTCCAGCACACTCTGTGGAAACTTTAAACTTACTTTCAGTTTAATGAGCTCCTTTGAAAGGAAAAAAAAGTCTTTTGTTGCCAGTGCAGTGAATATGTTTGTGCCAGTTAAAAGTATAATTGAATCAAGATATATGCAGATAACAAAGCAATGTGAATGCATGTGTGAGCATCACACACCTTAGAAATGGCCAGATTCCCACCCCTGGTTTCGTTTCTTTCCTGGTGAGTAGGGATACTGATTAATAGAGAAAGATACTAATCCACTTATGGGTGGCAGTGCTGTGACTTTAATTATGAAAGAAGTCGTGATATAACTGATTTATTTCACTCAAGTAGAACTTGGGAAAATAGAGAAATGTAAATGCTTCACTGACAGCCGATTAAAAATCTTTTTATTAGCTTTAATAAAGATCAGCATTTTCAAGGTTTTGAATAAGTATAAATGTAAGGTAGCATGAATGCAAATCTCTTGGCTTTTATTTCAGAAACACCTGCAGTTTGAATCCATGTGTAATGCTGAGGGGTGAGAACAGAAATGCTAAAAAGATCAGTTAGATCAGCTATGATCTATCTGAGACATGCATGCACTAGTGAGTTTTAGTCAAGGATAGGGGCAAATTCTGGCTGATGTTGCTTGATGAAACTTGCGTTGTCTGAACTGTAAACCTTTACCTGCACTTGTTAAGCACATAAAGCATGTGTATTTCATCTGTTAAATTCTGTTGAAATATTATCTTCAAAACCCATTTAACTTTTTTCCTAGCTATTTAAGTAAAGGATTAATATTTGGGTAGAAGGCATTTGTAAGAAAATGTATTCTTCTTCAAATTATATTGCAGTGGTTGTAGAAGATTCCCTTCATGAGGATTTCCAAAATTGTGGTTTTATTTTTAGAGTCCAGCTGTTTCCTTTTAATTGTTTTTGAAGTGGTAAAACATGGATCTTTTCAGGAATTATATTTACTTCCCTTTTGTTTTTCTTCTCAACCCTGTTTCTACAGGAAGAATCTTAAATCGTTTCTCCAAAGATATTGGCCATTTGGATGACTTGCTTCCACTGACGTTCTTGGACTTCATGCAGGTAATTCAGTTGCTGCTGTCAAAGACTTCTGCACTGCATTCTGCATTTGGATTCCTGTATGCTTTGCTGAAGATCAGCTATTTGTCACAGATGTAGCTGAGTTGAATGAAAGTACTTGTTTGTGAAAGAAAGGTGCGGTTGAAATTTAACGTGTCAGTAAAAAGCTGACATGAGTAATAACTGGCAGGTGGGAGTGGTTATACACAGCTTGCTATTATGTCAAGATTTCAGCTCGTAGTAGCTACATGTTTGGTAAATTGCGCCTGATTTGCCCCCAGGCAATCTGGCAAGCTTATTGCTGTTATAAGAAATATGTCCATAGTAAAGAAACAATCAGCTCACATGAAAAGATAGCACAGATTAACCTAATTACATGTCTACTTCCACAAAGAATCAAATGCTTACCACACCATTTCGGATTGAAATAGGTGTGGCTATTTACAAAGAAAAGATTAGTAGTAATAGGGTGAATATAATAGCCTTAATAGGAGCAAGTGAAATAAGTTGCTGCAGAAAAGTAAGATGGACAAAGCATTGAGATTTTGATGATGATGAAATGATAAAGGATTATATATGACATCAAGGTAATTTTTCTGTTGCGTTTCCTGTTAATCTTTCTTGTAAAAAATTGCAGGAGGATAAATCTGAAAAAGAATGATCATACTGTATAAAAATACATGAATCACAGAATACACAGAATTGTGGAGGCTAGATAAAAACAGACTTAGTGGATTATCTGGGTCCACTTAGTGGATCACACCTGTCACACTGAGGTCAGAAATGTTTCTTAAGGTACTATTGCTTGCTTTGCTTGGTCTCTTCAAGATAACTTATTCAGAATCTAAACCCTCTTTTGACTTATTTAAAAATAAAAAAGATTTCAGGTTGAGCAGTTTAATCACGTTGTTCTTGCTGAACTCTTGAAAATAAGAAAAAAAATTATTCAAAGGAGTAGAAACGCCCATTAAGATAAAGTGTTGTTTGTAGTTTAGTGAAGTAGCTGGAATTGAGGTGTATGTTGCATTTTTCAGATTTTACAGTGCCACTTTAAAGTGTCATTTTGGGGAAGAAAGGAACCTGGTGTATTTTACCTATCAATTACAGCTATTAGGATTTTTTTTTGTGAGTTAGGGAATTGCTTACAGTGAATATTAGGGTTTTTAATTCCTGGCCACTAAATTTCGTTTAAATTAAATTCTTCTTGAAAATGCAATATCGTTTTTCTATAAAAACAATTGATTTTTTGGTGTTTGTACAGATTCCAAGTCTTCTTCAATCTCGTTAACTATCTTACTAGACAGAATATCTTACTTTATTTCAGCTGTCTTGAAGCTATACATGTGAGCCTTTCTTTTTGACTGGAAGTTCACTTTGTCCTGCAGTCCTTATCCTCTTCTCTTAGGATAAGGTTTGCATCCACAAAGTCAAACCCATCTGTCCTGCACAGTGTGCTTGTCCTTTGGGCCAGGGGGGTTTATGTGCATTAGTGTGTCCCCTTTACAGCAGAGTGCACTGTGTGTGTCCATACTCTGTGCTGCTCCTGGCCAGAGCATCCTCTGGGTCCTGTGATCCTGAGAAAAAGTGATTAACTGTTTTCTTTAGTTCTGTGCATTTACAATAATAATGTGAGGGTTGTGTGGCAAGACCACTTGCATGGTGGTTTTATAACAAGAAACTGAGTGGGTGTTTTGCATGCCCTGGCATGTAGTTTAAAGGCATGTGGGGTTGTCTGAGGATGCAAAATTTGCTGTGAAAATGTTACAGAAGTCAGCAAAAGCAGAGGGAGCCACAATTGGTGTGATCTTGTCCATACTTCCTTTTGGGAGCAGACCCTGAAGCAAACTGTCTTGAGAATTGCACTGTCTTACTTTTGACAGAACAAACTGATGTGCTTCAAAAGAAAGCTCAGAGGGTGTCCACCCTGTGTGCGTGGCACATGGGACAGGGGACTGAGTCATCTACCAGCATATTGGAAAACCTACTTATTGACCAATGTATAATCCTTTAGCCAGTGTGTGCTTTTCAAAACTGAACTGATCTGGAATGAAAGAGTGAAGACTGCTTCTCTAGATCTGGTTGTTTTCTCCTTTCAAGCTCCTACATTTACCACATTTGGTAAACATTTTCCTTCATCTTGATTAATTTATGTGGGTTCTTTTAAATTGACTATTGAATTATTTGTCAAATTCTGGAGTTTGTTTCTTAGGTAAAAAATTTTTGCTTTCCAAAAATCATAGTAGATTTTACAAGTCCAGTACACTATTAAAAAGACACTGTGTTTCAAAGCTTACCTACTCTATTTGGCATCAGAAAACTTAGGATCTTATTGTTGATTAATAATGTACTGCTTTCCATAAGAAAAAAACACTTTCATCTTGGCAGGTTTTCTAAAATTTACTCTTCTTGATCGGCAGGCTTCTTGCTTAGTGAATGCTTTTGAAATTCAAGAGCAAAGATATATTTATTTCTGATGAAGCAGAGATTTTTACAAAGGATAACTGTTATCAATTATGATAGAGATCTTTTGTCACTTGTTTTGTTTGCAGGTGTCTTTTGTAACACTTCTCATAATCCCTTCAGGAAGAAATACTTTCTCCTTTCTAAAAACAGCATTAGCTGGATATAAAAGCTCTGATCCCAGCCATTATTGTTGATTCTTTGAGAGACATTTCCCAACATTCATTGTTTAAATGGTTGTCAGGAGGAATCAAGTGAAACTTAATAAACAATGCAGTAACTGGTTCATCTTACTTTGCGTGTAGAGGCTTTTCTTGAGCGGATTTGCATTGAAGAAGTGGTCGTTTTTCAGAGTTACTGCTGGGATCATTGTGAAGCATTCCACTCTTTTACTGTATTGGCAAGTGGGTGTATAATTTCAGCACAAATAAATACAATGCGATTGAACACTCAAAAAATACAGTATGAGCCAATTTAAGTACCAATAAATAAATAAATAATCAAATTCCACCTACTAGTCCTAAGAAATTTGTAATTATACAAAATAAGATTTTAGAGCAATGCTAAAAATTGATAATGTTCTTTTTGGAGTACATAATAAGATTTATACACTGCACTACAGCCATAATGAGCATTATTAGTCTAGACAGCTATACTGGATGAAAATTAATTCTTTGAACAGAAAGAGTTTAATTTTTTACATCTTGCATTGAGTCAAGGAGAATAAAGACTCTCTTCAAGACAGTATGTAGTCTCTGTAAACTTTCTTGTTAAAGCAAGGATGTAAAGGTATGTAGCAAGTACAAAAATGCATCATGAACTCTGTGTATTCTTTTGAAAGTCTGGTTAGGTTTTACAAAACCATTGCTTTGCAATATCTCCCAGAGTAGCAATTCGCATTGTGTTTAAAGTTTTTTTGCCATCTCTTCATTCTTTGGTTTGAAGTGCACCAAAATATTACACACCTGTCTTGAGAGATTGAAGGCAAGAGAAGCAGTCCTCACTAGAAGGCAGTAATTTTTTTCTTCTTACGAATTTTAACAGCATATGAGACATCTCATGTTAGTGCAACTAGCTGTGTTTTGTGGAAATTACTGCTGTATCCACAAAGTTTATGAATTAAAAATAAGTCTTTTTTATGAGAACATGTTCATGGCTGTGTTTGACTACATGGCTGGAACAGAGCTCTGTGGGTAGATGTGTAGTAGAAAAATTGAGAAGAAATCAAAGGTTAAGTTAAGCATTTCAGCTAAGATATCTTTAATGGTATGTTTAGAGTCCAGTTCAAAGCTTTAAGTAAAAAAGCTTTAAAATCTGCAGTCTAAGCCTGGGTCTTACCTTTTGTGATGAATTCTGGCTGACCATAAGGTTCCATGCCAGTTCTCCTAAAAGAGTAAAATAGAAAGCAATACTCTGTTCATTATGACACTTGTTATTTCTACCAAATTATTAAATTTATTTGTAAAATCAAGTAGTAATCAATGTTTGTATGTTGATAAAGATAGTCGAAAAGCGGAATGAACTTGTTCGGTGAAGATGGTGGGGTTTTGGCTTTTTTGTGACCTTACATATTTTTAATTATTGTTAAACTCCTTAGCCTCAGTCTGCATCTCTTTTTCTTAATCGAAATAAAGTGGTTTTGGCAGCCGTTCTCCAACTAAGATAGTCTCCTCAGGTAAAGGACAACTTGTGTGAAGGCCATTACACTGCTTTAAAACTTTCTAAGAGTATTTAAACATGTACTTTTATTTAGATATAAGTGTTTTGCCTCAACCTCTGTGGGAGGTTGAGGTTCTGTTGACATGGACTTCAGTGGTAGGTGGGGGGGTCTGTAGTTTAAAATCATTCCCTTCCTACAGGATGCTTTGGGTTGAAAAGGACCCCAAAGACCATCTAGTTCCAAACCCCCTGCCAGGGACAGGGACATCTTTTACTAGACCAGGTTGTTCAAAGCCTCATCCAGCCTGGCCTTGAACACTTCCAAGGATGGGGCATCCACATTCTCTGGGTAATGTGTAGCTCAGTGCAGCACACTGAGCACATAAAAATGCACTAACTGGGGAAAAGGTCAGCCAAGAAATTGGCTGAATAAAATTTTGAGGGGATATTAGGAATTAGGGATTAAAATTAATGAGGGGGGTATTAGGAACTCAGAATCCAATATATTTAATAGTGGTTTATGCACATTAGCCCAGATATTCCTAAGAGGCCAGTGTTTTGAATGCTGTGTTTTTGAGAGATCATCAATGGCTGAATCATATTCTGAGTCAAGATAGATCTGCAGAGGCTCAACATCTTTAAACTCTGATCTCAGACTTTGCCAGATGAGTACCCAAACTGATAAACTACTGCTTGGAAATTATGTCTGTAAACTGATTGAGTACATAGGATGGTGAAATATGTTTCAGACTTCCTTTTGGTTTTGTAAAATTATTCTGGTAAATTTTAAAGGGATGGTTTTCTCTGTAGTTTCTTGCCCTTGTAATTTTTCAGTGATCTTATTACTTGTTAACAGAGTTGATTTTCTGCTTTAGTTTCTAGTGAATTTGAGTAATTAATGTGATGGCCCCTTCATTTTGATTTCTTACCCTACGTTAGATTGAGGGGAGGGTAAAAAAATCATGATCTGTTTTGTTTCTGGAGAACACTGTGAACATGTGAACTATCTGCAGCTGCCCTTGAAAAAGGGCAATGATTTATTGAGGAAAACTGAATTGCAAAACCTTTTTCCTCCCCAAAATCAACAGCTTGACTGAGTTTAAATAACTGACTTTTCATATCCTTTCATCACACACAAAGACCTAATCCTGAGACTACTTGAGCCACCAATGTAGGCCGTGGCTGAGACCACCACTGAATGTGCCATTCCCTTCTCACTACACACAAAACACATTGACTGCAGCTTTATGAAGTGAAAATACTGAAGAAAAGGAAAATGTGAAGGAGGTGTCCACAGTCATTTCTTTAAAAAAAAAAAAGAGAAAGGGGGAAAAAAAAGCTGCTGCATCTGGATATTAGGAACAAAAAGTGCCTCAGACTGGAATAATGGCTTGGGTCACTTGCTTTCGTATGTGCACAAGAGTGGAACTGCCGTTCCTTGTTTCAGTACCACTGACCCCTACATTTTATTGTGTGAGGATGTCAGAGAAAGTGTGTAGAAGGAATTCCAGGATCTTTTAGTTTAACAATGACATTGTTATTTTGTGCTTTCTGTGAGAGGTGGGATTCCTGAGCAGTTTGTTGCGTTGTTTTTTCCAGTTTAGCTGAGTTTAGTCTGTATGCATGTGTGTGATTTAAGAGGCATTTTTAGTCATTGTTTGCAATATTCGTGTGTTTGCACGTGTGTATTCAAAATATGATCATAAGTGTGTCCTAAGAAAATAGCTAGTAGTGGGATCTGTGTTAAATGTCAACATACTCTCCTGAGCCTGGTGCATAGGGCAGACCTATGGCTTGGATACCTTGGCTCCTTTTTAGCTTTCCTGCTGCTGAATCATGGTAGTTTTGCTGTGCTGAGGTTTAAATGAAAAATAAATAAATTAAAGAAACACAAAACAGTTGTAACACTTGACAGCTGAAACCTTACAGGACTTTTTCTTGCTGTACCTTCCCAAGATGCATATTACAAGGGCATCTGGCTGTTGCATAATGAAAGACCAGTTAAAATCTAAAGAAAAATAATAAGGATGTATATTTTTCCATTGTTAACTTTTGAGCTCTAATTTCACAAAATATTAAAGTGATCCTTGCAGTAAGATCATAATTTTTGCCGTGGTCATGCAGTATTTGCATGTCCTTTCAGTATTTTTTTTTAATAAAGCCCTCTGTTTTGTTAAAAACAAACAGGCAAACAAATAAAAGAGGTGGGAGGTAGTGGAGGAAGAGGAGGCTTGGGTTGCATTTGTGTCTCCAAGACCAACATGCAGAAGCTGTGAATTCAGCACAGACACTTGTCTAAATAATGCAGTTTTTTATTGACCTTTTTTTCCTCTGTCCTTGAATGTCTTGATTGTTAAATCTAAATAGCCAATTAGTCTTGTTGATGGTGACCAGCAGTGGGAGATAATCTATGCCAAAGCTATTGCTGTTCTTTATTTTGTACCTGTCATCACATTCCATTGAATGGAAGGGTGAGTATCTTGCATCATACAGGCTGCATATTTACTCAGGTTGATGGTGTGTGTACAGGATAAAATGTGTAAAGTCTGGAGTCACTGCTGATGGGTGGATTCCTGTTTATATATGGACCTTGGTTTTCCAGGGAAGACTAAGGGTCTGTTCTCACTATAGTGACTGTATATCCCTAGCCTAATCCTTTGCCTCTCCCCCCACTTTAATTTTTTTTTAAACTTTTTTCTATTTATGTTCATTTGTAGAATTTTTATAAGAATAAGTATGCATGGAATTCACACATTAGTGTCGAGGCAGGAAAGATCACTACTGTAGCAAAACTAATTTGTGTAGGAATATAATGTAACTGCTTTAATATTTTAGGGTGTTTATTTGCTTAGTATTAATAGAATTTGAAGATGTAACCCTTTAACATTGGAAAGAAGGTAAAGTAATACTGAAAATGTGGTGTCATTACCTTCTTGTCCTCTTGCCTCCTTTACTGCTTTTCTTGTTTTTCTTAATTAAAATTTCCTTTAAGTTTTTGCACTTCTCCATTTATGTGGTAAAAGTAGGTCATAATTTTATACTGAACTCCTTTCACTTTCTCATTGAAATGCGGAATACAGGTGGTTTGAATATAGTGCTCTGAAAAATAAAGCTAGTTTTCAATTAGTGGAATTATATATTCTCTTTTTCTAGAGCATATGAGCATTGTGAGATGCAGTCTTTATGCTAATTTCTTTAACATTTGAGCAGATTGAGGCTTAATGGTAGTTGTTCTTGAAGTAGTTTGATAGTTGGAACCTGTAAATACAAAACTATATTCAGATTTAAATCATCTCTTCTCCTAATGTGCTTCTCAGTTTTCCTTATCAGATAACTTTTAATATATATTTTCAGATAATGGAAAGCAGGATAGTTGTTTGGCAGTCCAGTGATGTTACCCTTGTTCTGTTGGTTTGGAAATTTCCCCACTTTGGTTAAGGTGGGATTTGTAGACGTTTCAGAAAGAGATTCTGTTCGTTTGGGGCTGTTCATATCTGGTGGAAGGTATTTTCTTGTTTGCTTTTCTTTGTGTGAAAGAAGGCAAAGAAATACTCTGTAAGTGTATTTATGTATGCAAGTGAACTTATATTCTGTAGTTTTCCCCTCTTCTTTTTGATTTTTCTTTGCGTATATACTACTGCTGGTTTTAGTGCCAGAGTGGGAATTTTTATTATTATTGTTCATAGGTATTTCCCTGACTATTTAAGCATTATTGCAACCTATCATATCTGTGTCTCAGACTAGCAATTAGTTTTAAGACTTCTGAAAATCATTAACATTTCTAACACTTTACAGTAGCTAGACATATTTTTAATTCTGCTGTCAGTCACAGAGTGTAACAATCCTTTTCCAAATGATAATAAGTACAAATCTTCTAGATTGCCTTAAACTACTGATATACTACAGATAGGACAATGTCTGCTTACAAACAAATTAGGATTTCACTGTTCGGCAAAAGGATTGTAGATTTCACTTTTGATTCGAGAAGGAAGGAGAAACTTGGAGGTAATTTGAATTACTAAGCCATGTAGCTGATGTGCGTGTGTGTGTGTGTGTGTGTGTTAAATAATTTTGAGTATTTATGCCCAAAACAAACATGTGGGACAAGGAATTATCTTTAGCAAAAATAGACTTTATCTCACTGAACAAACAGGGTTATGTGTGCATCTGCACAATATAAGAACTTCTTTCTTGCTGAAGCTGATACTGTGGCTACTTAGTGAACTCTGCAGCTGATTTGAAAATTCCAGACGAGTTTGTTCATCAAAAGGTAGAGGACACTGTAGTGTGGGCAGTTCTCTGCAACAAAAGATGAGAGTTCAGATGGTAACTGAATGTCATATGTCTTTTTGTTGCATCTTTGTATTGCATCTACATTACACGACATTTTTGTATTGTTTAAAAAAAATTGATTCATTTGGATTGTACTCCTGAAATGACAAAAGTCTGTGTATTTAGAAAGACTCTTTCAAGGGCTTAATAATATCTATTCCTGCACAGTGGAAGAATAGGATGCTGAGCTATTTAATTTTCTTCCACAATCACATCCCTAAATCATTTTCTTAATGGTTTTTGAAATCAGTCTAATGTTTAAATAAGCAGAGCTCTCTTGTTATCAACGTCACTAGTATGCTAAAATAAAGGGCTTTGGTCTTCTTATAAAACTCCTGGGTTTGGTACTTGATTAAGTTGTCCACCCTTCTGTCAAACACAACATAACACTTAGAAAAACAATTTTTCAGTTTTCTCTCTAATAGTCTGGATTTTGGGATCTGATCAAGCTTAACTATCAGTTACTTACTTTCATAGGTGTGCCTATGTTGATGGTTTGTGATAAATAAAGGTTCTGAAGAATCTTCCTGATGGTTTGCTGCATATTTGTAACTCATAAAGAATGAGTGCGCACTTACAACAATAAATGTTCTTTATTCTCTGCCAAGGAATTTTCTCTTTACTCACTGGATTCTGGACATGCACAGAAATAGCTGAACTGGGTGAAACCTGCTGGTGGTGGAGTGAGGCTGGTGCTGATTATTTTAAAGATGCTGAAAGCATCCGACCACTGTTAAACGTTTTGGAGCTGAGTGGTTACTAGACATCATGCAGTGCTGAAAAATTATGAGTCAGGAGTTTATTTTCAATAGGAAAGTTGCATTTTATAGCCCTATCAAAGTGGCAAATCTCTGGGGAGGTTGAGGAACAAAACACTAGGGCCAGGTTAGAAAGCGTTTTTTGCATATCTACTGTGAAAGAGTGTGACCTGAAGAAAACAGAAGGTAGTATTTCTTAGGATAGCTGATGCTGTAGTTCTTAATATTTTTCATAGTTTTCATTTAACTGAGGCAGAGAGGCTGTTATGGTGTTTACAGAAATATGAGTAGTTCTTCATTCCAGCTAAAAATAAATACATGAATAGTGTGTTTCTAAATAGCAAGAACAGCAATAAAATGCTTAAAAGTTTGTAGTTGCTGTAAGACTGAAGAGCTGTGTTACTGAGGAATTGATACTCTCTTTAACAGAAAAGCCCACAGTTTGAAGGTAGCACAAAGCTTTTAAAGTTGTTGAAAGA